>CM063739.1:5049353-5649353 GCA_032441825.1 Chaetogeoica ovagalla
GTAGGCATCTAATTTATAATTTAAATCTAATTTGATTAAACAATTTAACGGACGTTGGATAAGAAGTGTATAGAAAATATATAATTTTCAAAACGTTAAAGTGCCATATAAAATGTCAAAAAAAAGAAAAAGAAATTTGGGAGCTAAGCTATTCATTAGTAAGCTAACGTACTAAATGTTTCGTTTACTCTGTGCTTAAACGGTCCATCTTTATCACCATTCGTACCAATTGTCACCTTGTTCTTTTAGAAAAAAAGTGCGATTTTCTTTTCGTAATATAAGTATGTGCTCTAAAAATATTAAGTACAACAGTTTTATGATTTATTTCGATTACTATATATAATTATTGGTCCCGGGGGGAGAAGAGGGAGTCGGGCAGTCGTTTTTTTTTCTCGATATAATGCGGCCCCTCAAAAAGACAAATTACATATTTTTTATTTAAAAAAAATATATATATACAATACGACAATAATCAATAATAATTTATAAAATGTAACTCGGACTCAAGAATATTATTTTTTTTTTTGTTTTAAATATAAGTATAAATGTGTATAAAGACGTGAATACTGAGTAAATTAAAGTATAAATAGCGCGTACTTTATCATAAATTAGTATGTACAGATAGAACGCTCGATGTTTTCCCTGCATTTTTTTTTTTTTTTTTACAAATGATACAAACGTTAGGCATTTTCCACTGATCGTACAACACGAAACACATTTATTTACTTTTATTTAAATATATATATATATATTATGATAAAAATATAAATTTTATATATTATGTACGTGTTGGATTAGAATTTAGAACCGGCTTTTATTGTGAAAACGAAAGCATTTCGACATTATAAAACACAATCGATAGGTACCACGCGCAGCGTTTTTTCATAATCACGGCGAGCAGTGATCGCATGAGTATTATGTAAAATGACGTGTGTGAAGTTAGCAAGTGGTCCAGCAAGTGATTTGTATATTAAGTTACCTACCGACAGCCCCTGACTTTTAAATGTACATTGATAAGAGTATTGTGTAAATTTAGATGAAAACAGTAGATAGTTCCACATATATAAAATGAAAATGAGTGCCAGAGAACACACTACAGTGAGAAACGATTTTATTCAAATATTCACCATATTATTAATCATGTAGGAGCCCCTTCACACGATCACGAATCGGCTGTATGGCGTATCTGTTACTTTACTGCATACACCATTACACCAATGACAATATAATTTATATGAATACATTCAAACGATACGATCACAAACCCTATAGGTACGTTAAAATTATCGATTAACAGTCTTGTAAAAAGTATACAAGACTAGTATTTTATTAATTTCTTTTAGAAATACTAATATTTAAATACTTTTAAAAAGTATCTTTTACAAGATTGCCGATTAGGTCAATTTCGTCGTTCGGTTTTGGTACTGCAAACTGTTTTTGGTTGTACGGTAGAAAAATCGAATCGGTATATGGTGGTAAATATTATTTACCAAGTTTTTTAATTATATTAATCAATTTATTAAAATAAAAACATGAACATTTAAAAATGTAATTTTTTAAATTATTTTTAGCTTATGTAAAATAGTATTGCCTGCGGGCGCCGCGGAACCCCTACTCAATTTTTTTTAATATTCTATGCAAACTATAGAAATTATTTTTCTTAACATTTCTATATTATTTTTCAAATATAAGTAAACTCGCATCACCACAACACACACACATATACACATATTAGCGAATAACTTCTATTGTTAAACACACAGTATTTTTGATATTTTAAAATTATTTATAGCTTTCTGAAATAGTACTGCCTGCGGGCGCCTGGAAACCCCTACTCAATTTTTTTCAATATCCTGAGCTAACTAAAGAAATTAATTTTCTAAAAATTTCCATATTATTTTTCCAATGTAAGTAAATTCGCATCAACACAACACACAAACACACACTCATATACACATTTTAGCGCATAACTTCCACTATACAAAAACATCATTTTCTTAATTTTTTAAATTATTTTTAGCTTATGTGAAATAGTATTGCCTGCGGGCGCCGGGGAACCCCTGCCCAATTATTTTCAATAATCTGAGCTAACTTAAGAAATTTTTCTACAAATTTCCATTTATTTTCAAATATAAGTAAACTCGCATCAACACAACACACACACATATACACATATTAGCGAATAACTTCTATTGTTTAACACACAGTATTTTCGATATTTTAAAATTATTTTTAGCTTTCTGCCTGCGGGCGCCGGGGAACCCCTGCTCAATTTTTTTCAATATCCTGAGCTAACTAAAGAAATTAATTTTCTAAAAATTTCCATATTATTTTTCCAATGTAAGTAAATTCGCATCAACACAACACACAAACACACACTCATATACACATTTTAGCGCATAACTTCCACTATACAAAAACATCATTTTCTTAATTTTTTAAATTATTTTTAGCCTATGTAGATATTATATCGTTGGTAGTATATTAACATTTGCAAAATAATATCGGAATTCTAAGAAAAATAGTTCCATAAGTTAGCTTATGATAATTAAAAAATTGAGCGAGGGTTCCCCGGCGCCCGCAGGCTGTATTTTCTTACAAATGCTAAAAATATTTTAAAAATTAAGAAAACGATGACTGTTGAAAACTGGAAGTAATTCGCTTATATTATGTGTGTATGCGTGTTGTGTCGATGCGAGTTTCTTACATTTGAAAATAAAATGGAAATTTGTAGAAAAATTTCTTAAGTGAGCTCAGATTATTGAAGAAAATTGGGCAGGGGTTCCCCGGCGCCCGCAGGCAATACTATTTTCCATAGGCTAAAAATAATTTAAAAAATTAAGAAAATGATGTTTTTGTATAGTGGAAGTTATGCGCTAAAATGTGTATATGAGTGTGTGTTTGTGTGTTGTGTTGAAGCGAATTTATTTACATTGGAAAAATAATATGGAGATTTTTAGAATACTAAATTTATTAGATAGCTCGGGGTATAAAAAAAAATTGGGCAGGGGTTCCCCGGCGCCCGCAGGCAGTACTACTATAGAAAGCTAAAAATAATTTTAAAATATCGAAAATACTGTGTGGTAAACAATAGAAATTATTCGCTAGTATGTGTATATATGTGTGTGTGTGTGTGTGTGTTGTGTTGATGCATGTTTACTTATATTTGAAAAATAATATAGAAATGTTAAGAAAAATAATTTCTATAGTTTGCATTGAATATTAAAAAAAATTGAGTAGGGGTTCCCCGGCGCCCGTTAGCTGTACTGCTTTACAAAACCTAAAAATAATTTAAAAATTAAGAAAATAATGTTTGTTATATAGCAGAAGTTATGCGCTACAATGTGTATATGAGTGTGTGTTTGTGTGTTGTGTTGATGCGAATTTACTTACATTGGAAATATAATATGGAGATTTTTAGAATACTAAATTTTTTAGATAGCTCGGAGTATAAAAAAAAATTGGGCAGGGGTTCCCCGGCGCCCGCAGGCAATACTATTTTACATAAGCTAAAAATAATTTAAACATTAAGAAAATGATGATTGTTGAAAACTGGAAGTAATTCGCTTATATATGTGTGTGTTGATGCGAGTTACTGACATTTGAAAATAAAATGGAAATTTGTAGAAAAATTATTTAAGTTAGCTCAGATTATTGAAAAAAATTGGCCAGGAGTTCCTAGGCGCCCGCGGGCTGTATTTTTTTACAAATGTTAAAATATTTAAAATTTTACAAAATTGATGTGCTACTTATTGAAAATTAACAATGTAGCAAAAACAAAGATGAATTTAGAAAATTAAAAATAAAAATTAAAAGGATTTTTAAAAATAAATATTCAAATAGATAGAAAAAAAAATTATAATTTAATATTAGTGATCATTAATAAAAAATATATATAAAATAAATAAATATACACATGTATATTAAAATATATATTTAAATATAAAAAAAGAATAATGGCAATGAGTATTAATGAGGAATGTTGTTGTATATATTATATATTACTATCGTTTCGACAAAAAGTCATCATCAGGTAAAATTAAAATTACCCGATGATGAGTTAATGACTTCAAATCATAAAGAATCCATTATTAATTTGTAAAAATATTTAAGAATATTGTAATGTGTTTTATGTTTGTGTGTGATAGTAAAAGGTTGTATTTTTTTTTTGCTGTACTACTGAGATTCATTTAATATAGACATCGTATGATGAGAATTACACGTTTGATTACAAAAAAAAAAAAAAAAACATTACGATTGAAACACGAACACAAGAGTACTGTGTAGTAGTGTTCACGAGTTGTAAACCGTTTTCGCAGTAGTTATTGACGATTTATGTATGTAGTAAAAATGTATGTGGTAAAAATTATCAGTCTCCAAAAGTCATCGTTAAAAAACGTACATTTTATACTACTCGATTATGGAATTTATTATAAATTCCATTCTACGCCAGTGTTATTCGCTCGAACGGTGAATAATTTTTGTTACTGTTCGACCTTCTGCAGTCTGGCTTACGTTGTTTTATAACGATACGAATAAAGTCAACCACCGATCCTTTTGTCCATTACACATTATGCAGTCTTTTAATCATTCAGTTGCAGAGCGCTGCCGATTCGTGATCGTTAACGGTACATATTTTTAAATATTTCGATGAATCCCGGCTTCGTAAGCGTCACTTGCTAACTTCACACTCGTGTAAAATGATATAAAATATACCTTAGTCGTTCCGGGACTGTAACGATTATTGGATTACTCTCGTTTGCTCTTTTTGAAAATATTATCGTTTTTGCAATATCTCGTTCATTATTTCAGTAAAATAATAAACAAAATATAGCGAAAATAAAAAATTAACGTTACTATTTTCAACAAAGCAAACAAGTTTGAAATTTTGTAATTTTTTTTTATGATAAACGATAAAAATCGAAATGATAACGGATATCGAGTGTTGACCGGTTCCCAAAAACAACCCGGCTCCTAAACAAGATTTTTAAAAAAAATGTAAACGAAAAGATCCGTAGAAAACGAATATTGTACCGTTAATATAACATTCCGGCGGTCCGATGGGATAGACTACCGTTTTCGCCATGTTCCTTTACTTGAGTAAAAAGGTTAGTGTTCATTTTGAAGCGCGTTCGTTAGATACTACAGCGATAAAATGTGAACGATCGTTGTGTTTAGATCGCTATACCGAACAATACGAAAATCAATTGCCTCGAATGGAATTCCAGTCATGACTGTATAGCGGTGGGTGGAGACGATGGCCTTTTGAAAGTATTGAAAATAGATTCGGGCGCTTCAGCGGATGGCAAACCAAAAGGGCTGGCGGGTCAGGCCAACTTGTCGATAAATAAAACGCTCGAAGGCCATTCTGGCAATGTATTAGCCATTGTTTGGAATGAGAAATACAACAAACTGACGTCAAGTGACGAAAATGGACTGATCATAGTTTGGACGTTGTATAAAGTACGTCAGTACTAATGTAATGTATAAATTGGAGGTTATTTGACGTTTTTCATTTTTTTTTTTTTTTTTTTTTTTATAACACTTGGCCGCTTTTTATTAGGGAACATGGCAAGAAGAAATGATTAACAATCGTAACAAATCAATCGTTAGAGGTATGGCTTGGAATGGAGATGGTGAAAAAATTTGTATTGTCTACGAAGACGGTAAATACGATAATATTTATTTTCTCACGGTTATATAATACTTATGGTTTAATTTTAGGGGCTGTTATTGTCGGTTCGGTCGAAGGTAGCCGAATCTGGGGTAAAGAATTAAAAAAACTTGTGTTGACAGGTGTTCAATGGTCTCCAGATTCAAAATTTATTCTGTTTACCATTAAAACTGGCGAAGTCCACTTGTATGATAGCGATGGAAATTTTGTGGTACACGTCGTTATCATCACAATATTTAACGGCTTGTGTGTAATTTATTATTTTATTTCAGTCTAAACTAGGTATTACGTGTCTGCCAGTGTCTGCTAGTAATGTGTCAATTGCTGCTTGTCATTGGCTTAACGTATATTTAAATGACTCTCCACAATTAGCCATTGCGTATAAATCGGGCCATGTGCAGCTGATGAGAGATCAATACGATATAAGTAATTTGTTAAAAGCGATGTTATTGTTGAACCTGTTTACTTATGAAAATAGTGTAAAATAGATCCGGTGGTTTTTGAGTGTCATATGTCTGTTGTGGCTATCAAATGGAATCACAACGGCAGTGTTCTGGCATTAGTCGGTTCGTTAATAGTAGAAGGAGATGTTAAAGAATCCAATGTCCTTCAACTGTATTCGCCTTTCGGAGAAGTAAGCTATAATAATTATCTTATTGTATACACAGTGCCCTGTGAAGATTTTGCTTATTTTATTGGTAAATCCTTGGGATACTATAAACATAATATGTGGTCATCAAATAAACTTTTTTGTTTTGTTTTGTAGCATTTGAGAACTCTAAGAATTCCCGGTTTCATGGTGTCTTCTTGTTGCTGGGAAAGCACGTCTTTACGCATAACCTTAGCAATTGATAGTTTTGTTTATTTCGCCAATGTACGTTATGATTACCCATGGTGTTATTTTTCTGGTACTATTGTTTATGCGTATAGGAACCACAAAGAATCAGTTACAGACATAACGTTTTGGAATATAAAAAAAAATGAAGTAATTATTTTCAGTTTTTAACTACATATATCTGACTCGATAACATTTTTTTCCCCCAATTACAATTTAGTTTTATCACACGAAATTTGATTCCCTGTTATGCATGGCTGCTTACAAAGATCATTGTGTTCTCGCCGTACGAAATAATAATGATGAATCCAAGCCGTATTGTCTCATTATTTGCAGTAATATAAATACTACGGTCGATTGTAAGAATAATTTTTTTTTTATAAATATTAATTTCAAAATACTTATAAAATTTGATATTATTCTCTATAGCCAAACACATTAATTTTGAACCGATATGGATTGCAATGAATGGAACTCATGTAATTATTTCATCATACACAAGTTTCATGACTTGGCAATACTCTGTTCCCAAGTCACATTCTGCATCAATTACTAATAGTAAATTATTAATTACATATTTTTTTTATATGAGAACGAAATGTATATGAAATATGTTTATTTATATTTTTTTCAGTTAAACGTAAAAAAGTAAAAATGTTTCATATCGATGATACTCCTTCTGGAGTTGATGAACTCACTCAGGAATCATTAGAATTCAAAAGCTCATCATTTCAAAAAGTAAATTATTTATATCGATTTTGGATATAAATTTAAACATTTATATGGTATTTAGGAAACTAAGGATCGTATAACTTGTATAACAGCAAGTGATCAATATTTGTTGATTGGTAGAGAGAGTTGTGCTTTACAAAAATACTCATTACCGCAGGTGGCTTTAGTGGAAAGAATAATGTTATCTTCTAAACCTTATAAATTGGCATTAAATTCTAATTCAAAGTAAATTATTTTTAAAATATTGTGTTTACAAAAAAAAAAGATGTTTAATAGCATATATTTATTTGTAATCAGACGATTGGCCGTTATTGATTCAACTGGCGTATTGACACTTATTGAAATGTCTGAAGATAATTTAATTAAAGGAAAAACCAATCCAGAAGCAAATTCATTCCAAAGGCGAGATATATGGACTATGAAATGGGCATCGGATGATCCAGAACTTTTAGCAATAATGGAGAAAACTCGAATGTATGTCATTAGAGGATTTAATCCCGAAGAACCAATAAGTACTTCAGCTTATATCGCATCTTTTGAAGTAAATTAAAATGTTATTATTAATTATTGTTTAAAATAAATGATATACTGTTTTAGTGTTCAAAAAACTTTTTATTTTTTTTAAGTCTCATATTTCCTTTAGAAAAACATTATATAGTTTGGATTACTCTATTTTATACTTTATGTGAACACATTTCTAGATATCCCTAAGTATTTCAAATTGCTAAAAATAATAAACCACGAATTATTAAAGTAAATAATTGTATTCGTTTTTCTAGGATTTAGAAATCAAAGCAGTTATGCTCGATGACATTATTCAGTTTCCAGAAAGCCCATCTCTTGATTATGTTATTTCACTGGAAACAAAATCATTGAGAGACACTAGACAACTTTTGAATAAAGTGAGCATTGGAGAAGCAATAAAATTTATCAATGATAATCCACATCCAAGACTGTCGTAAGTTTTATTAATATAAATTATTTTATTGAAATATTTACAAAAATATAAAACTACTTATTATCATTATATTTAGGAGATTATTAGCTGAAGCGTCATTGCAAGCATTAGATCTTACAACAAGTGAAACGGCATTTGTGCAATGTAAAGATTATTATGGTATTAAATTCGTAAAACAATTAGCTAACATCCACGACGTTCTATTAAAACAAGCTGAAGTTGCCGTATATTTTGGTGATTATGTGAAAGCTGAAAAATTGTATATTGAAGCTGATCGGAAGTAAACATTTGTTCACTGTAATACTAAAATAGTATATTTTTATTTACTGATCAAATTGTATTTTATAATACATAGAGATTTAGCTGTTATTCTATATCAAAAACTTGGGAACTGGTTCAAGGTTGTAGAATTATTAAAATCTAGTTCTTCATTACTGGGTATATCCGGCCTCACTATGAATTTAGCATGGCAAGGGATTGGTGATCATTTCCTGGACAATCAACAATGGTAGAGATCAGAACAAATATATATATATATATGTATTATTATTATATTATAATTACAATATGTTTTTTTTTTAACTCAGGGATTTAGCAGTCGAGTACTATAAGAAAGCTGATAATCCAGAAAAACTCGTTGAGTGTTATATAATGCTTAAGGAATATGAGTCTTTAGCATCCCTTGCCAAAAGTTTACCGGGAAATCACCCTTTATTAGAAACTATTTCTATATTTTTTGCTAACAGTGGAATAACTATAGAGGAATCTGTAGAACAAAATGTTTGTTCAATTAATATTTACAATTTTGTTGGTTGAATTGAAAATAAATTACGATCTCGATTGTTTTAGTTTTCCAAACGTACATCGTCTGAAGCAATTGAAGTGGACATCGATAAATTAAATGAATTATTGAAGAGTTTAAATGATTTAAATCGAGATCAATGGTTAGATAATGTGAAAGACGTGTTAACAGTTGTGTCCAAGTGCATAAATGGAGAACGATATACGGAAGCTGCTCAATTAGTATTCGCTGTAAAGACAAATTTTATTCTAGTCTTTGTTTCTCAACTCCATATCAATAATATTAAAATTCATTTGTATTCTTAGACTGTTTGTCAAGAAATAAAATTAAATGTACAACCAAATGTGGTAAGACAATTGGCGACCGCTGGTGCACTGTTAATTGAAGAGTACAAAGAAAAGAATATTCAACCCACTTTGTTAGATGGTATTCATAGATTATGAACATTTTATTTTAATCAATTTGATTTTACATGTGTGTATTGTTTGACATTTAGTCGATAAACTGGTAATCAACGATTATGGAACAACTCCGTTTAAATCCCGTGCAGAAATAATAGAAAACAGTTGGCGTATAGTTGAATCTTTACATTTCTTAATGCTTGCTCAACGACAACTGTACAATGGTGAAATAATTATTTAAATTCAATTAATTTTTGCATATTGAATGTTTTCGTAATACATTACGACTCGGTTTTTAGGAGACTTCCATTTAGCCATATGGACATCATTGATGCTTCGCAACTACGAAGACTTGTTGAATATTGAACAGGTGTATTCAATCATAGCATTAGCAGCAATAGCAAATAGTTCATTTAATATTGTATCTAGGGCTTTCATGAAACTTGAATCTTTGAAAACTGTAAGTAAATACCTCCTAACAGCATACATAATTTAGTTTGTAATTGTTTTTTTTGTTTTTGTACAGAAGACAAATTATAATCAATTAGCATTGATAATATTTAGCAAGTACACTCCAGAGGACACCGTGTCATTGTCTATTAAATGTTATAGCTGTTTGAACAATTTTTCTGCTTGGTAATTTATTGTGTGCATTAACGTGTAAAACCAAATAATTACAAGTTTCATACATGTTATAGGTCGTTGAAGTGCCCAAAGTGTCAAACCAAACCGGAAGCTAGTATTGTTTCAGGTCAGCTGCTGACGGATATTAAATCGGTTTGGTGTTGCAGACGATGCAAACGCAATGCGACAGCTATGGAAATGAAACCATTAAATTACTGTCCGTTATGTAGAAAAGAAGTTATTCTTACTTTTTGAATATTTTACATATTTTTACTTTTAAGTTTTTTTTTTGTGCACATTACACTTTGGAGTCGAGTTTTGTACACTACATTATTACGCTTTTAAAACAAATTCCGTCCTAGATAAATGTTAACTTGCACTATGATAAGACTGAACAACATTTAATTGTAAGTAAAGTACATTTATTCAATAAACAATAGTATTCACATTATAGTATGTTTTACGTTTAAATAAAACCATTGAATAAATAAAATAATTGCACACAAATATTAACATTTTCCTAATAATTTTAATAATTATTAATAATAGTTTTGATTAATTACAATAAAATATAAGGAAAATTGTGTAAAATTACATAAATTATTGAGTTTAATATATATATATATATATTTAAGAACAAAATAGAATATAAAACAATAACATTAAATAATCAATTTGGAATGTTACCACATTGGTGATAAATGATAATATAATGTAATTAATAGTGAAATTTTTATTACAAAAATTCTATTAATAAATTTATTCAACTATGCCTATACCAGCTAGGTTAAGTTAGAGTTTACCTATTCGAAATTGTACTATAACGAATATGCATAAAAATTTTATTATTTTAAAAATTTATGTATACTGAGATGTATTGAATAAATTTAAAAAAAAGCCTCTCTTTTATACTATACAACCTAAGAAATAATTATAATTAACATAATTAAATTAGAAATAAATAGATCATTTTTATTTCAACAAAGTCCACCTCCAAAATCTGATTGATACTTTACTGTCTCTCCATTATCATTCTCAACAATATTGGTCACTTGCTCTTTCTATAAATATTAAATGATAAATTTAATTTCAACAACTTAAATATGTTTAACAAAAGTTAGGTACATACAGGTTTCTCTATCCATTTTTCGGTCAAATTCTTTGCGAGTACTGTAAACTCAACATCCATGTGTTTGATAAAAGCACTGTTTAACATTGACTTTATTAGTTGACTGTCACGATCAGAGTATGCATTCACTATGGTGTCAAGCATATCAATCTAATAACATATAAAAATTACAATATAGACATGATGAGAATATTACTGTACGTGTTTGTACCTCGGGTTGTTCACAATATTGCACTCCATATTCGTGCAACACTTTTTTAGCAGCCACAAAATCGTCTTTAGCCAGTTGCAGTAAAAATAGTTCAATGGCTACTCTACCCATGTTGGACGATGAACCACCTTCAGAGACGAGTCCAAATTGTCGTTGTAATTCTTCCTCGGCTTCTTCATACCTGAAAATAATCATCATTATTATAAAAGTAAAAATGTAGTCTTTGAACATTACTTTTTCAATTTTACCAACAATCGCGCTGCTTTGTGTGTATATTCCATTGCTTGTCCAGTTGAATCTTCAGTCTAAAAAAAAATTATTAATAATAATTTTATGTTTTACATCAAGTATACACAACAATGATAAATAAACAGCGTAAGGAAGGAAATCTAAAGAACCTAGTACAGGGATGGCAAATAAGTGGCACGCGTGAGATTTTCGATGACACTCGATATTTGTGATATTGTTGATATTTTTTTTACATTATTTCCATTTTTACATAATTTTCTACATTATAATCATTAATTTTTCATTTATATTTTGTATTTGTATTTTGCTGTGTTAATAAAAATAATTATAGCACGGCTGAAAATTTTTTTTTAATTATGTCATAAATTGGCACGTTGAAAAAATCCTATTTGCCATCCCTGACCTAGTACTTTACGTACCTTCAGAACATAAAATCCAATCATAATATGATTGTTTTAAACGAATTTTAAAAGAAAAATAAATGTGTCTATAAACGTACCCCACAAACATTAGAAGCTTCTTTTAAAAGTGTAACAGATGATTCGGGATCTGATTGTTGTAACATGTCTGCAGCTTTGCTCAACAATAATGATGCGCTTCCGGGAGATCCTTGTTGTTGGTAATAGTGGCTGGCTTTCATGGCTAATGTAAATACATCATTTAAATCCCCGATCTCTTTTGACATAATAATTGCCTGGTCCAAGCACCTAAACAAAAAAATTGCCCATTTAAAAAAAAAACCATTGGAAAGGTAATATTCTAAAACTTACTTAGCAGCGTGAAAAAGACTATAAATATAATGTTAAGGAAAAATAAAGGTTTTTTTCAACATTTAACATTAATTCAATAATTATTTGTTAAACATATTTCACACATTACAATTTGAATATTTTACAATAAAAAAAAAGGATACGATCCGTATTGCAAATAATTCTGTGAAGCTTTCAAAAGACATTCCTTACTCTCTTTGTACGCTTTTCCAACTCTGAAACATGTAGCTAGAAAAAAATATTTTCTACAAATTATTGATTTTGAATAATCAGGTTTTAGATGGAAAATACTTTAATTATCTTATTTGTTGACCTATAAAAATCAATTATCCAGAAATACTTAATATTTTAAACGGCAAATTATGTGCATATTGTAAGTAGTACCTGCTTTAGAAAATTCATCAGCCGCACTGTCATAATCAGGCACCCATTTCAATAGAGACGTTTTAAGGCTGAAAACATCAAGACAGTATTGATTTTAAAAATGTGTTATAACGAGACGAAATAAAAGTTTTCATTTACTATTTGGTAGCTTTCTCCATGCACTCTCTCCCTTCTTGAATCTTATCTTTAGACATGATTGACACGATTTATTGCTATTCTTATTAAGTTCTTAATAAAATACAAACAAATTTTACACAAATGTAAAACTTAAGTTTTGAGAAATTTGTAGAGTACATTAGAAATGATAACAATATTTTGATAATAATCATCATAAATAATTTGTGATAACTGTTTGCGCACCATTTCAAGGATAAAAACCATCAAATTTATGATATAACAGAAATTGAATGTTTATATTTTTTGAGTTTTTTCTAAATTCTATATCAAACTACGGATTTAGAACATCGTTTTCTTTCAATTCAAAAATACAATGAAAATATTACTTTTAACCACATTATAATACTGTAGGTATCTGTAATTAGAAATTCATTCAATAAAAATGAAAATCTGTTCAAATACAGAAAATGTATAGTCCGCTTAAAAAAGGCTAAAACAATATTTTTCAAATAATATAATGATACTTATTGCCACTGAATATTTCAATTAACTAACAATAATTCTTTTTACACCTCAAAAAACCATTTTATTCCTTAACGGCCATATCATTATTTCCAGAATTTATTTCAAAATGTCCCTTTTAAACATTTAATGCTTGTTTGTGTTTAATACGTTTTGGAAGTGACTTCTCTGATCTTATGATTGGAAATAATATTTCATTATATAACAATCGTTAAGACAAAAATGTTTTGATTATATTAAAATAAACAGTTTAAATATCTGTACTTATAGAATTGTTTTATTTAGTTAAAATAACATAACAATAACAATAATTTATATTTAAATGTAAATCAGTAAAATATAAAAATTAAAAACAATAACATACTTCATTTTTAAACTAGAAAACAAAAAAATTTAAATGTTATTTATTTAAATGGATAACAGCGTATTTGCCATTAACTTGCCAATAATTGGTAGAGCAAAGAAAATTATTATCTTTATCAGATTCTTCAATATCATTTTCATAACCCGAATTAAGACCACATACACAATCACATTTTAAAGTACGCAGGGCTACAACTGCTGTAGGTTGAAATTCACGTAAGGCACTCTTGAATTTAATTAACGGTGCCCAATTGATATCTCCTATTAATTTTCGATAGTTTAAATCGCCTGAAAACAAAATTTTACATCAAAATTATTCTATTAGAATAGCAATTTTTATGTGATAAATACAGAAAATTAAAAAAAAAAAAATGAATTTCATTAAATTCCAAATCAAAATTTAATAGCAACATAATATGCATTTTGTTTATTAATTCAAATTCTTTTATTAATTATAAATAAGAGAAAATGTTGCATTACATATTATGCGAAATCTTAGTTTACTGAGAAAATCTATCTTTTTCAATCTTATCGATACATTACCTTTAAATATCAATAATTGTGAACTTGATAATTTTGTATACAACATAGGATCTTTAGTAACCATTGTACAATAACTATATGGTAAAGTCCAAAAGTCCTCACACTCGATACAAAATTTGCCTGTATTCAGAAATGTAAATTGGTTATATTTAAGTAAACAGTGTTCTAAAAGTATATTTACCCATTTTGTAATAATTATTCCATCTGTTTCCAATTTCTTGAAGAGCGCTTGATGTGCAAACATTTTCTAAACGATCTAAGAAATTTTCAAAATCCGGTTTTGTTACATCCGACACATACCAAGGTATAGATTTTCCATGGAAAACTACAACATCAGCAAATCCATACGTAACAAAAAAGTCCGCCAAACATAAATCAGTAAAAAGTTCATATGCTGAGTTATCCATAATAATATCTAAATACAATTTTCAAAATATATTATTTAATCATTAAGGTAACTAATATAATACCGCTATACATTTTTTAAATGACACGCAGTGTCAACGTATTATAATTTAATTATTTACCAATTCTATTTGACTTTTTTTCATTTGTAACATTTAAAATATTCCAAATTTCATTTGAATGGTCCGCCAAAATATATTTGTCTAAAAATTTAATAGTTTCTAATGGATCTTCAGTAATGTCTTTTGATTTTCCGATATTGAGTGATAAATCAAATCGATTTCCCCACAAACAAATCTATAAATGAAAAATAGTAATAATCAACTTATTTAATACATTCATTAAGATAATACAGTTTTTTTTTTTTAATATAACAGTATAGTTATAAAATCTTATATTAAGTTATAATATAAAATAAATACAAAACACAAATAAAAAATACCTTTAGTATTTGAATAAAAAGTATTTTTAACTTGGCATTATTTACTTCTACTTTGGATAGTTGTAAAATTAAAAATTCAGCTATAGCAATCATAGTTATTTCAGATTCATCAAAAGCTTTGTATTTTAATTGCTCGAAAGGATCATAATTTTGCAATGTTTCACTGTTTACATAATCATAACACATTATATAACATACGTTATATTTAAAAGTGAAATTCGGCTTTCATACTCACGTTTTTTCAAAAATTTCTTTTATTCTAATATACATATAATTTTCAGTAAAAAGCCATTCCGTTTCAAACCACGTTACAGAAGAATCTGTTTTAAATCTTTCGTCTAATATTTGATTCCACATTAATGATAATTCGGAAGTTCCATCAATTTTTCGTAGAGACTTATTGTCTAATATGTCAGATAATAAAAATTGTAATTCTTCTATGACATGATTGACTTCTTTTTCTGTATCCTATAAAAACAATAATATTAATATGAATAATATACCTTATTAAATATTATACTTATAGCGTGGATTTAAAAAATATGAATTATTCTTACAGAATCAAATTTGTCTGTTCTCAATGTATCAATTATTGCGGAAAAAACATCAGGCATTCTATGCATTAGCGAATGATAGCCAAAGCTTCTATAAAAAAAAAAAATGTCTAACAATTTATTTTTCACATAACTCAAGGGTATTGGGTTCATTTTTCTATCTTATATTATTCTATAAACTAAACGAAAAAAATTTCTTACTTTGTAAACTTTCCTTTTAATGGTTCACCGACCGGAGTATTTTGATCCAAAAATTGTTCATGATTATTAACCATGTTGTACTATAAATGTATTTAAAATTAAAAAAAAAATATATATATATATATATTATGTATTACGTAAGAATTAAAAGTTTGTTGTTAAAAATAAAATTAAAAAAAAATTAATTAAATAATCAAAAAACCGGTCAAACCTCTTAACATCAACTGTCAACAGCTGTGATTTTCAAGTTCATAAATTATTAGATAACATATTGTTTCGCTTATCATTGTAATAATTTCATCATCATTGTAATAATTTCAACGTGTTTTCTGTCACGATCAGCGTACTCATTCTGTATATTACAGTTAAAGCCACTTTTATCATTATGCCACCATGTCAGCTCTTCAATAATGACATTGTAGTGAACTAACCGAGAATAAAGATATAATAATTATTAAGAAATGTCAAGGAGAAAATAAATAATATAATACTTTTCGTTGTAACTGTATGGAATTCAAACCATAGGACTTTTGTTTCTATGAATATTCGCGTTTCTGTTACAAGTATCAAATACGGAATGATGCGCGACTATTATGCGATACTCTTCCTCCACACATCACACACACACACTATTAAGCCGACTCGCCAGTAGTGCAGCGATGAAATCCCGTGGCGTATTAAACACAGCTCAAAATGATCACCGAACTATTGCGAACATAGTGCAACTCGATATTTTCAGTAGCTTTTGCGCGCACAGACGCAAAGTGAGTTAAGATTATATTATATTGTCCGCGATGATATCCGACGGCAGAATCATAAAAATCAGGTTTGGCGTCTTTCGGAAAATCGTTACATAAACAATTTCAAAAACAAAAATAAGACATAAATTCTCCATTAACCTCGTAACAATGTTGTACTCATTCAATATGCGCGCGTTCCATTGAAATACGTGCATTTTGCGAACGTGATAAAATTGTAGAACATTTTAAAATTGTAATAGAACATATAATATTATAAGATGAATTTTAAACTTTAGCACATATTATCGAATTTTTGAATTATAATGTTTAGCGCCATAAACGTGTACACAAAGAGAGCGTAAAGTTTATCACACAAATAACCTCGAAATGTTCAGAACGTCTTTGGACTTTATATATTGAGACGCATGCGCAGCGACGACTCGTCGGCATTCTACTTTTCTCGACTCGTGATCGCATCTCTTTTTTTTTTTTTTCATAACCACGTTGGACATATCGCTCGCGAATATTATTTTTTCCGAAAACAGTGTGGTGAATAATCGAATTGTTTTTTTTCGAACGTTTGTTTTACTGATTCACCATGGCCGTTGGCAAGAACAAGGGGCTATCTAAAGGCGGCAAGAAAGGTTTGAAGAAGAAGGTGTAAGTGTACCATAATTTAATCGACACGGCTAAATGTAATTACACTGAACGCCCGATGAAACTTGTTGTATTTTGTGTTTAGCATCGACCCGTTCACGCGTAAGGATTGGTACAATGTACGCGCGCCATGCATGTTCACAAACCGCGATGTTGGCAAAACACTCGTCAATCGTACGCAAGGAACAAGTGAGTGTTGTGTACACAATCGTTTATGTAATTAGTATTCATTGAAGGCGATTTATTTTTTCTTGATAATGTTTTACCGTTACAATTATTCGGTAGTATGCTCGTTAAAAGTGTCTATCCAAACCGTCGGCATCAGGATACTTGGGGTAATCGCCTCCTGCGGTAAATTCATGGGTACATCTCAAGAATTTCTATATACACAAGTACAGGAAATATTACTGTTCATTTTAATTGTGTATGGATATAAAAGCTTTTTAAAAATATAAGTGTACTTATTACACATAAATATTTATCGTAACAATCTAATAGACGGGCAATGAAATGAGCGGTGTTAATTATAAATGTCAAATTTATTAATTTATATAATAGAGACCCATGTGTATTTTAAAATTGACTAGTTGTTGGTACAGTCATTTGAGCGCGTCATTCACGTAAATAATACTTTGAATGTCAGTTATATAAATGTTATAAAATTAATTTGATACTGTTAACACCTTTAAATGATATGTAGATAAATATTTACTAGAATAAATGTTAATTTTATTGACCTTTCTCCAGTATTTATTAATTGACAAAGTTGATAGTACTGATAATAAGTGTAACAATAGTGTTACGAAATATGTGTACCAATGATGGGTTAACACTTGAATATAACATAATTCAATTAATTAATAATGGAATGTGTCAATGATAGGTTTAATAATAGTTTTATGTATTTTTTTTTTTATATATAGAAATTGCATCTGAAGGTTTAAAACACCGTGTCTTTGAAGTATCCCTTGCTGATTTGCAAGAAGATGATGGAGCTGAAAGGAGTTTCCGTAAGTTCAAATTGATCGCTGAAGATGTTAAAGGCAGAAATGTTTTAACAAATTTCCATGGAATGGATCTTACCACTGATAAATTACGTTCAATGGTTAAAAAATGGCAAACTCTGATTGAAGCTAACGTTGATGTAAAGACTACTGACGGATACTTATTACGTGTATTTTGTATTGGATTTACATCAAAGGACCAACTGTCCACAAGAAAGACTTGTTATGCACAACATACTCAAGTAAGTATATTTTTATAAATGGATAAATATAGACCAATTTTTTGATAATGGTTTGGATTACATTTTCAAGTCCTTAAAACTGCAAATTTTATAGTTTTAATTAATATAATTCTTGAAATCTTTAAAAATACAGTTAGGTTATGTTGTATCTTCGTCATACTAATAATACACATTTTTATGCCATTAACTTCATATATTTTAGTTTTTGTGTAGTTCTCCACATTAGATATATATTTATCGGTAGATAGGAATTGTTTCACTCTTAAATTTAATATTAAAAATATAAAATTGTTATAAATGTATATTTTTTTTAGGTGAGAGCTATTCGTAAAAAAATGGTAGAGACAATTACAGAAGAAATCGTCAAATCCGACTTGAAAGAAGTTGTGAATAAGCTTAGACCTGACTCAATCGCTAAGGAAATTGAAAAAAAATGCCAGAGCATCTATCCATTACATGATGTTTTCATTCGCAAGGTACTTTAACTAAAAATCATCGTTTTACTGATCAATAAATATTAAATGTAATAAAATTATGCACGATTTAAAAAAAATGTATTTATATTTTAGGTTAAAGTTTTGAAGAAACCACGTATGGATATTGGTAAACTGATGGAATTCCACAGTGATGAAGGAGTGACAACAGTTATTGATGAAGAAACGGGTGTTCAAGTTGACAGGCCTGAAGGTTACGAACCACCAGTCCAAGAAACTGTTTAAACCATGTATTTTTACCAATAAAACTATTCAGTTCTATTCTGTTGCTTTTTTCTATTTCGTTGATAATTGCGTAAATGCAGTTTTTAACAAATATTTAATCAAATCATTTTCTGTCACTAATTCTAATTCAAATTATGATTTAGGGTTTTTTTTAAAATAAAGACAAATCAATTTTAAGTAAAAATACTTAAAAAAAAATAAAACATTTACATACACGTGGGTATTAAACATTTCTATTATCAATCATCTTTATAAGGTATCATTTTTCTGTATTCAAGTCATCTAAATTCAAGACTATTTATATACATTTCACATGAGCTTTATGACAATAACACTGTGTTATTAAAAAATGGTTAAATTTAAGCGGAGTTGTTACTTTGGATTGATGATGTGCAAATTTACTGCAGTTAAAAAACGGAACGTACAATTTTTCAAGAAAAATGTTTGTTTCTCTATGACTAGAATTTTAAGAAATATATACTTAATTCTTTAAAAAGAAAACCTTTAAAATCATTTATTTGAATATACATATCTTAAAATTCATATTTAAAAAGTAAGTTTTTGTTTGGAATATATGTTAAAACAATTATCAAAAGAAAGGTATCTTGTGAAGCACAATATAAATTGTGACTTTAAAATATTTCTAGGATAATTATGTGCACATAGAGTCCAAGCTTGTTTTACATGTGTATTATCCTCTTAAAATGTGGTAGAAAATTAAAATGTGTACTTGTAAATAGGAATACAAACGTGGAATTCAAATATCTTTTAGTTTTTAGAATACAAATTGATGTGAAGAGTTTATTTATGATAATATTATATTTAAATTTATGAAACTAATATTGCATATATTATAAAAAATGTACTAATAATAATACATTTTATAATCAAATAGTTTTTTTTTTTAATAATCAAAATTAATTATGATACGTTAAAAAAAAAAGTTTTGTTTGTGCAATGTACTTGAAAGTAACCAGGATATTGAATAAATATTCAATTAATGAAAAATTCTTTGTAGGACTTTCAATGTTCTGCAGTCAAACACAAAAATAACTAGAAAATATTAATTTTTAGTATTTGGACGTAGAGCATATTTATTGAAAGACTGAAGTCTCGAGACAAATTTTTTTTTACAAACTTGTAAGAGAGCTCGAGCCCCAAAATATCGCAATGGCATTTTGATTTTCACAAAATAAACATTTTTATTGATGGCATACCTAATATTGTTATTTTATGGAAAAGATTCATATTGTCAGATTTTGTGTACATACGTTTTATTTCAATATCGAAAAATACGTTTTACTTTTATCACAATAATAATTGTGAAAAATAATTTTTTTAGAATAAATTAGTAAAATAATTTCTGGTTCTGTGCTGTTTGCGCACGACGGAAATTGATCTTTCACGTGATACGGATAATATGAGTGAGCGATAGGCCAATTGAACGAGTCTAGGAAATGTTACGACTTTTATACACTTTTAGTTTCTAAATCGAGTTCATTTTTATTCACAATATGATTAGTGTTTTCTATAGACTTTTTTGGTGTTTTCAAGTATAAACAGTAAATAATATTGTTCGGTAATTTGGAGAAGAGAATTGTCCATCAGCAGATGACGACGACATAATATATGAGGATATAAAATACATTGCCTCTCCCCCCTAACGTTAACCAAGCCGCAGATAAAATGAATTTGCGTTACCATCACTTGAGTGGTCAGGTTACAAATATGAATATTCATCGGTGGAAATAATTTATTTATTATATATTAATACGTAATATAAAATTTTATAGCGTTCTGTATACACATACATATTTATTTATGAATAAAAACAAAAATAAAGAAACGACGCAAATCCATCGAGAGGGAATTATTCTCAGACGTTTTAGCGTGCTTTCGCCGTTTTTAAAATTCTCTTTTAATTAGCAGGGTCCCCGTGGTTTTTGAAATGTATTCTTATGGCGCGCGGGATATCGTACAATAGATATGGTCTCATCGTTAATAATTGCGATTTGAAAAAAAAATAAATATATATATTGATAAACTGCGGCAGCTGATTCCCACGGATTTCGGTTATTTCACTCGCGGCTGTACAGTTCGATCGTCGTCACGCAAAGATATCGTCGCCGCCGCTCGTCTTGCCACAACAAACAAACACGTGATTGTATTACGAGAAACCTGTTTGAATGTGTGTTTTGAAATACTCGAAAACACTCGAAGGCGGCAAAACACGACACAACGAGTGCGCGGTGTTTAAAACAACGCGTTTTTAGCTCGTGTCGTTTGATTGATGAATTCGAAAAAAAAAAAACCGATCCGCTGGTGTTGTTCTCTCTATTACGTGACATTTAAAGTTTTCTTACAATTATAACTTTGAAAAAGCAATAAATAATAGAGAAAAAAACGATTGGGAAAAGTGTCTATTCGGTGTAATAGGCATCTTTGACGGACAACTTAAAGCGTATACGATAACTGTATGTATAGTTGAAGCAACTCAGTAGGGGGACTTGTATAAAATTGTTCAGTCCAAAAATCATTCTTCCTTTTACGACGTAAATAGCTATGTAATAGTCCGATGGACATCTCAATGATTGCGCGCTTATAAACTGTGTTGTTGGCGTAATCGATTACGCGATTAATTCTATTAGACTACTAACGCTAGTCATTAATCGTTTAATTATTTTTCAAAGTAATCAGTAATCGTTATGGCATAACTATACAGTCTTGTGTTACGTAATACGTACTATACCACATCGAAGGTTTCTTTATCAATGATAAATCAACCAAGGGAGTCATAAAATATTATCCGATTAACAATTATTTGAAAAACGTGTTTTATTGAAAGCAAATACATATATTGTAAAAATGTTATTATTGTTACGGACTGGATTTATTATAATCTCTATGCGTTACATTTATAGTTTATTATTAAAATATTTTCCTGAAAAAAAATATGTTTTTGTATTGTTAATCGTTATTTTTTGTCTATAATGTATAAAAATTGCTTATATCATTGTTTAGTATACTCGTTATTAATTTTTTTTTTACAATATCCCTGCATACAATCAATAAGTATATTACATATATAAGGTGCATCTTTTTTTAAACGTTTATCTCAATAATACAGCTATTGGTTCACCTGTAATCATTTAAAATAATTTGTTGTTGTTGATTATTGATTACATTAATTTATATTATGATTTAACAACTACAGATTTTAATCGCAACCTCCTCAATCAATAATCGGATTACGATTTGACCAGTACTGTTTATAATTAGCCGCCCGTAAACGGAAGGAATTTTTCAACGTTTTTTTTTTTATGTATTACTCCTTTGTAACGTAAATTTCAAGACTATAATATATTTTTATTGTGTTTTGAATTACTACTACTGCTGCGAAGGGAAAAAAACGTTTCAAATGCGCCGCGCCTGGATGTTCGTTACCGGAACGCGAATTTTTGATACACAGACGAAAATAGAATAAACCACGTTGGTAAAACCGATAGTTATCTCGCTGAGAATCATCTGAAACGTACGCACACACGCGGTTATTTTTCCGAACGATCGAAATATTCTCCGGTTCGTTCGTTCGAACCGAACACGTTTTCGTCGAATACCACCATCGTCTCCACTATAGCTTCTCTTTCCTCCTCTCGCACGTAATTGTTCACCGTTTTTATTTTTCCATATTCGTTACGCCGAACACCGCCGTTGAAGACGTTGCACGTACGTATCACAATAATTATTATTATTATGATATAAACACGCGAGAACCGTTATCGTTCGTACGCCGTTTCAAGTACACACACATCGTATATAAACAGTGAATACGTATCGCAATGCGTGTGTGTGTGGACCGAGAGGTGGTAAATGTTTGTGGTATGCGGGGCCGCGCATCGATTCGAAAAGTCGTTTTGCGCGTCGCGAACGACGGAAGGAGGTGGTGGTACTGCAGTATAATATATTATTATATAAATGTGCGTTTTTAGACGTAAAAGTACCGTACACGGTAGTGGTCGAATGATGATAAATATTTCGTATGACGCAAACGCGCGCGTTCCAATGCGGCGGAGGGAATTGTCGTCCTGTGGTTATACCACACACACACACACCGACGACGACCGACGCGGAAATCGTTAAAAAGACAATAATTAATATATTCTTATCCCCGCGGATTTCTATTTGTTTCCTCCTACTCTCCCACGAACTGCGGTTTTTTACGATTAAAAATCGTATTTCCCATAAAACCGTTACGGACGCAATCGCAACCGACGGCGGCGGCGGCGGCGCGATTCGCGTGCGACGTTTACGGGTCCCGCACTCACATGAATCGTCGACGCGTCGGCGGCGGCGGCGGCAAAACGGGTGGTGGGCGGGTCCGCGCGCGTTACCACGATTTCGACCGTCGACGGCGGCGGCGGGTGGGAGGGAGGGATCCGGTCGGAAAACACGACGCCGAGGTTGAATAACCCTCCGCGAGAGACGCGCCATGTTTGATCGGTTTTTAAACACTCCCGTCCGCGCCGCCGACCGACGGAGCAGTGCGGCCGCGATCGTTTTACCGCGCGCGCGCTACTCGGCCGCACTGTACCGCGTAGGCGCCACTCGCCAGGCGTCGCGCCTATCGAAAACGTTGGCCCGTTTTATTGTTCCAGGCCTTTTCACGTCCCCGTCTCATCACTCTTTTGCGTTCGGTTTTTGTAACTCGAAATTCACACCATAACGGAATAAATTCCTTTACGTGTTATTTTATCGTTACAATATTATTATTATTATTTAATAATAAACGATCGCGTTTCGTTGTTCGACAGCGAGTTTGCCAACGGATTTTTACGCGCACGATTCCCGGACGAGATATATATAATTATTACGATATTGCGTCGCGTCCAGTAAGTGTCGGATAAAATGTCTGCGGGGTTAAAATAATAATAAAAAAAAATTCAAATACCGCGTCATGGATGAAAAGAGCACACATGCCTTTTTCTAAATCCCAAAAAATATATATACATATATACACGGTATAAGCCTATATGATGCATTTGTTGGCATGTATAGTAAAAGAAATTTTTTTTTATACGTTTTTCCTCGATTTTACACTGGTCCGCTTCGACGATTACTACTACTGTTCGTGATTTTTCCCGTACAGCAGTTATCGTTTTGTTCTGTTCGCCCGCATCCGTCGCCCCGCGTCATTAATTCTCCATTGTTTCTGATATGTGTTATTTGTTGTTTCAAAGGAAATATGGCTAACGATCATTCGGAAGATTTGAAAAACGGCAAACGGTCCGCCGCAGCAGCTCCGTCCACGAATTCCGAAATCTTGGAAACCGACGAGCTGATACAAGAAAACGGTAAGCGATTACGTTAAATAACGTCGCAAATAATTAAATTACGGGGTCTGCGGGTGTAATGTTGATTTTTTTTTTTTTTTTTTTTTTAAATTTGTCGAACGTGTTTTTGAAATTCTCGGAATACCCGCGATATCGTATTCTATTTTAAACGACGATTCGTTTGAACTTTTCGAAAAAGAACTTTTTCTTTATTATTATTCTAAACGTCTAAGAAAACTCGATGTCATTCATGCTTGTCTATTTTCGTTTTTACATGTTCACTGTCAAGGTTTCTTGAAAGGTCATGGAATTTATAGTTTTCTATTTTATTATACGTTTTTGTACTGGTCGTAATAATTTTGTTCTTATTTTTTTATATATATATATATATTTTTGTTTTTCTAGCTGAAAAAATCAGAGTTGGACGTGATTACCAAGCCATTATTCCAAAATTGTTGGTTCTCCCAAGTACGTTGTCTTATAAACTTTTTTATGTATCTATACGTAAGAGTTCTTATCAAGGCTATTAATTATTGCGTTATATTACTTATTTAATATTGTGAATGTATATGGATTATATATATATATATTATATAATATATTATATATTTCTATGATTGTGTATGTATGTGTAATTGTTTTACAGCACATAGACGTGAACGACTGAACAAAAAGGCGTTATTAGTTTGGGCTCCAACCGAAGCTATTTCCGATGTCAAATGTATTTATATATATATATATATATTTGTTTTTTTTTTTTTTTTCAAACAAAGTTTTATTCATTTATTGTAATTTTTTATTTTTTATTATAGTAAATGAATACGTTGTATTATCAAAAGAAAAATATGGTTACAATAATGAACAAGCATTGGGTATGCTCTACTGGCATCATCACGATATGGAGAAGGCTCTTAATGACTTGGCAAATTTTGCTCCTCTACCAGACGATTGGTCGGCTGAAGATAAGATTACGTTTGAATCGGCCTTTAATAGTATCGGGAAAAATTTTCTGCGCATGAAACAAATGGTAAGTTAGAATAGTCTTTTAATTAAAAAAAAAAAAGAAAAAAATTATATAAACAATTCATAATGATCGGTATAAAAAATATTTTAGATGCCTGATAAGCCAATATCATCGCTGGTTAAGTATTATTATTTATGGAAAAACAAAAGAAAGAAGAACAGTGTTATTGACAGACAAGCAAAAAAATTAGCGAATGTCCGTTCGAATGAAAATCAAAATGGAAGTAGAGAAGGATCCAGTTCTGCGGAGTCTGAACCTGATGACAAGGTAGTGTTACAATTAAATATTATTCTACAACACCAAGGCTTGAATTTGTTTACAATATGTATTTGTAGGGTGAGACATTAAACTAAAAAGATCTTATCATGTTACTATTGCACTGAATACATCATATAATAAAAATAAGTAAGTGATGCATTGAAATATAAATTTATGGGTATAGGGTGAACGGTAATAGGACAGCCCCTATTCTCTAATGGAGAAAAAGTATTTAATTTAAATATATAATAAGCTTACTGGGTATCCATACACTTCATTTTAATATATCTGGGTCTCGAGAAATGTTAAGGTTTTAATAACTTCCTGCGATTTTAAAACTTCATTAATTCAGTGTATAAAATGTAAATATTTGATTATGAAATTAATTTGCCACAACTATTGATCATCAATAATATTTTTATTCAACAAATTGTTTCTACTAACTGTTGTACCAGTTACCATTTTTATTATTTTAAATATGTCAAGTTTATCAGTAAAAATTTAATTTATGCAATATATATTTGGTTTGTTAGGTGTATATATATATATATATATATATATATATGGATCATGTATAAATTATGACCACTAAATTTATATAATAGATTTGCAACAACTATGAGTTATTTACCATTTTATTTATTATTATATTAAGAATATTAACATCTCTGTTTATTAAATAATCTTACTAAATGTTAATTATTTAGTTAAGAAGATAATACACAATAAACAAACACTTATTTTCGCCAAAAATATTGGTTGTTTGATGTTTTGTTCATTAATATACGCTCATGCCTAATAATGAAAATTTAAAAAGTCTACATTTTCTCCAATGAAATTTTGTGTGGGTGAGAAAAATCCATTTCATATGTTTATATGAATAAACCATATTTTTATACAAAAAGACTGAAATCTTTGGGATTGAGCAAAGTTATTATTTGATATTCTGTAACACTGTATCTTAAAACAAATGAATTCCAGATTTTAAAGTTGATTATTTCAAAAAATTATTCACCATAAATTATTGTCTATTTTAAGTTTATTTGGTTTTATAAGTATAATTGTATTCTTTTAAATTCTTTCTTGTACAAAAGGGCGTTTTGATGAAAATAACAGGTGTGTGGAGTTATGTTAATATAAATATATATATATTTTTTTAATTAATACTTTGTTTTTAGAAAGACACAGGAGATTTAAAACAATCATGTTCAGTTTGTGGAGTATTTGTTACTGTGTTCCATCAGACTCCAAAAGATACAATGTGTGGTACATGTTTTACACATTTTAGGTGCCTATATTAATGAGTATTAATTCTTAAGTTTTTATTGTGATTAATAAATGACTCATACATAATGTTTCTGTAATTAGGAGAACTGGTAATATTAGACCAACGCTAGCTCCACCACGTTCAAATAACCGCCAATTAAATATCCCACGTAATAAACGTCTACCACCACATGGTATGTATGTTAATCACGATGATCTTCAAGCTATTGCGTCTGAACCTGAAAACCAAGGGGAATCTATTCTATCGGGAATGGAAGATGAGGTTGTATCATTAAAATGCAAAGTATGTTGCATTACTCAATTTTTATATCTTTTTTTGTTTTCGAATTGTGATTTTTAATGACCCAGATACAGTCTAACAAGCAAGATATTGGACAGATGCAAACGAAGCTTGATCTAAATGTAAGTGAATATAAAGACAATGAAGCAACTTTGAATTCTAATCGTATTACTTCTCGATGGTCTAACGATGAAGTTATGTTAGCCATTCAAGGTAAAATTCATAAAACATTTTTAATTTTATTTATGCCGTATATTTAAATTTTGTTCCAGATTTAGTTGTAATTAATATAAAATTGTTTTTTTAAATTATTTTTTGATATATAATTTTAATCGTGATATTTAAATACCAACAATAATTAATTATAAAAATATGTAGTTAGCAATTACAGAGTTAAGAGCCCTATTTTTTTTTCTTATCAATGTTGGTTAATTAAAATACACTATAGGATTTGTTTTATCTTATATATATATATAAAAAATACGATATTGAAATAATTTTTCCATACTAAATTTTTTTAATTCCTGGCAACCCAACTAAATGACTCAAAAGGTAGCGATGTCGTGACCTACTAACCTAACCAGCTAATTGTATCATGCCATAGTATTTCCACTGGGAAGCCTCTACAATGTATCATATCTTATATTTTTATTTTATATTCTCTCAAAATCCATCAGTTCTTATTGTTCTATATTTTGTAGCAGATTGGATAATAAATTATTTAAAAACAAAAATAAATTTAATTTTAAAATCTGTTTACTCAGTGAATTTTGAATAACTATAAATTATACATATATTCAGAATATAAATATTAATTATCATTGTAATTTTGTTTGAATATTTGTTTAGGTATGCGTGATTATGGGAAAGATTTCAAAGCTATTTCTGAAGTAATGGGAACAAAGACTATAAACCATTTAAAATCATTTTTCGTTCATTACCGAAAACGTTATCAACTAGATCAAATAATTAAAAACTATGAGTCTAAACACAATAATTCTATTATCGAACTCAGCGATGATGAGGACGAACAGGTTAGTTAACTGAGATTTTTGTTAAAATTTTTTTTTAAAGAATGTAAATTTATTTTTAATCATCAAACTTTATATTAAGTTATCTATTTTTTCTTGTATGAGTTGTAATTTTTACATTTATGAGAATTGGTTAAATTGTTAGAGTAATTTATTATTTTTTATTTTTAATGTACAATAATCCCTCCTATTCCCCAATATTTTTGCTCATACGATATTACTGATGCCCTATGAATTTCCAATGATCTAGAGAATAAAACAAAATAATCATCCATGGTTAATTTTTTTTTTAGGTCTATGGTAATTTGTGTGTAATTAATTGTATTCATTAGTACACTATTTCAAATATAATGTAGTTAATAATTTTTACAATAGTGTAATAATACACCATTGAATTTTCACATTGAATCTAATCCCTTACTTTACTTTATTTTTATTGTCTTATCAGAAAATTTCTCGTAAAATGTAACCATAATTTTTATTGAGGGATTATTGTACTTGATATATAATTGGTTAAATTTTTATTTATTTTATTTTCCTATTTAGACCACTGGAAAAGATGACACTTTATCCTCTGTGTCTAGACCTAGTACACCATCATCGATGACGTCTGGAAACCGGCTAATTAATAACCTATCATTGTCTAACCCTAAAGCGCATCAAACGGCTACTGCAGCTAAATGATACTCATTATTTGTTCATAACCTAATGTTTAATTATTTCTCACTGCCTTTTATTCCCTTAAAGTTTCCCTACTTATCTATTATAACAATATCAAATGTTAATAATGTATTTATAAATCATTATTTCATTTGAATTTATCTTATAAACACACATACATACTATTGAACATGTTTTTTTAAGTATTTAATGGAATAATTTTTTCGTTAGGTTTTATTTTTTCAACATTGTTTTTTTAATTTACAGTCTTGCGTTAGATACATTTGTACGTTAAAAATTAGTATTTTTAATATATATAACAATAAGCGAAATTGTATTATATATTTGTATATTGAATTAATTTAAGTGATTAATACTGTTAATATGTAATATTTCTGAGTAGGAGGTACAATATGCAATGAAAGTAATTTTAATGACTTGTATGTTTTACTATAAAATGAACAAATATATTTGATAAAATTAATGTCCAACAATATAAATTACATGTTAAAATTGCTATAAAAATAATTCTACATAAATGTTGACAGAAAATATATATTTCATTATTTCAATATTAAGTTGTAATGTGTGTTATAAATGTTTTCATAATGTCCTATTAATATGACCAAGAATAATAAAATTACCCTTACCTGTATCAATTAGAAATTGGAATACAAACTATACTGGAGAGGTAGTTGTTGAGATGTTTTAGGCGTTATTAATAAGGAGAGAATGAAAAATTAATAACAATTTTACCTAGTGTACTAATCGATATAACGAGTACATAATTTTGTGAATCATTTGTTTAACCAAATTCAGTAAATTGTTGTTTTTTGAATGTGTTAAATTGAGTAACAAACAACGTATGTCCTTTGAATTTCTTTTTTTTTATTGGAAAGTTGAAATTCGGGTTAAAAAAAAAAGTAAATTAAAATCAATGTCATAAATATTTATCATATTATATTTAAGATGTGAGTATTCTTATAATGAAATTGGACATATCAGAAGCTTAAAAGTATTATAAATAATTGTTAGTGTTTTATGTGAGAGCCTTTTATATTGGAAAATTTTACTGATAGAAGTCGGTGAGCGCCAAAATTAACAGTTCATATTTAAAAATATAGTAAACAAATCTTTATATCGTTTTTTTGTAATTGTCAATTTTATAAATAATTATTCCAGTAACTATTATTGTCATATCCATAATGAAATTGAATAACATTTTCTGTGATAATTTGCCAGTATTCGTATCAGCTGTTTATCGTCAACAATCTTATCAAGAAACTAACAATTGTGATAATGAGATTTTAACACTGAGGTCGTAACTTTTATAATAAAACAATTCGATTTTCTTCGAGTTCCAATAAATTATAAATACCATTTACCATAAAAATTAAAAATGATAGGTAAGTAAATATCAATGGATTTTTAATTTCAAGTCGTGTGTAGTTAATAGCTGTGTATGATTCGGATAAAATATTGTACAGTAAAATTATTCAATTATTATTGAAATGTTTGTTTGGTATTCATTTAAACATAACGCATAATTAGTTAAAGATTTTTGAATTACAAAAAGTTGTAAAACACAATAATCGTTGATATTGTCATTTTGCACGAGTACTTTTTGTTTTTCAAATATCACATTGTTCGTCTATTGTTAATTAGAGCATAGTTTACAAAGTAGTTTTAATTTAAAACAATTACTGCGCTGTCTGCATCGCATTTTAATAATTTATTACGGTACGTACACTTGGAGATTGGGTTTACTATTGTACTGATAGTATACTTAAAAAAGTAAACTGTTATCTTAAATAACATTGAATTAGTCAATAAACGGTGATTGTTAAGTGGTCAACGCAAAATACGTTTAAGGTATTTTGCTAAGATAAATAACTCATATGTAAAAATGTTTTAATATTTTGATAAACCAACAGAGTCAAAAGATAGTGGGTTAATTCAATATTATTTTTATGGTTTTAATATTAGTAGGAGTATATTCGACGAGTGCTTAAATCGTAGTATTTTAATGGAAATATTATACTAATACAGAAATAATTTAGGTCGTCCAAATCAGGTCATATTGGCCTCAAAATACGTCAATAGTTTTTTGAAGAATCCGGCTATCGCACAAATTTGTCTTAGAAATGAATCTACCAAAGTCCAACCGACATCTCAAAACACAAGCGTGGAAGGTTAATATTTTTATTACTCTAAATTAATGTGTTTTATGACTATTGATTTTTGAACAGATGTTCCGCATCGTCCATATTCTCCCTTTCAAAAAACAAACAGTACGGCCGAATACGCTGTTGCTCGTTTAGATGACGTTTTGAACTGGGGCCGTAAAGTAATAAAGCAAATGATTCTAATTATTTTCTTTCAATTTTTGAAAACAAACATCTGAAAATTTCATTTTTAGCACTCCCTGTGGCCTTTAACTTTTGGTTTAGCTTGTTGCGCTGTGGAAATGATGCATATCGCTGCTCCTCGATATGATATGGATCGTTACGGTGTTGTGTTTCGTGCGTCGCCCCGTCAAGCTGATCTTATTATAGTCGCAGGGACATTGACAAATAAAATGGCACCAGCATTAAGAAGGGTTTACGATCAAGTGAGTATATTGATGATTTTTCAGAATTATATTATTTATACGTAAATGTAAACAGATGCCTGATCCAAAATGGGTCATTTCAATGGGAAGCTGTGCAAATGGCGGTGGCTACTATCACTATTCTTACTCTGTTGTAAGAGGGTGTGATAGGATTATTCCAGTTGATATATATGTTCCAGGTAAAGTAATATTTATGTTAAATTAATATAATATCAACAGATCTGGCCTGTAAAAAGGGAAATATTTAATTTAATTAAAAATATAATCTGGTGTTCAGTTTTATCGTCTGAGATGTTTTTCATAAAAATTTCAGTATTTTAAATGTGGTTAGTAATAATAATTATTATTTCATTGTAAAAAGAGTATTTAAATTACAGGCATTCGATTTTAAATTACATTGATAAAATGCTCATCGACTGTAGTATACGTCTAAAATGTTAATAACACGGAAATCTGTTTTGTTCTGTATATTATATTATATACAGATATTTAAATTATAATAATTAACTCTTACCTTGTAATTGTAAATATTTTTTACTATTACTTTAATTTTTCTGAAAAATTGTATTTAATTTCAGTTGTATGTAATCAAACTATTTTTTTATTCATTGTTCTCTAGGCTGTCCTCCGACCGCAGAAGCATTGATGTACGGTATACTACAGTTACAAAAGAAGATTAAAAGAATGACACTCGCCCAGAGTTGGTACAGAAAGTAATTTAGTAATCAATCTTATAACTTGTACATGTGTGATACATTGTGTATTTTTTTTTGTTTTTGTGAAAATTGAAATACTCATGTAACAGCAGATAGGTGTTACCTATGTTTTCTAGATACTAGTTTAGAATTACGAAATATAACATCAATTTCACTTTCATATTACGTTAATGATTTTTTTTAACTTGTTTTATGGTAAAATGTTTTTAATTTTATGATACAGAGCTACACTGAGTTAAACAAATTCTATAATACATATTTATTACCTTGTGCAAAATGAACCATTTTTGATTTCCTTAGTATATTATTTTCAAACGAAATCGTATTTGAAACAGGACTGTTGAACTTTCAAAAAAAAAAAAAAAGTCATGCTTTATATGTTTTATGTAGGATTGTGTATAATTTTTCGATTAATAAAACACTGACAGAAATGTTAAGTATGAATGGAATACGTTGTTAATTTTTTAAGTCGTATCAACTTAATAAAAAAAAAATTTCAAATAACAATGTTCTTAAAATGAATATTTTTCGGCAATAATCATTTTCATTTTTTTTTTTTTATTGACTATTTGCCTGGGTAATGCTTACAATATTTTTTTCCATAATGTGTTTTTAAAGTAAACGTGCGTAACGTTTCTTTGTTCAGATTTTCCTATCTAGTATAAATAACACATAATCAAACCATGTGTATATAATATAATGTAAATCGTGAACGTCAAATGGAACCATAAATTCAGACATTTATTATAATGGTTTTTTACCAAAGTCCATTACATATGAGTGTTGTTTTATCGATTGATTGTACAAAGAAGCAAAATGTCTTGGCATTAAAGCAACTCTAAAATTGCAGAACGTTTTTTTTTTTTTTTTTCACTAAATCGATATAGTCTTCCATGACGCTAAAATCTTTTAAAAACATATGCAAAATTTTCAACACGTCATAATTATTGCTAATAGCAAACAACAGCTTTATTTTACAAAGTGTGTTATTACGTATCTATTTTTTTTTTTTTTTTTTTACTCTTATTTAAAATCGTACAATTTCAATACGTCGTCGTAGACGCGCCTGTAACATTCTACGGTCGTGTTAAGTCATCGTCACCAACACCGCGGTCATGGTGTGCGCGTTAACCGCGGTTCATTTTGGTGTCAAGTCGCGCGGAATATCGTTTCTACGTTAGGTTTATTACTGTTGCAATATCAAAAATATTGTAACGTTATCACGTTCTGAACGCCACAGTGCAACGAAAAAAATGATAAGGGGGGGGGGAGAAAAAGGAGAAAAAATATTCTACTACAGCTGACCGTCGCAATGTGTTTCGGACGAATGTTCAAGTTAAACCTGTTTGGTCATTTCCTTTCCGCTGCGTCAGCCGCGTAAACGATTACTGTTATTGTTATTTCAGAGTTGTTTATAACAACTGTAATAAGAATAAAGGGGGAAAAAAAAAAAAAAAAAACTCTTTTCCGCTACCGGATTATTCGTTTAGTACTCCGCAAATCGTTCCACGCCGTTCCGTGTCACGTTCTTAACGTTTATTATTGTAATAATCGGTGAACGTATATATATATATATATATGACGTATATATATAAAAACGGATAAAAAAAAAAAAAGATTTTTCCGCGTTATCTATACGAGGACAGATAACGCTCGATGACATGATGAACCTGTCACTTGCGACGTATTGTAGTTGGCTTCACGCGACACTATTGTAGTACCGTCAACCAGGTACGATTCTATTTTTTTTTTTTTTTATTATGTCATAACGTTTTGTAAATACCGTTTGCGCGTTAAATAATAATATTACTACTGTGCTCGGAATTTCTTCGTATCGGTTTTTTTTTTTTTTTTTTATGAGACAAATTTTGAGTGATGTTTGTACGGTACAGTATTACAGTGTATATCATACATTCGTGTTTGCAACGAAATTTCGCACTCCTTTCGATTTGTTAACGTACGTACCGTTTTTATTTTTTCTATCGCATCAGCCGACAATGAGGTGTAGCGTCGGTCGACATTTTCATCAGTTGACATTTTGTCCGTTGCCAAGTTAGAGGAACGACTTCATCATGCCTACCAATGGTGGTCTCGACGAGGAAATGGTTGTGTTACCCCCGAACACGGTAGACATGCGTGTGACAGGGGTAAACAACAATAACAACAATAACAACAACAACAACAACAACAACAATAATAACAACAACAACAACAACCAGGCGTTCAATGTACGGGACCGTCTGTTTTATGCCTTATTCTATAAGGCCACCCTGGGATATGCGAGGATATTCCCGAGATCGTTAAGAAGGCTAATAGAATTTGTGTTTCTATTAAAGGTAAACACACTTTTTTAAATTGCTTTTTACCGAATACTCATGTTACGGTCGCTTTTATTTTTCGATTGCAGGCAGTGTTTTCGTTTTTTGTGCTCGTTTACGTGCACATGAATTTTTCGCGAATGCCAGCCAACTGTTTAGACCACGTCAAAGATGTTTGGCCTAGAGATGGCATACTTCGAGTAGAGATCATTCGACCTTATCAACGAACTTTGGCCGAACAGATGGGCACACTGGATGATTTGTTCACTGTGGAAAGATCGTACGAACGTGAATTTAAACTGAAGCAAATGGATACAAACGATGAAAACGCTTCGATGTTTTTGAATGCTTTCACTAAAATGAGTAACCCCGAGTAAGTTTTTAATTGCTCAAACATTCAAATTATTTTCTTCTTGAAGAAAAAAGTTTTATCATCTGTGTTCAGATTTCTAAGAAATTAAAAAAAAAAATCTAGGTTTTATCGTTTTTCAAACAAATTTACATATTGCATTTCATTAAAAAAGTTGATTGTGCTTTGTTCTATTCCTTTTGATTATCTTTAAATGTCATGTGAAAATATTTCAATAACTGAATTTATTAATGGTGTTTTAAAAATATATTGTCATAAATAATTCCATAGCTTGGAAGCTATTGTGGTAATTTTGTTACTTTTGAAAAGTATTGAGCAAGTATTTCAAATTTTCAAATCAGTTTTTGTATTTTTAATTGTAAATTCTTAAAACAATTATTGAAATTCTAAGTAGTTTATTATTCATTAAAACAAAATATGTTATGAATTCTTAATAATTTTTTCATGCATACTTTAGAACAATACGGATTTACAGTGTTACGATATAATTTACAATTAATTCGCAACTTAATGTTGAAAATAAATGTGTGAAGTTTTAGAAATATTACTCTACTGACATATAGTTTTTAGAAAGACCAGTACTTTAAAATTTATAATTTTTTCTTTACTTTTCTTAAAGTTAAACTATTGCTGGCTTCAGTGCAATATAATATTAATATTTACTGGTATTTGATATGTTCCTTTGATTGAATGCGAGAAAAATCTCGCATCAGAAATCATTCTCTTTTATTATTATTATAATAATATTATTTTTGTTATTCTTAATAATTATTCTTATTCGTTTTTAGTTTATGAGCAGGAATTTTATCAATTATCTTACTTTTAATGTCTGGCCAAAATGTTCGTTTAAAATATTTATTTTTTATATTTTGTAAGAAATAAATAAAATGCCATTATGGAATTTTTTTTGATCGATTTTCTGGACTATATCTAATTACTATATCTCGGCGTATTAAATAATATTTTATTATATTTCAATATAATAAATTATTGGACTGTAATATTATTTATTACATTTTATTATAAGTATAGCTAGTAGATAATATATATATATATATATATATATATTTTTTTTTTTTCAGCAATAAAGGAGATGTTGATATTGAACCATCGTCAGAAGAGTTGGTTGGAAATAAACATCGAGAAACGAGCACTCCAAAAACTAACTTTTTATTCAATTATATATCGTTTACAGAGCATGTAGATGTAAAAGGTACAATTTATAATTTTGTTTTAGTAAAATTAAATATGTGTTTTATTTTATACAAACTAATGAAAGCCGGTCGATTTGAAATTAGATTTTAATTTTTATAGGTACAATTAAGCACAAATTGTGTAGCAATGTATATGTAGAAATACATAAAATGGGTTACAATTTGTAATATTCTAATATTTATTAAAACAATTTTTTTCTTTCATAATATTACACTAATTTTCTGTAGGTTTTTACTTAATAAATGATATAATTTTGTATATGTTTATAATAATACTTAGGATTTCACCTTATTGTCGAAAAGACACGTTTTGCATACAAGAACAAATGAGATTATATATTGTATTATAATTAGTGATGCATATTATACATATTTTATTATTACTATAATCTATGCATAGATTTAAAAGTCATAACATTATAATCGATGTATTATCAGTAATGTCAATAACATAATATGAACGGAAATTATGTACAAGGTTGTCGACCACACTCGGATTTTTGATTTAATTACAATTGTACTACAATTCATTGTAGTAAATTAATGCGAGTTCTAAATTTATATTACGCACATTTTTGTATTATTTTGTTGGCTGAACTATCATTATTATTAACATAACTAATGAAATATGAATATTTATTTTGAATGGGTATAAAAAAATATCTGTTTTTGACAAATAACTAAAGTAATCAGTTTTACAAAAAAAAAAAATTTTAGCATATTAAAAAGTATGAATTGATTATTAATAATAACATCTCGAAACAAATTTTCATTATATCTAATTGTTATTTTTTTCTAAGTATTATTTGTTATTTAGTAAACTATGTAAAAGTTATGAACTTCCATATTTTTTTGTGTACATCTTTAAAAAAACAAAATGTAATATTTTGATCAAAATTGTTATTTGTCTTTAATAAAATACTACCCTTTGACATGTTCATTTTCTCAACATATATTTTATTTATGTTAATTTTCACATTAATTATTACACGTACTTAAATTCATAATTCTTGATTAATAGAAATGCTAAAAAAAAAACAGTGTTTTATAATTTATATTTCAGATTGTTAAAATAAATAATTTGTTATTATGTTTTAGAAGAAAATAATAGGTTTTTTTTCTATTCTTTTTTTAAGTAGATATTATGAATATTAGTATATGATATATTTTTAATATTTTTTTTTTTTTTTTCTGGTTAAGAGGCCTTTCAAGACCATCCCATCTCACACCCATTCCTCCATTCTTCTCTATCCATTGCTCTTTCTTTCCAATTTGTTCCTCCTCCTAGCGACTGCACATCCTTTTTAACTAAGTCTTCCCATCTTGTTTTGGGTCTTCCCAGCGGTCTTTTTCCTCGCGGGTTTTGTTCTAACACTGCTCTAATTAGTTCATTTTGGCTCCTCCAAGCGTGGCCTGCCCATTGGAGTCTTCGCCTTTTTATCACTTCTGTTATGGATATTTTTAATATATACAACGAAAATAGGCTAACTCAATATTTTTAAGATTATGAGTATTAAAGTTCTAAGAGGATATTTTATATTATTTAGAAATATAAATATTTATATAAAAGTATTATAGTTTTACATTTTTAGTTTATTGGGTAATGTATTAAAGTAGTTTTGGTTATATAACGCTTTTGTAGATTGGAAATTGAAGGCATAATTTACTTTAAAGAAATAATTTTTCGAATACCCCTTGTAGTTATGGATAACAACTGAAAACAAATATTAGGTTAAAACTTTGGAATACATTTTCTAATGCAATAATTTGTTATAATTTTCTAATTTAAAATACAAACATTTGTTACTGTTTTTAAAAATTATGCTTAGCTATATTTTTTTTATTTCATTAAATTAATAATAATAATAATAATAATAATAATAATAATAATAATAATAATAATAATAATAATAATAATAATAAAAACTGGTGGTAGCATAAAATTGTTTATATATATTTTTTTTCTGCAGATGATAAAAAAGAAATATATAGTAGTACTATGAGCAAATTGAATAATGATATGAGCAAATTAAATTTTTCCCAAGTAGATGATTTTGCACAATTTCGTTCCACTAAGGTATACATTTATTTGATTGTTTAATGTGATTTTTTTATTGAACACAATAATAAAATGTCTTAACGTTTTCAGTATTCAAATAGTTCTATTAGAGGAATATCGGGAATTGAAAATAATTTGTTAATGGATTCTAATACCACTAAATTACCACAAAATGATGAAGACGAAGGTATGAAATAATGAAGCATAAAAGATATTTAGATAAAAAAGATATTGTCGTCTTTTAGGTTTGTCATACAAAAATTATATAGTCGAGTATTCATTGGAATATGGGTTTTTGCGTTTGTCGCCAAATGCTAGAAGTCGATTAGGCATTCCAGTAATGTTAGTACCATTGGAACCTACTGTGCACAAGTGTTTTGGTGATTCCATAGGTCAGTTCTTTCTTGAAAATTTTCTCGGCTACGATGATCTTTTAATGTCGTCCGTGAAATCATTAGCTGAAAATGAACAAAACAAAGGATATCTGAGGTAAAGTAACTTGGAATTCTTTTTTTGTAAATAGAAATATAATATAATATATTACAATGGTCATAATGATTGTTATTTGTTGTTTTTTAGAAATGTTATCACTGGTGAACATTATAGGTTTGTGAGCATTTGGATGGCTAGAACATCTTACATCGCTTCATTTTTCATTATGGTTGTGTTTGTGAGTATAAATTCAGTTATTAGTTATCATCGTAAGGGAGACATTTATTTTAAAATTTAATATTCTGTTATAATAATAACAATTCTTGTATTCGTAAATTCAGTTGTTTGCGTTCGCGTAATCACGTATATTATTTTTCAACAAAACACGTGTCTTCGATCAAATTACCACCGCGAAGTCATATATGTGAGATTGCTTGGTAGCGACATAATGATTAAGAAAACCAATAAGAAAGGATTGCGTGAAATTAGATACGATGCTTTATTCCCTCGAGAAATGAATGTCCATATATTTTCTTCCTCTTGCTGCCAATTACTGTAGAGTTTCCTCCCTTTCATTGGATTTTGTATAAAAAAAAAAAGTGGTATGAAAATTCACTTATTTTCTTGAATTGACGTTACTTAAACTAATTAAAATTACAATTCATTATATTTTTTAATTACAAATTAATTTAAATTTTATTTACTTATCCGTTCGTGTGTGTGTGTGTGTGTGTGTATAATTTTTTGTAAACATTTTCTTTATTTTTTTGAAGTCAAATTACAATATTATATCATTATGTTCTGCACGATCATTATCAGTAGTTATTATGTTATATAGAAGATGTTTAGTATAATAGTTTTATGAATTATATATAAGTATAAAACTATAATATTGTGTCAAATTCATTCACATATTTAGGTATATTTTAGATTACATTTATTATATTTTCGTTTAAATTGATATAAAGTTGGAAAAAAAATTATATAATTTAAAGTATATAATTGTGTGTTAAATTTAGAGATTTGACATTCCAATTCAAAATCCACTTATATTTAATACTTTTGTGATATTATCACTGTTATTTGAATTTTGTGGTAAATAAGATATTTTTTTATTTACTGATATATTTGGAATTAAAATAAGTTATAAACTATAATATAGTCATTAATCATTTATTTGTGTAATACATAAATGTGAGTTGTGAGATGTTTAAAGAATATATGACTTTAAATAGAAACACGTATAGAGTTCATTTGTGTATCTAGAATTAAATATAATAATATTAATAGTAGCTGTCATCCATATTTCCCTCAGTGATCGTAATATGACACTATTTCGCGAAGGGAAAGAAATGACAAAATTTCTGATTTACTTAGTCCATTTTCTTTAAGATTTATCAGTGGCTTATGTAATTCAATATAAATCTGGTTAAACGTAGGCAATTTTTTTTATTAAATATATGTATATTTGTAATTTATTTAATATTATTAATAAATTACTAATACAACTATGGAAGTTTTTAATAATATTACTCGAGTGTATAAATTTTTTTTTATTATTATTAACATCTTTTACAGACCGTATCGATTTCAATGCTTTTGAGGTATTCGCATCATCAAATATTTATTTTCATAGGTAAGAGTCGAGTCGTTACCATATAATGTTTTGCGTTTTATTTATTTTTACACGTGTACTAAATTATTTTCCAGTGGATTTGCTTCAACTATTAGACTTTCACGGTTCACTGTCTTTCCCGGCAGCGCCACTTTTAACTGTCATACTGGCCCTGGTCGGTGAGTATTATCATAATCTATTCGTAATTTGTTGCCCATAACTATTTTCCCCGGCGTGCACTGTACATTTGATCTTGTGTCTTGTCACCCGGGGGCCAACAGTTATTAAAACCCTGTCAAACGGCGTATGCATCATCAAAGTTCACTGATGCGATGATGGTGACGACCGACGTCCATTCAACATAATTTTATGCATTAACAATTAAGAACTTTGTCAGCGCGCTCTGTGTCACGTAACGATAAATAATAATAATAATATTTTTGTTTCTGATAAAATTAAAAAGAAAGATTGAAAAACATTGATCCTACGGTGTTGGTTGTAATAGCTGTTATTGTCTGTTGGAACAGATAAAGTTTAACAAACCCACGCGGTTTTTTTTCTTCAAAATACGCGTTTTCCGACTGTGCGATTGATGGTGTATTTAGAAATTTACTGTCGGACTTTGAAAGCTATTATTTAAAAAAAAAAAAAACTACTAAAATTGCATTTTTAAAAAAAACTCGTTTATTCTCCGGGATTTATAAAAATGTCATTTTATTTGTTGTATTTTTATAGGAAAAATAACGGCGATATCAAAATTTACTTATTTTTATTACTTTTGAGTTAAAACCAAAAACTATATTTTTCGAAAAAAATTACATTTTTTTTGTTTTTTAAAAAAAAATTCTCGTATTTTTAAACTTTGGGAGTTTTACAAAGTAAACAATTAGTATTTCAAATAAAATATAAAATACGAGCAATTCTCAATTCAATTTGATTCATTCCGATACTTAATATCGTATTAGGCACTATAATAATAAACTCGTTTTCTCTAATATTCACAACTCTCAAGTGGTAATAATTCTGTCTTTATCAAAATCGTAACAAAAAAAAAAAAAAAAAATACAAGCGGTCAATTTTTTGTAATTTTTACCAGCGTATTTTCGCATTGGAAGAAAAATATGTGTACGGATATGAAGTTACGATGAGTAGTATTATGATAGTATAGTAAATTCCGTTTCCGATTTGTTTTTGGATTTATGAGATAAATCGATTTACAAATTCGTTTACAAATACACTATTATTAAAGATAGGGCTGATGTTGATGGAAACTCGCAGATAATTCAATTATAAAATTCTCGATGGTATAAAAAGGAATTTTTTTTTTCTTCTTTTTCTCGCGTTTCCAATGGAAAACTGCGTTTAAAAACGATTTTACATAATATATTACACCGTACTAAACTTTTTTTCCCTTTTCTTCAAACGCGCGAAAGTCACATTATGTTCGTGCTCTAATTATTATTATTATTATTATTTCTTCTTCTTCTCATTCGATAGTGTTCGATTTCTAACATCGTGAGACCATTTTAATCGAGCGCCGATGACGAATTTATTATTAATGTTTCTTTGAATTTCCGGGTTTTCGCATGTTTCGCATTTTTCCGGCTACTGCCGGATTCCTGTTAAATTTTCGATTTGATCAATAAATCGAGTGGGAAGGAGACTGTGTTCCTTCTTTCTCTGTCCTTGGAATAATCATTTTCTCCAGGCCATTTCGTCTTATGATAAGATTATTTTTATTTATAAAATAAAATAATTTTGGAAATAAATAATTATTTATATAATTGCGCGTTAAAAAAAAAAAAAATAAAAATAAAAAATGTAATAATAATAATAATAATACATTACAGGCATGGAGGCCATAATGTCGGAATTTTTCAACGACACCACCACGGCGTTTTACATTATACTAATCGTCTGGGTGGCCGATCAATACGACACCATATGCAGCCATTGTCCGATCACGAAAAGGCATTGGCTAAAGTGAGTGTATATATAATAATAATATTAATAATAATAATAATAATATAATAAAAAGCCATTATATATTGTTTCTTCGTACGATTTTATTATTATTATTATTATTGTGCCAACGGGTGGGAGTGAGAGGTTTATACGTTTGTCGGAACGGGGCGCAGGGGGACGGACGTGACAGGAGTTAGGTAGGTGGTATACTGGGTGTGGCGGCGGCGGCGGGGTGAGAGCCGTGTAAGAATAACACGAGAAAGTTGTCTCGAACATAAGTGCATCGCAGTTTGACACAAAGACGCGTGTGTGTATATATATATATATAAATAAAAAAGAAAAGTAGTAGGAGAGAAGGGATAAAAGGAGGTGGTCGTGTCCGTTGGGCGGCCGAGTGTTATTATATGCGAACGCTACGGGGGATCCCGCATTGACCGCCCGCCAGGAATTGTAATGAATATACACGCTGCCGTATAGAATTGCACTTTTCCCTCTCCTTTTCTCATACTCCTGTTTGCAAGCAGCAGCACGTCTGGTCGTTAAGTGTGCCAGTCTTTTACAGAACTGTAACTTGATGGCTAAAAATAAAATGTCCTCTCTCCCTCTTCTCTCACTCTCTCTCTCTCTCTAACCCAACCGTCGTATTATATATTTTATTTATTTATTTATATATATATATATATATATATATATATATATATATAAATGGATTGTTTTCTGTTCCAGGTTTTTCTATCTGTACCACTTTTCGTTCTATGCTTACCATTATCGGTTCAACGGTCAATACAGCAATTTGGCTCTTATTTGTTCGTGGTTCTTTATTCAGGTAAATACGCGAGTTTTTTCTATTCTATTCTATTCAATTTGTTTTTTTTTTTTGTTTCTCCTACAATTATCGTTATTCGTATGTTTGTACGCCCCGATAATATTTACACTATAGCTACATTACTATTATACATATAGCGCTGCGTGTTATCCGCCCGCGGGAATTCGATTTCCGGTTTTCAAAACGCATTTCTAGAACATAATATTCTAGAAAATTCCGGAACTTTCTAAAAAAAAAGAAGAAAGCGTAAAACTTTCTCAAACATTCTGTCTCGTTCCATGCACAGCCACCGCTATGGATCTGTTATTGTTATCGACGGGGGAAGAGCCGAGGAGGAGGCAGGGGCGTATACAAGGGGGGGGGGCGATGGGGCGATCGCCCCCCCCTTAGATACTTGTGTATGTACCTATATCTACTGACAACTAAAATTAATCGAACTAAAACTAAAATGTCATAAAACATTTTTTTAATTAAAACTTATTATTTTTATATAATTTTTCGATAATTCTAAGTTGGCAACAGATTCGACGGGCCGTTTTTCTATTCGCCCCCCCCCCCTAAGGGATGAAGTAAATACGCCCCTGGGAGGAGGTCTTGTGTTGAGAACACGAGCTCGACTTTTATTTTAATATGTATTATATTGATTAATACGACTCGCCGTGTCAGTGGCGTATTTTTTCGATGCGAGGGACGACGCGGGGTTTGCACTTCCCTCCGTGATTTAAAAAAAAAATTCTTTTTTCTAAAACGGCCGTTTTTAAAATTACATCTGACAAATGAACTACGCGCAGGGAGCTCCCGGATTTAAAAATTTGCTATATGGACCACCACCCCAATAATAGTTCAAGAGAGATATATGGCCAGTGCAAGGAGAAAAATCGCGTTTTTTTTTTCCGAGAGAGAAAATACTGAAATTTCTTATTTATACTTGAGAATCGAACCATAGGTTATATTATGATCTATTATTATCCAATAGTAAGGAATATTACTGAACTAAAAAAAAAAAAAAAAAATAACAGATTAAACTAAGTAATAAAAAATGAAAAACAAACGGGTTTTTTCTTTTTGAAATCTCTTTAAATTCAATAATTTTTCACATAAAAAATTTAAGTAGTTCGTTGGTACCCAATGAGAATGTTTATCATAATCGACTCGAATTTTGACATTATATATACTTATAGGCCAAGTACAAAATGTTACGCGTGTATACGCATTTCTTAGTGTTATTTTTTCGGCATTTTACACGTAAAGTGTCTATAATATACATTTACGATTTTCCGTTATTTCATATTATATATATTACAGTATTGTGATATTAGAGAGAAACGCGTTTATTTTTGCAGCGCGGGGAGTGGTTTTTGAGTTATGTGCTAACTCTGTTTATAATAATAATAATAATAATAATAATAATAATAATAATAATAATAACAATAATAATAATATTCTGTTGTGCGTGATAGAGTAAAACCTGAATATTATAGGTTTTTGTTTTCGTTGTTTGTTCCGGACATTCGATTAAAATATGCTTTTTAATGAAAACGCGGATGGAATATTATTTTGGCGGGTTGGCGATTGGGCGGAGGAGGAGGGAACATCGTAACTGTGTGAATATAATATTATTATGTGCAGTGTTTATACTCCACATGTCGTTTTACATTTCAAATTCAGAAAAGACACGTTTTCAAACGCTTTGTGTTATAAATGCTCGTGGCCCAGAGAAGTGTGTTTACACGTTTTCGGTGACTGAAAGTGATATTGTAACACGCGATTTACATTAAATATCGTAACAATTATTATTAATTAGACGGTAAAATCGTAAAAAAAAAAAAAATTATATATTCGAAAACGCGTTTTGTGAGTCGTTTCGCAAATACAAATTCATTCGCGTTATTCCCGGGCAGAATAATGCTGCAATGTTCGGAATTATTAATCGTTTTGATTCGTGTCTGAAACAATTCTCTCGATTTCTATATTATATAACATTCGGTTGATCCAGTGATCTTCCTCCCACGTCTTTTTTTCCCTACCATTCGCTATATTAAATTGCGTGATGTATTTTCTCGTATATACGCAGAAAAAAATACGTTTTCTTCCCGCCGTCGCGTGTTTATATTTTATTGTCGGTGTTCGATTTGCAAATGTGTAAAGACGAGTGTTTAACATGATTGAGCGTAAAACAATCTTTTTTTTTTGTTTTCCTAAACACTCCAGCGAATTCGTATATTATTATCAAAGCAACAAGATATACAAAACCTAACGCGGTCATAATATATCGTGGCGGGGTTATACGACTCGAATCGTCTCCAATAGCGCGCAATTATTATTCTTGTTGTTTTCTTTACGAACTTACCGCTTTTTTTGGTGACATCATTTCGGTTTTTTTTTTTTTGCTTATATTTACCTAATCGTTTTTCAATTTAAGTAGGTACCACGAGGCGAATAAATAATATTCAAACAGTCATTTTTTTCTTTCTCTCTAACGTATAATATCTCAATTTCGCAGTTTCAAATGGAAATAAGTTCACGAGTTGAATCGTACATTTTTGTTGTGTTAAGTACGATGAAAACTTTCGGCTGCAATACATATACGTAACACGTTGCTTTACACGAATACGTTTTTTTTTTTTATTATTATTATTAAATAAAACTTATAATTATTAATTAAAGCGTGTAAAAGAAAATCGGTGTGTGTGTGTTTATTTTGTTTTTAATAATCGCGTTTCGTAGATTATGATAGATCGAATTGATTTTGATTGGAAAAACAAGATTTTAAGCAAATTTCGTTTCGGAATGTTTTCAAAACGTTTTTAGAAATTAATATGTAGAAACGAAACGACGACGTTCCATCGGCCGTTGTAGCATTTATTATCGATCCGCCTTTATGACTTTGTACTCGATCGTGTTGTGTGTGTGTGTGTGTGTCGACAGTTTTTAAAATTATTTCACGCTCAATCGTGTTTTATCGCGACGTATTCCCTCCCATAGTGTTTCGAAGGGATTTTTTTTTTTTATTATTATTATTGTAGTACGTTTCACGCGCGTTTTGCTGCTGCTGCTGCGTTCTATAAACCGTTTCACGGTTGATAAAGCGTGTGTCCGTCCGCTCATCCCCGGTTATCTGTCATTTGATATCCTACTGCCGCTCGCTGCTGCTGCATGACGCGTTGCGCAGCTCAGTGTGTTATGGACAGCGGGATGACGCGTCGGAGGGGGGGAGTGTTATGCGATTATTATACGAGTCTGAATTCGATTTCCCTCCCACCCTCCCCCGACACTGTAATTTGAACTCGAAATTATAATAATAATAATAATAATATCGTGTCCAGCGCGTTGTGTGTTATTAACGGACGAAAAACAACTCAATGGTCTATATGGAGATTTTTTTTTTGAGGACAACGGTGCGCGGGTTGATGAGGGAGAGGTCGGAGGAACGGTGTGCGATGCTGCTGTTAGGAGGGACGGCGGGGTGCGTTTGGGGGTGAAGCAGTGTTAATAGAGAGGGTCATAAACAGAATGAATTCCGGACGCGACGACATCCCGACCGAAGGGTTGTTACGAAATTTCCATATAAATTTAACAAAAGAGCACCTCTAACCTCTAACCGCCACCGCCACTCTTCACATCGTCCCGTCGCCGTCGTATTTTTATGATCGAATCGTTTTTTTTTTTTTTTTTTCATTTTTTATTTCATTATACATTTAACATCTTTATTTAAATTATATTGTTATTATAATATATTCTGGCACGAATTCCGGCACGACGACGTTACTACTGCGTTCGACGAAATTATTTAAATCGGTTTTTAAATAATAGTTTTTTTTTTTCCCCGCGCCGGTTAGATTAAAGTCACGCGTTCTATGTATATATATATACGTATACTCGAATTGATGAAAAACAAAACAAAAAAAAAATCGAATGCCAGTAACACACCAGAGCTGGTGGTGGTGGTACGGACTTGTAAGAGGAACGCATGGATTTTTCATTTATCCTAAATAAAAAAAAGTGTGTGTATATATTGTAAATTTATTATAACGTTAGAGTAAAAAAAAAAAAAAAAAAAAGAAAGAAAAAATGTTCGGTTTTTATTAAATGGAAAGTAACGTTATAAATTGTCATACTCGTGATAAATATGCCGCCATGTGCGAGGGAGAGAGAGAGAGAGAGCGAGAGGGATAGATAGCACGTGAAAGTATAGGGTGTGTCCCTACAAAAAAAAAAACTATTTTTCCAAAATATAAAACAATACTGTATATCCCCGGATCTTATTCCCGATATTATTATTATTATTATTATTATTATTCAATTTTCGTGACACCTATTATTACCACACTGTGGTTAGTGCTTACGACGGAACATTCGGCGGTGGAAGTTTTTTTTTCTGCCCTCGTCTCACTTGCAACGATTAATAATAATGTTATGAAATATTATATGAATAGTGAAATTATTATTCCGTTTGAAACAAACGTAAAATTTTATCATATTTCGCTAAAAATATTAATTTAATTCTCTTTCGTAAAACTGAAAAACCGCGTATAAATATATATTTCTTTGAATTTCTCTTCGATGTGTTCTTAAAAAAAAAAAAAAAAAATCATTAAATAATAAAATAGAAAATTTGAAACATTCTTTGTCGTAATTATTACGTATACGTAAGCGCGTTATTATTACTCGGCCGTGGTCGAATAATAATTATCGTTTGACGACATTTTATTATATCCATTGTTGTCTTACGCGTTATAATAGTACTCGTTAATTTAATTAGCTAATTCATAGAGCGAAACTTAAAATTAACATCAAAAGCTAAATATTAGAATATTTCGTACACGCGTAGAACTTTTCCCGCGTTTTTCTTTTTGTAAAACGTCATTTATTGAGAAAATCGAGTTTTCTTAAAACACCGCACTCGGAGTTTTACTCTGTCAAGTCGCAAGTTAAGATGATGACGATGATCTTTTGACGTCGAATGAAGTACGCGATGCGTTTATTTATATTTTTTATGCGGGGGGCCCTCTGGGATCCTAACCCGAACACATCAATAAGAATCGGTCTTTTAAAACGAATCTTTTTCATACGGTATAAAACAACGCCTGTTTGTCCGAGACGAGTTTTACGTTTATTCTACGGTATTTCATTAACGTCGACATTTTTCGCTTTTGTATAAAGTGGGGGGGGGAGGAGGGGCGAAAAAAAAAGGAAATTTTTATTACGCGCGTTGTCTCTGCATTAACCAGGGCCAGGTTTGAATTAAAACGTTTTAATAATATAGATTTAATAAAATACGTATATAAAATGTGCGATATGAAAAGTCACGCCCCATGTGTCCTTCATACGTATAAAATGTAATGTTTAAATATGTACGCGTCGCGATATTCGGATTCTTGGGCAAAGTGCCTTTTTGTTTTTTTTTTTCATTATAAATTTAAAACAAAATAAAACGTCTGGCGGTCCGGGTCCCCGTCATTCGGACGACGACGACAAACGTATATAAAATGTCGCGGTGGCTCAGTAGTTAGAATGGTGTAGTCTTCGGCGCGCGCGCGTTCCAATGCCAATCGAAAAACATTCGACCGGAAAATTAAATATCATATTCTAATAATCGGGGCAATAAATAAAATATTATTTTATAGTTTTTTTTAATTTCATTTAAAAATTAATATTATTAATATTTCGATCAGCCGCGTGCGATACGCGGAGACTCCGAAGCCGTGGACGTTCCCCGTGCGGACGACGTCCTTTCAAAATGTCGAACGGCAAATGTCTTAGAGACAAGGCAAGAGACCTTTGAACGTCAAACATCTCGGAACAATAAAATTTCAATAGCGATTAATTATCATAATTTTCGCAAAAATCCAATCGATTTTTATCACGTATTTTACGCATATTTTTCAACTATAGTTCATCATGACGCGAAAGTCCTCGATCGCTTATGGCCGGTACGTTGAATAAAACATATCCTCTCCTCCCCCCCCCCCCCGGTTCGTTATGAACAGGGCTGCGAATTTCATGCATTTAAAAACTAAAAATACTCAAATTATATTGTACATTAATTTTTTTAACGTATTTATATTTATTTACGAAAAAAAACCCCCAGACTAGAGGCTAAATGGTTTTACGTATATCTATTATTTTTCAAAACAAATTGTCCAGAATTATTGTCAGTTGTTTTCAGTCTAAATATATCTCGGGTAGTAGACAAAAACTATGACATTCAGTCGCCTGCCATACCCCACATGTGTTATATCTGTTAACTACACAACATTAATAGCAATTTTTTAACATTAATTAACAAAATATTGTTTTGACGACAATATTATTACTTTCTATAAAATACGAGAATTTATTATTTTTATAACAATATAATTAATTTCCGTTGAAGTGTTTATTCATACGAAATATTTTTGTTATTACACGCACGCATTCATTCTGTATTCCAATTCACTGTATTGACGCGTGCGAAATAACAATATAACATTTTTACTCGAATAAATTTTTTAACACAATTGCCGCCAAAAAAAAAAAAAAAATTGTCTAAAGAATTAAAAAAAGAAAAAAATGTAAATCAACAAAATTAAAAAGACAGGTTTGAAGAAAACGAGAAAATACGCGTTTATTTAATATATCAGATATGCGAAAAATATAAATTTTCGTAGACGTATAATAATATGAAATAAATTTGTACCGAACTCGTTTTAACGTAAGAAGTATTAAAAAAAAAAAAACGCGTAAATGCATTATTAAATTCACGGCCCTGGTTATATGAATTAACACCACCTCGGGTAAATCACAGGTCTTTTAAAATTTTATTCTTCAAGATTTGGCCGTTTATGGTTTTGACGTTTAACGTTTTGTTGTTCGTTTAAACTTTTGGCGTTCAAGATTTTAAAGGCTTCTCTCCTGCACCACCATCATCACAGGTGTATAATAATATAGTACACTTTTCAGTGACTTTTTATTATACGAACATCACACAAAATGTTTCGAGACCCGGTTTTTATTTATTATATTTTCGTGTATATATTCATTAAACATGAAAATATTACAAATTTTCCCAACGCGACATATAGAAATGAGTTGCAAATCAGCGGTTTCAGAGGAGCAAGTCGGAGGACAATAATAATAATAATAATGTCCTGTATCATAAACGTTTTTGTATATGATTTTATGTACAACTACTGTTCGTTCGAGTTTTATTATTCAAGTTTTACTATTTAAAATTTATATTTTTAAACAAAACGTGTGGTCACAATGATTTTATAATATTGAATTTATTTTTTTTTTCCAATGGATTTCGGGAGAATGCCTCTCATAATACATTCTCCCCATTATACGATTAGTAAATTTTGTCATCAAATGAAAATAGAAGAAAAAAAACATAAACGCAATTTGGTGTTTCAATCGAAACGTTAACAACATTGTGTCGTATTAATAAGGGGATTGAAAACGGGCATTTTCTCTCTTCGTCTTACACATACACGAAACATAGCAAAATAGACGTTTCCTACTTCCTACGTACCGATCGATCTAGTGGTGCTATAAGAAATTTGAAAACGGATTTGAATTCGTCGTGAATTTTACTATAGAACGACTTTTCTACTTTTTTCGTTTTTTTTTTTTTTATCTTGAAACCTTTAAAAGTTGACCAATGGCCAATTTTTTATTTTATTTTAAAATTGTACAATTCATTTTTAAGGATTTATGAGTTAAATTTATTAAAAACGTGAGAAAGTCGATCTCAAGTAGATTTCACGAGGAATTCAAATCTGTTTTCTTATCACACCACTAGATCGATCGGTACGTGTTGGTGGAAGTATGAAACGTCTATTTTGCTGTGTTTCGTGTGTGTGTGTGTGTAAGACGAAGAGAGAAAATATCCGCTTTCAATCCCCTTATTAACGCGCCGAAAAAAATATTTTTACAATTCTATCGTGCGACATCCGAGTGATTGTTGTTTAAAAAACGTTTTGTTATACTGTGTCGTGTACACAGCGCGCATACTGGTTGTCAATTAATTTACGAAATATATACGAAATCGGTAATTGAAATGCCTCGTTTTTGGTGTATTTTTTTTTTTTTTTTTGTAAATAATTCATTTAGAGTCTAAATCGCGTTTTGTGTCGGACGTGGCGGGAAAAGTTAAATTTTTTTTTTTATATATATTATTGTGTTGTGGCCTTTGAGCGCACGTTTACTATTGTTTACCGGTTCGTTTTAGTAGATTCGGAGTGAAACGGAAAAATACTCGTATTTGGTTTTGTATGACCGTGCGTTTTCTTTATTTTACTTTAAACATTTTGTCGGAAAGAGAGTGAGGCCCTCCTCAACACCGCGGATTAGCGCAAATTTCCAACAATAAATATACGTAAATCGATCGAAAAGGCGCGTTTTCTTTATTTTTCCATCGACTTCAAAAAAACTGTGTGCGTGTGTGTGTCGTGATCGATGAAGGTAATGCGAAAATTAGTGTTTTGGCGATGGTGACGGGATGGGCGGAGGAGTACAAAAGCGAAAATAATACCATCGAGTTTTTGCCGAATCGTATGTGGTGTTGTTATTTTTGAATACGATACGATTCTTGATCGTTTTTAAATGCGGGAAATATTTATTTATTTTTTTCTTTATCCTTTCGGTCGAAATCCGAATTCAATAACGCGTTTATTGTTACGGAAACGATGCGAGGGGTGAGAGGGAATCGGACTCGGACTCCCATTTTTCCGGTAGTGGAGGCAAATCTTACAGCGCAACATTTGTTTTACAGCATTCGTTTCCCCCTTCACAAATAGTTTTGCACCAGGAAAAACTGTCTGGAGAAATTTTAAGAATTCACAAAATTCTCGGTTCGAGTTTAATATAATTTTTATTCATCGGAAAATTCGTAAAATTCGACTTCCATATAATATTATTTTATAATATCCGACATGTTTGTTACATTATATTATTATTATCGGCGGGACATGCATGTACAACAACAACAACAATAATAATAATAATAATAATAATAATAATAATAATAATAATAATAATAATAATAATAATAATAATAATAATAATAATAATAATAATAATAATAATAATAATAATAATAATAATACTAATAATACTACTACTACTACTACTAATAATAATAATAATAATAAAATAATAATAATAATAAAATAATAATAATAATAATAATAATAATAATAATAATAATAAAAAAAAAATAATAATAATAATAATGATAAATTCGAGTTTTAAACGCGCCTCCCCCCTCTCACATACATATATGTATAATTTATAAACGAAATGTTATTTCTGAAGAAAAAAAAACGGTTATTAGAAATAATAATAAAAACAAAATTTAGACGATTTATATAACCGTTAAGTGTTTTGTTTTAATCAAATCTGAAATGTTATTTGAACAAAAATTCTAACGTTTACGACGAATAAAACGATATTATTTCATACTATATACGAGTTCACTTCGTTACTGGTATCACCGTTGTACACGCGTGTGTTTTATTGATTAAAGTATTATATTTTGTGTTTGATATTTTCGACGTTAACTCATTTCCGTCGTATATTCGGAGAATTCTTTTTTTTTTTTAACGATTTTGGCTCTTTTTTTTTTTTTTGCTTTTTTGGTTTCGCGGTACCGCACCGCAGCGAGGAGAGCACTGTGTGTATTAATTTTCGATTCCGTGTTTCCGCAGCATTCCATGATTTACTTTTACCACCATTACGAGCTGCCGTACGTGCTGCAGCAAGCCCAACTGCAACAGGTGATCATCCAGAGGCAACAGCAACAACATCACCATCACCACCACCACCATCACCAGCAGCAGAATCAGCAACAGCGTCAGACTGCGGCGGCCGGCGACCTCCGCCGACCCGACAATGGCGGTCCGGTGGAAGTCACCCTGAGGCCCGTCCAACACTTTAGTCTGATGAACGGGCTCAACAACCTGGGCCGTTTGCGGGCGGTGCTGTTGCGCCGGCGTAGGGTGCGGACGTTCGAACCGCCACCGCCTCCTTCACCTCCATCGCGACCCGCCGAACAGCAGAGTAGCAGTAGTAATAGCACGTCTCGGACGGTGGTCACCGCCGCGGGACAGCAGTCGTCGTCGACGACGGGACAGTCGGTCGCCGCCACTGTAACAGGTCCGAATGATGAACGCCCGGATGCCGCCGTCACCGCAGTACTACAATAGAGTGGAGGTTTTTTTCCACCTTATATAAAAAAATATCCCATTACCATCTCCGATACTATACCATTATTATTACCACTACTACTACTACTATTATTATTACTAATAATAATAATAATAATAATAATAATAATACTGTTACTCTGTATTTATTATATACATAAATATATATATATATTACAGTTATATTATGATACAACGATAATACAAACACGGCACATATCGTCCGTTTGTATGTGTCTGCAACAATCGTGCAACGACGATCGGATTTAACTCTTGTATGTATAGCAACGGGGTGTACGTGATTTTGTATAGACAATTTTCTTCCATATATATATATAAACGATCGCTTACAGCAGAACCATGCGTGTATATTTAATATTGTAACGTCTCGGATTCAAAAAATGTACGTTTAAAATTTACCTATACTTACCAAACCTATGTATTTGTATTATTGCGTAGAAAATATATTACGCAGAAATAATATAATATATAATTACTTATAAATACGTGTGTATTTACGGTCGTCGTGTTACCGAAGTCGAGTGTGGAGTCGCGGGACAATGGTGGCGGAGGCCGGGAAACGTTTTTTTTTTTTTTTAATTTTTTTTTTTTTTTTGTTTTTTTTTTAGGGCTGTTCGTTTTTAATTTAATATATATATATATATATATACTTAGTTTGTAAATATTACAATTGTATATTTTTCTAGAGCATTTGTAGTATATGATAAATGATAATTATATACATAATTATATAATACAAGCGCATTTGTTATTTTTTTTAAAAAAAAAACGCGATAACCTGTACAACTTTGTATTCATTAATAAATACATTTAATTTTTGCAGACACCGCGTGCCGCCGTGTAGGTTAACGTATCGTATAGAACTGCTGCAGAGCATGGGGGGTATGTGCCGTTGTGAAAGTCTCGACAGTAGTGGATCACACAAGTCTCGTCGCATAATTACATGCGCGTGATATGGGAAAAATGTGGTGATACACTCTCGCGTTAGTACTCTGTTCAAATCGGTCGGTTACGTACGGAAAACCGTTTTCTGTGCCACCCTATATTACGTACTACCTCTATACGCGTATACGCGGCGTGTTACAAGTAACGACGATTCGGGGAAATCGTTGGTCCGGCCATAATTAAAAATCAATCAAACCGTTTATGTAATAAAAAAAATTTCCCATCACATACTGGCGAGTGCGGGGTTCTTTTTATTCGCAGGATTTTGTGCGTACAACTTAACCCCTAACCTCTAACCGCATCGTCAATGGCCGGCGGTGCAGGTGATAGGATTGGCGTTAAAAATTCCGTAGAAAAAAAAAATTGGCAATAAAAAGGAAACGGCGGAAAAGAACCGTTTAGTGCGCACAGCGCGCGCGTAAAGTGTACAGAGCTGAGCTTCGTGAAATTCCGCGGGCGAAGTGGGCGAGGAGGTTGGAACGTCACAGAGGTCTTTAGCAGAGATGGTAAGGATTATATATTATTATTATTTTTTTTGTACGAAACGAGAGGAGAGAGGGTACACAGGACATCGGGAGACGAGACGAGATTTCGTCGCCGTCACTTCGCTTTTCTTAATACGTGTAGAGATATTTTTAACACATTTATTACGCTCTGTTTTTTTTGTGCCCGGCATAATCGTTTCAAAATCATCGATTTGGTTTTATTATCATCATCCAAAGACCATCGATAGCGTATATTCCAAAGACGTTAAAAATAATGTGCCGCCTTAGCTTCTCATATTATACACTGTTTAAAAAAAAAAAAAAAAACTACACATATTTTCTTTCCGTCCCCTCCGTTTTTTCTCTCGAATGCGCCATTTCATCAAAATTTAAACCCGTTAAAGAACGCGCGTGGTCGAGAAACAAAATTAAATATTCTCTAAACTCATTGTCAGCCGCTCTTTATTGTTGCGCATTCCAATAGTTCATTTCATTTCGTTTGAATAAATATTTTTTACTGCGAATATAATACGCGCGCGTTCTCCAAGTACAACGCGTTTTTGTCTTTTTGTCCGTGTCGCACAGAGTGCTTTTCCCGATATCGGATAATATAAATCGGATAATAAATCGGAAAATCGTTTCGAGAATCTACGAATCGGGTACGAATTTTAGGTCCTCGTCACGGTTAATCGCGCAAAAAGAAAACCGGTAGAAAGGTGTTCCGTCTTTTCCTCGCGTCGCCGCCTCTCAATTCGAACGCCGATAGAATTGGATCCGCTATGGAAACCAACCTACTCGGTACAGTCTGGTCTATATTCAGAGAAAAACAAATCTCTTTTAGAAAAAAAATTCCGAAGATTTTTTTTAAGTTTTTTCTTCTTTCCGGTGTTTACGTTTTTTTTTTTTTTTATATACGAATTTCTCCTCGAAACTATCCCAATATTTCGGGAAGAGGAGCGTACATTTCGAGGAAACGATTCCTATTATCGTTTATTCAATAACCCTCATATTAAAATACCGTACGAAATCGGGAGTTGGTTAAAATAACTGCACGCTCTCGTTTCACCTTTTCGCCTCATCGCTATTGCCGTTTTCGGATTATTATTATTATTATTATTATTTTTCAATCACTATACTTACACGACGAAAAAAATAAAATCAATAGGTAATATAGAGCATCGCAGAAGACTTTTTACTAATTAAGCGCCGTGCTGAAAGAAAATAAATGTATAAATAAAAAATCAAATTTAGGGGGGAAAAAACGGTGAAAAGTTGATTTTAAAAAAATGGTCCGTGATGGGCGGGAGAAATATTTACAATATAATGTGTGTACACGCGTTTCGTTTGGTCGATTTTTTAATATATATATATATATATATATTATTTTTTTTATGATTTTATTTCGCCGGAATCGAAACGACGGACTTGTAAGAGTTCGCGCGTGAAAATGTTAATTGCGCCGTTAAAATGTGCGCGAGATCGTTTCGTTCGTTTTTCTCGAATTCGTCGAAATACACATATTATAAATATATATTTACAAACGCATATATTTTCGAAATAAATCGTCAATTTTCTACTATTATATATATATGAAATTTTATTTTATTCGTATTTTAAATACGCAATCTTTACGAATTTATTAACAATGTGCCAAGATATAATAATGGCATTGAGTTTCGCGAAAAAAGAATGTAATAATACACTTTATAATAGTATATATTATGAATTTAACTATTTCTTTTTTCCCCGCGTTTTCGACAAAACGATTGAAATTCGCGGCACAAGCCGTTCAAATTGTTTGTGCACACATCAAAGTCGGGTGTAATACTCGTATTTTCTATATAAATATAATTTTTTTTTGACGATAAAATTACCTACCGGTACAAACGATCGATTCTATTTCGATTTCGAATGCTTAATAATAGTTGTATAGGTGTGCTCGCGGAGACGTCTAATCGCAAGAGTGAAGAGACACACACCTGATTTGTCAGCGTACGAATTTAATTTTCTGAAATCGAATACGGTAAGGACCATATATATATATATATATACGAGTATAATATTTGACCGGTAAAAGAAAAAAAAATAACGATTGGCTCGTGAATATCCGGAAATAGTCGAGAATTTGATAGGTACCAACCTACACGAATTCATATAATCTATACCTACATCAAAAAAAAAAAAAAAATGTTTTTAATTTGTACATTGAAAACTTTAATCGTTATAATATATAAATAATATACGAGTATTCATTTCAGATTCTGATCTGAGGTTTTTTATAACGATTTCTTTTATGTCTGTACCCAAAATTTCTATCGGAAGTAGTGCTCCGCCGATCTTTACAGTCACGGTTTGTTTTCGGTACAGCAGATCGCATGTATAGTCGGTACTTTAGAGAAGTCGATTGTCACAAAAACGCTTACAAAAAATATAACTTAAAAATTGTATAAAAACGCGCGGTTTCGTCGAAATTAAGGGGGAAAAAATATCAAAAACTTTTTTTTAATTTTGGATTATTTATAGTATTTACAAGTTTTGAGCTATTTAATTCGTAAAAGAATGTTACAGTTTTCATTATATACACGAAATATTACACGCCGAAGCTCCGTTCGTTTTATCGAATGCGCCAACGATAATCGCTTTGAAATTTATAGTGATAATAATCAGAGTGACTCTAAAATCTTTATCCGCAAGTAATTAATTCATTTTAGCGACATTGGCAACAGTCATCCGCGGCTCACCCTGCCTTTTGAACAGTGCGAGGATATTGGTTTTGCATTGATGTGTTGTATATATATATTTTTTTTTTTTTTGACAAATTATTATACGATATAATAATATATTCCGAATGTACGCTATCACGATCCTATAGGTGTATTGTTGTGTGCGATATATTTGTTTTAGACAGAAAAGAGGTGAAAGGTAAACGTATTCAAGTAAACTTATTATTATTATTATTATTATTATTTGCGTGTATTTTATATAAGTATTATTTTTTCTTCTAAAGTGTTTGTCGTACGGGGAAGATTTTAAGAACTCGAAATATCCGCGTTGCGCGCGCCTAAACAAACAACAACAATACAGTAACGGAGTCCCGCGAAAATATTATGTAAAAATGCGTTTCGTTTTAAAACGCGGTGCACGCGAAAAATGTTTTCGAAATGCGCACGTTTATAAATGAAATTAAAAACATATTTTTTCCCCGCACATTTTCCGCGGGGCCGAGTAGTACGCACGCGTCTCGACGATATCTTTTTCATTTTTTTTTTTTGTTATAGAGCGTATTTTACCCGTCTCTTCAAATAGCTCATAATACCAGAGTCGTCGATCGCAGCTATCGGACACCTCAGCTGTTGTAGCACACTCGCTCTGCAGAATATGAAATGTCTCCGGATTATTCACGATCGGTGGTCACCTAACCTCTAACCGTTTCGTGTTGTGGATATCGTTAGGTGCCGCGGAAATCACAATGCGCGCTAATACACGATGATCCGGAATAGCGTCGGAATTGATTCGGCGGCGCGCTTAAACGTTGTAAAACAACAGTTTCAATAATCAATAAAAATTGCGAAATACCGAGAACACCGCATATTTCACGCAAACCGTGAGCAGTTAGGTGTAAAAGTACCCTTTAGATAATAATATAGGTCGAGCTGGACGCGCGATCGCCAATAAAAATCAAGTACGTTATTATTATGAATCGTTGAAGATGATGTATTGTAGTTTTATAATTTTTATTTGTAACACACTCTTGTCCACGACATAAAAGTGGCGAAATTCTAAATACGACAAATAAATATAATTACTATTTATATATATATATTTTTTTCTTTATGGTTTTTAGCAACCTGCATTGGCTGTGAAAGTTGGAATATCTGATTTCAAACACACGAATCAATATTTTGAAGACATAAAAAAATATTTCTTTCCTTTGCTAATAATGGAAAACCATTTATGATAGTATGTATTGATAAGTTAATATAATAGTCATATAATATATTGTCTAATCTTTAAAAGCAACTTATTTACTTTTTATTTACTCTTATTTACATTTTGCAACTTGTAACGATTATATTAGTTTCTTTTGTGAATATTAGTTTTTAACACCGATAAATAAAATGTATAATTTATTAATTTATTATTAATTACAAATTTAATTTGATAAATTTTTGATATTGGGAATTTATATATATATATAATATCCCTAAAATATCAAAAAAAAGTAAACACTTATTTTTTAATGAAATTTATAGGTAAATAATTTATTATAATCTCTAAACGTATCAATTAAGAAACTATTTACAGAAGTAAAAAGATGTGAATGTAACAATAATATAAGATTTGTTATTTTTATATAATAAATAAATCAATAACACAGTATAATAATTAATAATTATGAAAAAACTTCCTTATATTATATATAATGCTTATATTTATATTATAAGTTATTATTATTGAACTTCAATATTTTAGTTTTAATTTGGATTTTCTTTTTTTTATAGGAAATTGATGAAACATCTAAAAATTGTTTAAATAATGTGAAATTGAAAGATATAGAAAATGGGTCATACATTAATAGTAGTTACATTGTGAGATATTTACAAATGAATTCAGGTTAATATTTTGAAAAATTATTTAATTTCTTTAATTTTTAAATGCTGAAAATTAAGTAAAATTAATTTTTGTATTATTAGGAGATAAGGGTAGAGAAATTAAAGAACATGTTATATTGAAAAATGACCACAATATTAAACAATTGATTGTTTAAAAAAATAATGATATAGTTTTTTTGAAACATTTTGAAGATATGGCTAATGTATTTATTATTAAAAATGTTCAATTATTCAATGAAACTTTATTATACGTATATAAGTACATATATTACGTTGCAATTTATCCTCGACGCGTATATTCGGAATTCCGACGGCGTGTGTGTGTATATAATAGTATGCGAAATGTAGTTTGCATATAATTTCCATTCGATCACCTTGGGACTTTCTGAAGGTTTATATTATACATAATCAAACTTTGAATTCGATGTTGACGGACTGTTAACGTTCAGAAAACTTTTATTATTGCTCTAAAATCGTTTTTATGTATGTACTATGTATATATACATATAACGGCTATACGTTTTATCCGTCTCGTTAAAATATCATAGGAAAACACAAGTTATATATCAGACGAGTGGGTACGTAAGTTTCTGTTTGGGATTTATCAAATTCAATCGAATCGATACGACGTATTAAATAAATATTCATTTGTTCGTTAGAAATTTACGAAAAAAAAATAATAATTTGTACACGAGCGTTATATTTGACGATCGTCGGTGCTTTTCTCACTATTCTTCCGTCTACTACTGTTGGAGCAGGAGAAAAGGGAATCGCGGGGATTTTTGTTTTTTTTTTTTGTTATTTATACGGCAGACAACTGCATGATTTCTAAGATTTCAAAAATAGTATCCCAAAAATGTCAATGCAACGAGTTGGTGACGAAATTCGCATATAAATTTCGCGCGAGTCCACGACGACTCTACGAGCGCTCGTGTCGCGGAAAAGTTTCAGCGCAATAGAGTAGCATTCACGTCCGGAGCGTTTGGCGTTCAGCGGCGGATTTGCCGAATGCGCCGCGATCGTTTCGAGTGAATAACATTCCTAGTATTTAAACTGCCGTAGGTTTTCGGTTTTTGCCTCTGCGTTTACGAATACAAACCATAAGTGTGTATTAAGGAGCTATAAATGTTTTGTATATAAACTCGCGGGCGGGGGTAACTAATGAATAATTAGTGTGTGTGTTTTTTTTTTTAAATGTACGCTCCAGCATCCCTTTGCCCGGCCTAAGAAGAACACGTTATTATTAATAAGACGTAACAAAAAAAAAAAAAAATAAAAAATATTTTCAAAGGGTCTCTTCTCGTAACGGGGAGTCGTCGTCCCTTGTGTGCCGTAAAATTACGTTTCGGGAATTTCAGTCTGTCCCGTGTACATATTTAAATAATTCTATTCGTCTCAGTACAATGAACCTTATTGATGCGACCATGGATGTATGTATGGGGGGGGGGATACACATAATCGTCGCATATACGAACGTTTATGATATACTGTCATCGACGGCGGCGGCGGCGGCGAAGAGACTTTTATAACGAGCCGCACGTCCGTTCCGGAAATCACGGATCATTTATCGCGTGTTCTTTCCGATACACCTAAGGAAAAAAAAAATAGGGGAAAAAAAAAAGCGTTGCGGTCACGACCGTAATACATTACACGAGCCGAGAGTTCGCCCGTCGAACCCGACACGTTGTAAATCTAACACATTTTTATCGGCCCAACAAAGCTAATATAAATGGACTGGATTGGTGTTCTCGTGTGTGCAGTATCCAGCGGATCCGGACGCAGATTCTCACGTCACTTCTGTAGGTTTTCGGGTAAACGTCGGTCGAACAATGACGAATGAATGCGTTAGCAAAAACATTTTTAACGCAAAACGATATATATTCGACGCTTTTATTTATTCAAACACGATACACACGATACCAGTATCGACGACGGGCTAGTGCGTGTTGACCGCGTAACCTGTTGACGACCGCACCGCGCGCACGTGTTCTCGAATTCGTGTTTCGGTTATCGACGCCGCCGGAAACGCGTGGTGTGGCTTCATCGCGACGGCGGCGACTCATCCGTTCGGAAGACACTTGGGTCGCCGCGATCTTCTCGTGTTCTCCGGCATTTACGAAATTTCCACGAAAATCCGGGAAAAATTTAACGAATGACGACGAATTTCGTCGGATAAAAACGATATCATTAATATAATATTATAAACAATGGAACGTTTTTCATCCACCTAACCGCGGGTAGTCCATTTCGCTCGCCCGTTCGTTCGACGTCTCGTCCGCGCGATTCCAACGGACTGGGAAACTCGAACACAAGCGCCGAAATAACGTACATTACAATATTCTAAACGATGGCTATATACGTATTTATACAGTATTGATAAATGAAAAAATTAATACCGTTATATATACTCCTTTAAATCGGGGGCGTATACAAGGGGGGGGGCGATGGGGCGATCGCCCCCCCCTAGATACTTGTGTATGTACCTGTATCTACTGACAACTAAAATTAATCGAACTAAAACTAAAATGTCATAAAACATTTTTTTATTTAAAACGTATTATTTTTATATAATTTTTCGATAATTCTAAGTTGGCAACAGATTCGACGGGCCCTTTTTTCTATTCGCCCCCCCCCTAAGGGATGAAGTAAATACGCCCCTGCTTTAAAGCGGGTACTCGATACACTTTTTTTTTTTAAAACTCCGCTCCCGCCTTACATGACTTCTAGATCCGTCATTGGCGCGCAACATTCGGCGAATACCTGTTGCGACTGCCAAATCGTTAGTGAAAAAAAAAAAGAAGAAAAAAAAAAAAGAATATCCTATTTGTGGTACGTATGCCAGCAGCAGCATCATATTTATTTGTAATTTCCGCCGCTGTTTTACTCACTGAAATAATTATTGGTTCGGATGTCCATCAACGAGCACTCGACAAAAAAAAAGAAAAAATGTATTCGTAAAAATTATCGCAGAACTGAAACACCGTTGAGGGGGACCTGTTAACGCGGACTATCCAGCGTCGTCCGATCTCCGTTCGATTCTACCCTCGGAAAATTATCTCCTCCCCCGATAAAAAACAGTCATCATTTTCCGAAAAAAAGTATTATTTTAGAACTGATGACTACGAGAATCAATACGAATATGTTTATTGTCGCGATTATGCGTACGCTATATATTTTAATATTAATTAAAACGGGCAATTAATTATACATATATATATACACATAAAATATAAATTACACGCTCGTTATGTTGAATTTAGTTTACTGTTTGAACACGTAGGTATTCGCACCGTTCCGCAGATACTCAGCTCGTATAATATAATAACGCGTGCTCGGTGCGGTTAACAATTTATTTTATATTTTCTTTGCGATTCGTTGTAATAATATTTTATTGATTTTTATGTCAGACGTATACGCGTATAATAATAATAATAATAATAATAATAATAATAATAATAATAATAATAATAATAATAATAATAATAATAATAATAATAATAATAATAATAATAATAATAATAATAATAATAATAATAATTGGCAGGTATATTTTACAATACCGACATTTTAGTAACCGACGAGAGAGTTACACTATAATACACGTTCGGTTTTCTTTTCTTTTATAAAAAAAGTGCATATAAATATATTTATTTTTTTCCTACAGCGTGTATATGTGTTTAAATTATATTCGTGTACACGCGGGAATTTCAAATTAACCATTAAAAATTACATTGTATTTTTTTTTTTTTTTTATATATAACTACTAGTGCTTCGCCAATTGTTTACTCCGCGTTATATATGTATACGCGGCTGAAGCGTTACATTTTATTGACTTGTTAAAGTTGAATTTATATTGTTATTTTAAACGAATTTAATTTCGCGATTCTCGAGAATCACACGCGTTTTTTTTTTATTTATTTTTTTTTGATACTATACCGTATAAATACATTTCGGAGTGAAGAATGGAGTTCGCGGGAGACGGGGAGAGATTTTCTTTTATTAAATAGTATTTTTACTTTTTTTTCTCCTTCTCGATATTATCGAGACTATATATATGTGTGTGTGTGTGTACAATATGTTTCAATGTGTATACGTATACAGAAAAGTGTTAAAGGAAAAAGCGTAGTCGAATTTCCATCTCTTAGGTAAATGTATATACGCGTTTATTTTCTATTATTATTATTATTATTATTATTATTATTATTATTATTATTATTATTATTATTATTATTATTATTATTATTATTATTATTATTATTATTATTATTATTATTATTATTGTTATTATTATTATTTCGTCGCACACGATGAAAATATACGAGTATATGCGGATGATGTTAGGGAACGATTACCCGAAAAGTGTGTATAACAGTTAATATCCTGAAAACTAATATTAATATTTTCGTTGATATGTGTGTGCGTGTGAAAGTTTCATCGGATTCGTTTTGATTTGAACATCCGCGCGTATATATTTTCCAGAATATTTTGGTTCTCGATGAAACACCGAGTTTTTACTACTCGCAACACTATTATAATGAATTGTTAATCAGAGCGGTTATTTATAACATTATTGTCAGCGTTGACGCGTTGTCTTATTTATTATTATTTGTCAATAATTTATTGCGAATTACAATTGAATCGGTCATTTCAAAAACAACATAAGTCATCAAATCGAAATTTCATACAAACCACGAATAACTCAATGATACAGGAAATTTTTTTTTTTTGTGCTTTTACCTCTTTACACATTTATTTTTATCGTTTATGACATTCACAATTTGTGATTATAAATTGTCCTTCTCTGACTGTATCGCACTGAAATAACATAGAACTTATTTGACTTATGTTGTTTTTGCAGGGTATAGCAAATTTCCATATAATAATGAAGTCTAAAAACGAAATGTCACAATAGGTAGCAATGATGGGCTAGAAATATTTCTTATATTATTGTACACATTCTTGTCTTATTTGTTATCAAAATAATATAAAATCATTGTATTTTCTTATAATACGTGTGAGTGACTGCATTAAATTACACAAGTCATTAGCTAATGTTGTTTTTGCAGTGATTTCGAGATTCAACGTCCTATGTATTTTATTAAATAAAATTGTGACATATGTAGTTTTTTACGGGAATGACGTATTTACGTGCATAATTATTATTAAATGTGACCAAAAGTCATTTTTGAAAAACCGGTGACTTACGTCGTTTTCGAAATGACCGATTCAATTCGTTTTTTTTCAATGCACTTTCGAACGCGAACAAGTTTATTTTGTGTTTTTCGACAATTTTCTTAAATTTTTCTTTTGTTTTTGTTTTTGTTTCTTAGAGCGTTTTCGGATGGAAAATACGAATTCGAAATTTTATTTTTAAGATTTTTACACGCGCACCAATACGATTTCTACACGTGAATACAATAAAGGTTACATCGTATTGTGTTATTGGAAAATAGTCGTATGTTTTTTAGTTTTTTCAGATTGAAAGAAGTGCGAGTCAAAACATTTTTTTTTTTTAAATTATATTATTTACACCGAAATTATTAAGAAACAAACAAATTTTTAATTTTCGACGAGTAAAAGCCTTTTTCGTTTTTCTTAGTATTCTATTGAGCACTTTACATTTCCAGCTTCATAGTTATAAATACCAAATAATTACGAAAAACCGCTAAAAAATGGAATTTCGTCAATAACGCGTGTAATTATTTCTCTATAATTTCGAAAATAATCGTCGGGGAATCGTGAAATTTTCAACAAAAATGTATCTTTGTACTATAGAACTACGAAAATGTTTTCATAAAGTTTCATTTAGGCTATTTATAGCTATTTTTAGCTTCTGAAGTAATTAATTCGTAAAAGGGTTAATTTTTGGTTTTAAGACTTAAAATGTAAAACAATGTTAGAAGTATTTTGCTTAAAAATTACGTACGAAAATGTTTAAAATTAGACCAAAAGAATTTATTTTATAGCCGTTTTAAGATTTTTACGATGTTATATACAGGTATATCTTATGTGCCTAGTAAATTTCAACAGTTCCGATTACTGTCTTGGTAACCTAATGGGTTGTTCAGACCATCGATTCGATACGTGTAGTTCTCGGTTCGAATCTCTTTCTATTTGAAATTATTCTATGTACCGTTGATTATTCATAATCAATGGTAATACCTATTATATTAAATAACCATTTAATTTGTGTAACTAATGACAATTTTTAGTACTTTTTCTATTTATTCTTATACAATTAATATTGTTTATATTCTAATAAAAAAAAGAAAGAAAAAGAACAACGTTAATTACTATATGTATTATATATGGTAATAATGATTTTTTCAAAATTTGAGGATCGTATTTTCTTTTCCTTTTGGTTACCCACAGGCGCAGATCCAGAAATCCCAAATGGGGGGTGGAGGGCTATACCATGATAAGTTATCAAAATTTATACTTATTAGATGATTTTTAAACAATATATATATATATATATATAGTTATATATTAATAACAATAATTACAGCATATGGGGGGGGAAGGGCTAAAGTCCCTTAGCTCTCCCCCCATTAGATCCGCGCCTGGTTACCCAGTATCACATTTGATACTAATTATCTTGTGCACGACCTGCTAAAGATGTCTGTACACGCCTATGGTTATAATATTAACCACATTAATGTAGTAACACGAGGGGAGTCTTTCGAGGACGCCGACGACGTTCACTGACGAACTCGTTTTATTTAATATTTACTACACAATAATATAATGTGCGTGTAATTTGCATTTGCGATTTGAAATTACACGTATTCAAACGATTTTAATTCGTCTGGTTGCCGTTGCGCGATTAATTATATAATAATTTCGCGCGTTTCCATACGTAAATTACACATAATCATATACAGGACGTATAAAAATCCAGACGATCGCGGCGGAAAGCAACTCGGCAAATTTATTAAACTATATAAACACACTGAAGCTGTGTAATCGAAACGTGTCCTTCTCCTCGGGAACCGTTGATTTTTAACAACAATAACGGTATAATAACGTTGACGAATTAATAATTATATATATATATATATATATAAAATCGAATAAACCTCCTCCATCGCCTCTTCCCTCGTGCGATTTCATTTGTCACTTTATGTTCGAACATATATAAAACGGCGAAACGTAATTATAAAACCTGTAAAAAAGCTTCGTTGTTTTTTCTTTTTTTTTTTGCTTTGCGTCGTAATAGTTTTTCGTTTCGTCAGTCGAAAAAATGCGATATCGTTTTTGACTGTAATATCTCAAAAGACGCCGTACCCTATAAAAATTGTTTAAATTAGTGTCTTTTTTTTTTTTCTTAAATAATAATCAAATTAATTGTGTGCTGCAAGAGGACGAAATCGCGTTCGTCCTCCGTATAATAAATTTTTTTCTACCTTTTGACGTTTATAATCCGTAAATCATAATAATATTAACACAGAATTAAAAAAAAAAAAAAAAAAAAATCCCTCATTTTATCGAATGTTATTAATAATAATTGATCCGATTTGAAACGTTCGCGCAGTGTGTGCACTGACTGACGATTATTATAACGTAAAAAAGCTACTGGAAAACCACGTGCGGATTTTAATACCGCTTTCTTATACGTTATAACGCTAATAAAATGTATATACGTTAAACCGTTAGAAACTATCAGACGGTAATCGGTCAACGAAACTTTTAAGTGCTTGTGTTTATATACAAGGATGCTGGACGGGGAGTTTTATTATATTATTATAGAACACGAGCGTATAATTAATTTAAATATTCTGCGAAGAATCGTTATTAAATTGAAAACTCGTTTATTGATCGACGAGCTCGCAGTGATTCGCCGCAGCATATAAATATAAAGAGCTGTTTTTTTTCCCTAATATTTTTTCGCACTTGTACGTCGCTGGTGGGAAATATTTTTCGAAAATCGAAAACAAAAAAATGACGCGTTTCTCGACGACACTGGACGTTTAAGAGTTCGAAATCGAATAGAAAATTCAAACAACACAAAATGGAAGACATTCCAACAATATTTATCATATTATTTTAACGTACACGAGGAATCGTTTTCCGAATACAAAATCGATTGAAAACTACGAATAATTATAAGAACGAACACTGGATCCGGAGCGCGTTCGCGGGATAAGCTATAGCGGTTTTTATTCTTTTTTTGCGTTTTTTAGAAACGAGGTAACGGAACGGTGGTGGCTGCGTGGAACAGCTCACGTCTCGAGTGATTAAAAATACGTCTTACGTGAAAAAGGAGATTTTAGCGATTTGTTTTTTATTATTTTGTATATCATAACGGTTCCGTGCCACGGTTTTTCGTTATTACAATTATAACGAGCCGCGTTATATTGTTAAAATATTCCAGAAATTAATCCTCGCTCCTTCCCCCTCAAAAAAAAAAAAAAAAAAATAATTTTACTCGACGTCGATGTCCGACGAAAATCGTTAAACGCGTCGAGTAAAGTACCAAAATTAGAGACAAGAATTATTTTTAATATTTATTTATTTTTTTTCTGTACTCGGACAACAAATCGGTTCATTGGAAATCCAACAACAAAATACGTTTCGCTCGGAATCAAACCGTCCGTTTCGATGAATATCGTTTTATTAACGACTTAATTTTTTTTTTTTTTCCAAATTCTCTCGAGTCTCCCCCAATCGTTATTTACCGTCAACGCGTAAATCATCGTACGATTTATTATAGACGAATTTTTATTGTTGGTCGACGCGACAACAGGCGTGTTTTCTACGGTCGTATATTATTTTAATATAATCGAAATAATTGATTCGTACAGACTACGTGGCGGAATATTAATATTGTTATTACGGCAACGGATATTCCTCCTGCGTATTGCAGGAGTCGTTTTTTTCCCTTCTTATTTATCTTTACGACGGATCAAAAAAAAAAAAAAAGAGAGAAAAATAACTCCCACGTCTGCGCTACAAGCCAGCAGCAGCAGCAGCAGCAGTAGCAACGTTGTGTGTGCGATCCGGTACACTGCGCGAAATTTAATTGCGTCGTCGCCGCCACCGTCGTAACACCCTCTTTTCATCCTCCATTCTCGTTCGCTGCAAAAAGTGACGATATATATATATATATAAATACATACTAATTATACGTCGTTTCGATATAATAACGAATTCGTTGTTGGCCCACTGTTATATAACACGCGGCATAATAATAATTAATAATAATAAAATAATAATAATAATAAAATAAATAAAAAGTAATAATAATCGTCGTCCGATACGACATACGATTCTCTCCCACCCGCCCGGAATTCGTTCTAACGTTTTTCTTCTTTTTTTTTTTTTTGTTTCTTTCACGTTTCCCCGTCTCTTCTCCTCGCGTACTATACTCGGCTTATACGCGCGACACGTGTATTTCCAATTCGTAATAATATGTCCTTCGTTCGCCGGTCGTCGCCGTCATCCGTCCGTCGCCTGGCGTTCGCGACAACCAATTATTATTATTATTATTATTATTATTGAGACCGCCTCCGTCTCGTATAAAGACAACCGGCGCGTACGTTTATTTGTTTATATATATATATATAAATAAATATAAAAAGAACACGGCTCTGTTGCAGTATAAACGCGAGCGTGGTGTTATTCTCGTCGGGGCGTTTATTTTCATTAGGTGTAAACTATACGCGGCACCTCGTCCCTTCCGGCCCCGGCAACGCGAAACAATTTCCTGAGCGACGAAACGCTCCCCCCTGTCACCGCCGATACGCGTCGTAATGTACTGTGTGTGTGTGCGTACTATGGCGACGACGACAACAGCAGATCGTTTCGCGATACGCGCGTTACGCAGTGTGCCGCTCAAATGAAATTCGGGATGGGTGGGCGCGAGAGAGAGAAAACAAAAATCCTCTTTTCCCCTACTCCGGTAAAAAGAAAAGAAAAACAATAACGCTCGTTTCGTACCGTCGGAAACAGGACGAGACGAATGAATAAATAGGGGGGGAAAAAAAAAAAACATCCAGAAACGTATAACGGACGTCGCACGGACAGACCGTTGCAGCGATGGCGACGCTATCGACGTATATCGTGTATACCGCCCGAACAACACGTGTTATATGCCCGGACGGAGACGAATCTCCCGGACCGTTTTCCCAATACAACGGGGTTCTTTCTAAGAGAACGGGGGAAAATGAAAACTCTATTTGAAAATGCGAGTAAAAATATATATATATAAAAAAAAAAAAACCGCTCCGATTTCGAAAGCTTTTGTTTTCAAAAAAATTAATTCGTTATACGCGGGTTAGGTTCGCTATATGAATATTTCCGCGGACTGCACGTTTATCTGTTAGAGGGGTAAGATTTGACGTCGGGAGTTTTTTTTTTTTTTTAGTAGACTGCACTCCGAAGCGTCGGCGTAATTCTTTTAGGGTACTCGTGCGTTCGTCCATCGATTCAGTGGCGTGTACGCGATGGAGAGGAAGGTCAGTGAATCTCGTCTGTCGTCTTAGATTTTCACGGTGGTGTTTTCTACGGTAACGTAGACAATTTTATTTCAGCAGAATAGCAATAATAATAATAATAATAATAATAATAATAATATAAAATGATAAATCGCAAAAAAAAAAAAAAAAAAAAATTCAATTTATTTCAATATTATCGGGAAAATGTGATAAAATTACGCGTTGAAACAGATAGGTCAACCGTTATTTGTATCAGTGTACTAAAATATTATATTTAAAAAAATCAAAACTGTTGTAAAAAAAAAAAAAAAAAAAAATGCTACTTTATGGGGGTCGAGGTCTCTTCTAGCTATAGTTTGACGTACATTAAATCGCTTCCTATCTAGAACGGAGCGCTCGATTGTCCAATACTTACGCGCACACCGCAGCATCCGAGTCGGGTAAAAGTACCGAATCACTTATTACAATATTATACACGATTTTTTATGTTTTTTTTTTTTTTTATAGAAAACAAAATTAACGCACATATTCTACACTCGTGATAGTTATAATGTATTTTATAATCGAAATTATTCGATTTAATTATTATCTTACCGAGAAGTTAACAGTAGTCGTTGTTTAAACGATCGCTCGTGATAATAATATTTTTAAAATATCAATTTTCGAACCATTTATTATTTCGTGTTATATAAATAATATTGAAAATCGAAAGTCAACATTAATTATTGAAGCCCGGAGCTGTACACAGTTTTATACGAAACGGAGAAATACCTTTTTCTCCGCGTTCGGGCGTACGATAAAAAACGGTTGAGTCATAAACTCGTATTATTATTTTTGTTCGACGTCGAAGCGGATTTATTAATTTTTTTTTTTTTTACGCGAAATGAAATCTCACCGGTCGGAAAACGTTCAAAATTCTAGACGAGAATGATAATCAATTGTGCGCGACAGGACGATTTTTTCTTTGTCAGTCGACTTATGAGTACGCGTGTAACGCGTTTATGGCGAGTGCGCGCGCGTATTTACTGCGTTCCTCGATTATTCGTTTTCGTTATAGTAATTCATTTTTTAGTTTTCATCGATTTTCTCGCAATAATTCGCTACTGTACAACTGTATAAATATCCGCGAGAGTTTGCACGCACCGTTTTTATTCGTTCTAGAAGACGGCGGCGGCGTTGTATATTGATTCCCGGCGGCTTTACTGTAATTTGATCGGATTTCAAAAAAAAAAAAAAAAAAAAAAAAAAACGTGCGAAAAATACGAGTTTAAAGCGGTGCTGTTCGTTCGACGCGTCTCTTCCGCCTTTTCCTCTCCCTGCTTCCCGACGAACAACGATTTTCGGCCCCGATTCTCGTAGCTCGTGTATTTCATATTTCGCATGTAACACCCCCGCCGGAACAGTCACGTTACATAATATTTTATACGATCTAATACACAAACGTGTAATAATAATAATAATAATAATTGAAAACGTCTCGTATAAAAACGGCGGTAAAAATCGACGGCGATAATAAGGTCGACCGACGGGCGTGACTTTATGGTTGCCGTTAAAATGTCGACGTGATTAATATCGTGGCGGAAGGCTAAATTCGAAGAAAAAATAAATTGCACTCATATGTGTACGTACGTATTACATAATGGCCAATACGAAAATTAATAATAATATGAAAAAATAAAAATAAAAATATATTTAGTAATTTTTATTATCGTTCAGAATCGTCATAATTTCGAATCCGGGAGTTTTACTTTTACATAGACAAATAAACGGAGAATCGTAAAAAAATATACCGTTCTACGAGTTCGAATTTTCGAAAAACAATTTACTACGAATAATATGCGATTTTCTAGGGATTTGTCGGCGCTTGCGATGTTATAATACTACTATGCGGCGTATACATTATACAATAATAATATTCTCTGTCGGTCGTACGAAAATATTATTATAAATGCATTCATGTTAAAATCGGCCGCTGCGTCTATAAAATATAGACGCGTATGGTTTTAAAGTATTTTCGTATTTTAATAATAGCGGAATGAGAAAAAGAAATAAGAAAATTCTTCGATATTCGACGAAACGCCCAAAACGCGTATCCGAGTACGAAATACGATTTCTCTAATAAAACTTTCGTAGAGAGTCGTATATAAAATCGTTGTTTTTCTAAAACCGTTCCCAATATTCTCGGACATTTTTAAAAAGACATTTTCATTATAATTTTTTATAATTATTTATCGTACATTTTCATGTGTCGTTCACCGTCTGTTTTTTAAGCAGCCACGTGCACATTTTTTCACTACAAACATATTTAACATCTTCATTGTAGAGAATACTCGCAACTTCGCTGTAATTATTTTTAATGTTGAGCCCGGGTTGGTGTTTTTTTTTTTTTATTTATCGAGATAGTGATAAAGAAGACGGAGTGTGTGTGTGTGACGGAATATGTATCCGAATAAAAGATGTACTAAAATTTAACCAGGATAAAAATAATAACAAAATTTGTCTTTTATCCAGGTAATTTTGTTCAAAAATTTTCGAACAACCAGATTGGAAAAGACAACAGAAACGCGAGAAGACCGATGCAGTGACTTTCAGCACGAAACACGCAGAATCTCGGAGGAGTTAAAAAAAAAATAAATATTTTTATTTCCCGAAGTAACATAAAATGAATTGCATAAACAATGGTTTAAATACATTAAATACTATTCGTATTACGAAAACAAAAAAAAAAAAACTATTCAAAATCGCATCCACAGGATATATAATTTATAATGTTCGGCTTGCAGAGAAACCGCCGTAAAATCAAAACGTAACCGAAGGATCTGAAGGATCGAGCGTTATTGTCGAATGAAAAAACCATATTTTTTTCCCTTAGAAATAATCCCTTTGTACCCGTTGTTTTTGTTTTTAATTTTGCAGCGATGTGAAATATCGCGAGAAAAAACAGCGCCAAAACCCATACCGAGTTACCTCCTTAGCTCGGTGTCCCTTTTAGTTATGTTTGACTGCTATTTTTCTCCCGCGAAAAGCGACATTTCACGACGTTAATGGAAGTTTAAATGACCGATCAAGACTTTACAACGTTTTAACACCGCACGTTGTTTTCAATAAGCGTTTGAATTGTTCGAATAACCTAATACAATATTATAGTTTAAGCGGGGATATTTCGGAAAATGATATAAATTCGTGTAAAGAAAACGTTTTGACGACATATATAATATAATTTTATATCAAAAGCAAGATTTGAATTTCTTTTTTCCGCGTATAAACTAATCATAATCGATAAATAAATAAATAGCCTTAATATAAGGCTGTAATGTTTTTTAGTGGTATATCGCGATTTTCGATTTGGAAATCGGTTATTATGTTTACGTTGGCCGAGTCGAAGTGCACACATATATACATAAAGTCGGTAAATGTTTAATCGAGGTCATCCTAAGTTTGATCACACACAGATACACACACATATATATATGGTCAGGATGTGTTTTAGTATATAATACGTATTATATATTAATAATTGACTGCTTTTGATGAAATATATGCATAATAAACATCAAAAAGTGATGTAACTCTGGGAAGTTCTAACAGAGAAGTTTAACTTTACAATGTTGATTTAATGTGTACGCCTATTGGTCTACTCTATTCGAATATTATGTATTTAGTACATTATAAATCGTAGTGTATACATATATATATATATCTGGTATTAGATTATTATTTAAATGATCTAGAGCTCGAATTTTCGTGTTTTCGTACTGTTATCCTCGCGAGTGGCTTACGTTTTGAGATTAATTTTTGTTCTGTTTTAAAATGTCGTAAAATTGTATTTATTTAATTTACGAAGACGAGTAAAATTATATGATGGGAATCAGCGAATTCAGATCGAACAAGTGTTTTAATGTCTATTCTAAATACGAGATAATCGATGGTTTTTCGTACAACTGTTTCGGAACAATTGCAAAAAAAAAAAAAAAATTGGATTAATTAAATACACAATAGCTTGGAATAAAACAACATACTTTTAAATTTCGTTTTACACTTTTTAATACGAGTGTATATTATTACTACACACAATTTTACGCCCAGTAATGATTTATGTTGCTTGAGGAAATCAATTTTTTAGGGAAATTAATATATACATATACACATAATATAGGATAAATGATTAAATTTTTATTCTAATTTTGCTCATAACTTATTAATTTGATTTCGATGTTAACGCTTTTTATATGTGTGTGTGTGTGTGTGTAATATGTAAGAGTGGTTTATAAAAATGTCATCAATTGACAATAATGTAACATGATCATGATATGTATATAAAATATACAGTAACATTTACTCGTTTTGATAATTAATTTTGTGGCTTCTCTGTTGTTCTTTAATTATCTATATATTATGTATATTATATTATTGCGTTCGGATTGCAGAAACCTCGTTAACTTAAATTAGTTTTGAATTATATTCAAATTGAAGCCGGATATGTAAGTAATATAGGTATATATATACGCATAGGAATATTGCAATATATTATAAAAGCGTAAATAATTTCTTATTTAAAATTTGTTTGAAAATAAGTTTTTATTTCGAACTGGAAAACGCGTTTTTGAACAATATACGGTTAAAAATGTTTTGTTAAAGTGTACGCCATATTGTGAGTAAAGTCTATATAATAATATATATTGTTAAAATACAATATTTTTATCACTGTGTTAAATTGTCAATCATATAAATGTCCTCTTGTTTTTTTTTTTTTGTTAGCGCTGTAAAAAAAGAAAACGAAAAAACAAAAATGTGAACAATTTAATCAAATGAAATACAATGTTTATGCCTACAAGTTTTGATTCCTTTTTTTTTTTTACTTTGTATCTTAATTATTCCCAAGACTAAATTAAAATATTAATTATACATATTTTCTTGTTTTGTCATTTTGCGTTCGTTCATATTTTATGTTCCGCGTTAGTGCTCGACTCGATAGAAATATCGTTTATTATTAAATGAAATTATCTTTATAGTTTTACAACACAAAGTCTTGTAATTTGATTGATGACAGTGTCTTTAAAATTGATATATATATATATTTGTGAATTTTTGGATGAAGTTAATTTTCAAATATTCCCGTTATTTTCGGTTATATTAATTTTTGTATGAATCAATAATCAGGTATTTATATAAGTTTTTTACCCTCAAATTATCGTTTAAAGTAAATTCGTCCACGAAATCCTACCTTTATTATTGTTTTTAATTCATTTTTAATCCATCGAGTAGTTTGTAATAATAATTAAATTAATTAATTAAAAAAAAAACCAAGCCAGAAAACGCGTTTCCACGAGCGCGCTGTATTTCTGAGGATGTTTTTTTTAATTTCAAATGTAAATTAATCATTTGATCAGTGTGAATTGCAGTATAAAGTATTTAATAGAAACGTTGTCATTATATTTCTGTCTACACCATTGTGTTTTTAAACACATCGGATTACGACAGATTTCATATCGAGATTTTCACTTTCATCCATATCAAATTCAAATCGTTCGGGCTCTCAATGAAACAGGTCATGTCAGTCGAAGATGTTTCTGCGAAGATTTGTTTTGAATTTTATCGATCAATACCAAGAAAACAACATATGTGCGGGTGACTAGGTACAGATTCATTTATTTTGTTACGTTAATTGCAAACAAAAATTTAGGTTCAGGAATGACGTAAATTTTTCAAAACAACTCCGTTAACAAGTTCTCCACGACAAACACTACGTTGCGGTCAACGAGGATTATTGGGCATTACTTTTTCGAAGACGTTCTTGGGTAAGCTGTGACATTGACTTTGCAGAGACACGTTAGAAAACTTTTTTACTCCACAACTCGTTCAGTACGATGCGACATTTTTATTAACAGGACAGAGCAATAAACATGATAACGGTTTGTTTCCCCCCCGAATCTCTCGAAATGGGCTATTGCAAGGCTCCCCCTGTTCACCTCCTATGGCCTGTGACTTCTTTCTCTGAGGTTATTCGATGGATGGTAAATTGTATGCACCTGAACGGTAGTGATACTTAAAAAAGAAAAACGAAGTTATTTCTTCTTTAACATTTTTTTTTTTTTTTTTGATATACTTTAAATTGATGTAAATCGTACATTCTGTCCCGTACTGTGCATATTAAATACTTCAGGAATAAGAGACTGTAATAACTGTGTTACGCATTAATTTTCAAGTTCTGTTATTTTCCAATTCCCTCTCCTCTGAATTATTAGGGGAAAAAATTATTTAATACATTTATAATAGGATCGTGTTGAATTTAAGAATAACGACTGGAGGAAGGTTGATAATAATTAACCTAATCATATTTCTGTTCGGTACATTGTAATATACGTACGTACTCGTATTATAAATTTCGTATTTCGTAGTTATTACGGAATTGTTAAAATAAATAACGCAGTGTATATTACGATTGTTTCATATGTCGTTGAAAATTAAAAGTTTTTGAGTAAGACGCAAATATAATATAATTCAAAGAGAATATAATGTATTGTGTTTTGATTGAAAATCTGTTATGATTACGTGTAAGTGTATAGGAATCCGTGCGCGTGTTTTGTCGTCCGAAGATAATGATAAAAGACGTACGGTATAATTAATATTAAGCGAATATTACTAAATACACTATATTAGCGAACGTGATTAAACTATTATTTATTTTTGACTATATATATATATGCGTCGTATACGCGAGAAAGCGCTTCACGGTAGAATATTATATTTGATTTTCAAATATAATATTACGTATATTAAAATATTAATTACGAATGTGTAAGTAATTATAATCGCTAGTTAAAATTAAATCAGTGATTTATTTAGCTGGTACTTTATTTCGCGCGGGTTTTTTTTTTCAGTTATTCCTTTCGAAATAGTTTCCTGGAGCGTGTAATAGGAAAAATTGCGGAAAACTTTCATAAAATCGTAGAAAAAAACCAGCTTTTGTTTTGCTGTAATCGTCGACGGCTAATGTTGTCTGAAACAAACTCGGACGCTCGTGTATAACATTTTAAATAGTATTGCGAGAAAAAAAAGACGCGTTTATCGTACGCGTGTTTGACATGCGAAAGACTACAAAGAATAATAAAAGAGCAGATCGCGTTTCGCTCAGTGAGCGTATTTCGCGCTGTGTTGATCTGCTGATTGTAATTTCGTATAATAATTAACAACGCACCCCGTCGAGTTCCACGCAGAGCGTCCGCTATTCGAAAACAATTTATTTATTTTTTTTCACGTATTAGCGTACAAATACGTTCACACATTATTATATAGTAAAATAATAATAATAATAATAATAATTATTATTATTATTACACGAACGCCGCGAAAATTTCGGATTATAGCGCGCGCGCAGTACAGTTAATTTATCGACAAGCGCCTGCAGACACTGCAGCTGCGACCGAGGGCCGGCGGCAGGGATAGATGTCATCCGAGGAGAACGTGAAAAGGGACGTGGACTAAGTGAAGCGGAAAATTAAACGTCATTTCCAGTTAAAATATTTATTATTATCGAAACTTTAAATGGATATTTTTGTTTTGGAAAACGTTTTACTATATAATAATAACTGCAAATTTCTAATATATATATGTAAAATGTACTGTATTGTACTTTACGATATGTAAATGACGAAAGAGACGATATATCGCCCACGTCTTATTTGTTTTTAATAAAAATATATTGTTTTTACGAAAACGTCACCGCGGGCGATCGTGACGCGGTGACTGTGACGATACGGAAACACTGACAACTTCTATATAAATTAAAACGTTTTTTTTTTAGTTATTTTACTCGCGCGCGTAACGCGTAATAGGCCGAGTGACGCATAAAACGGGACATTGTGCAGAAGGGCTGAAGTCGAGTAAACTTTTTGTGTTACCGAATTTTCTCGTTCTAATTACACGTGTACACTTTCTTTTTTAAATGACACGCGTCGCACACATACGTCTTTACCAGATTCAATTTACCGCCGGGGGTTTAAAGTGTTTATAATATTAATTTCGTTTTGACTTTTATATTCCAATACCGCAAAAACGGATTAAAAACTAAACGGGTGTTCAACGAGTTTTAACATCGAAATAATACGAGCATAATATTTTCGTCGCGTATTACTCGTGCGACGTAAATATTATTATTATTTTTTTTTTTCGTTATACGTCCGCGCGATTATGTAATATACGTATTTTAAACGTTCTATACAGTATGTCATATGCACAGTGTTCAATTTACAAAATGTGAATTACACGCGAAACTTTCAAAGTACTTTTTTTTTCAGAAATCGTGTGTATATTTATTTAAAAAAAAAAAAAAATTATTATTACTATAATTTCTTAATTGAAAGCGATTATTGTGTCGAACATTACGCGCGTTTTGGTTTATTCATACGTTTTGTTAGGAACAAAAAAAATTTCCGTACCCGTAACGAATATATTATAGCGATGGTTTTATTTATTAATTTTTGCAATTGTCGGGGTTGTTTTTAATTCCGCTTCGGGAAATTGCCGAGAAAATCGAACGGATCAGATACGATTCTCAACCGGAACGTAACGCGTGTCCATATCGGCACTATCGAGTTTTCCACGAAAAAGTTTTCTCGGGGCAGAAAAACAAGGGAAAAAAACAACGGCGACGTTATAAAAACAATGCATTTCTCCGCTTCGCATCTCCACTAAAACGCGTATAATAAGTGCATAGTAGTACAGATCATACTCTAACGGTACACGGAATTGGCAATAGGACAAAGAATAAAAATTGAAATACGGTGTTTAATCCCGATTGGTATAAAAAATCATCGCTATTACGACAGCCGAATTCGGCGGCACTTCTCTAATACGTTTTTCTGATTTTTTTTTTAAATAATAAATAAGTACGCAGACGAGTATGCTACGAGATGCGGATAAACAGTATAAATCATATCGTTACGATACATGTCGTGCAGAACTTACCGAATCGTTTACGAACTGGCGGGTTATAGAGAGGCGCTCGGATGATATTAATAATTGATTTAAACGGATGGTAAACCCTCAAAGGCGCACGGCAACGAACGGGGAGAGGTCACGCGAAGAAAAAATACCGTTAGCGGCATTTGCGCTTGAAGTCATTTACATCGTACGGCTTTTTGACGACGCGGATATGAGAGAACACACAACGAAGTGATGATGATCGAATAATTTTCGCTACTTGGAGTAAGGTTTGTTTTATGATTCGCGTTTTACATTACACGTCACTCAATGATATTATACATTTGTCTTTATTTACAGTACGTTATAAGGTCTATCTGTGTTAGCGTTGTTTATTAATTGAAATAATAATAATAATAATATATTATATTTTTCGTCGTCGTGGTGTGCGCGAGGGAGACGATAATATTGTAGACAATAATATCGTACTCTCGTAATTCCAGAGCCGTTGACGAAAGGCGCGTGTGTATCGGGGTGGCGGGGATGATAATATGCGATGGCCGGGAGATTTTTTTGTTCCCCTTTCCTCGGCATAGTCGCGGGCGTATAATATACCAGGTTTTTCAATTAATACGCCGGGACGTGACGCATTATCGCCGGCGGCGGCTGAGGATTTTCGCAAAATATCGAGAAAAACCAGGTGTCATATAACGAGGTGTATATAAATACTATTCCCTCCTTTCATCACTCTCTCTCTCTCTCTCTCTCTCTGTTACTCTTTATATACGCACCGATATTAACCAGAGACGTAACGGGGAGAACGAAAACGGGCCCCGGGCTACTATGAAAATCGTGTAATCAGTGCGATAAATGTTAAAATATAGTCCGTTCGAAATTTATAACTAATAGAAATTTATAGGCAATATATTATTGTAGGAAAAAGGAAGAAACGTTCAGGCTCCAGGACAAATTATTTAGTTAAGCCGGCCGGTAGGTACGCGACGTACGGTGTGCGTATTTTATGTCGAGAGGACGCAAAAGATGTTTTACGTTACATTTTTCTTAAGATTTCCCGTCGTTTTCCCCCGACCGAGTTCCTGCAGAATAATATCGCTCTCGTTCGTGTTGCGGTGGACGGCAGTTGTGAAAATCGATTTTTTTTTTTTTTGATAATATTTATAAACCACGTTAAGAAACAACGAATGTTTATTTTCACATTTTTCTTCATTTTTTGTTTTAAACAAAATTTTTTGCTATTAAACGTTTAAACGAATACCGTATACTTTATAAGAACCGTAGAAAATCGAACTTCTTAATATCGAACATTATTTCTTATTTGAATCGTTTGTTGAATGCAAAATCAAACATCGCTCGAATTAAGTAAATTCAATTTTTTTATTTTATAAATCACGCGCAATACTCACAAAGTATCTAGTGTTTCTATACAACTGTACTTTGTTTTCAATACTCGGAATAAACGGTTGGTTCGTTAACACGTTTTCGCGACATATTGCAGCAGGACGGTAAACATTTTTTTTTTCTCTACTAAAATCCGTATGGATGTCAGAAAAATATTATATTTTAATATTCTCCACATTAGTAATACATACGCGCGGTACGTCGGACAAGCGAATTTCGGGGCAGAGAAAAAAATCACCGAGTGCCTGAGGTTTAAAAGCACGCATTGGTCTTGAAAAAAAATCGCTTGTGCAGGACAGTCGCCTCACGTGTATTATGTTAATTTCGTAGTGTAATATATGAATAGGTGACGGACAGAAACGGTATAAATACGAAACGTCGAAGAGAGAAAAGCAACAGAAAAGAACGGATTTATTTATTTCATCGGCGGTGGCGACACTCGCGTGTTCGCTTCGGTTTTTTGTAAAAACCCTCTCCCGTTCCGATACGTCTTCTTCGTCTCACTACTACTGCAGTCTTTCTCCGGAAATTCGTTATTATTAATTACGATTCATTTGATATTTATTACATCGAATGCCAAGAACACGTATATTATTGTTGTACGGTAATACTCATAAATGTACAAATTAAACGGAAAACGAGACGATTTCGCACTCGTTTTGTCAGTCGACAGACGTTTTTGTACTAATTTTTTCGACTTTCGAGAAAATTAAAAATTTTCATACACGTAGATCGATAAAAACCTGTAGATTCGCGCGCTTTTTCCCCTCTTATTACGTTTTCGAATTTAAAAAACAGATTGAGTAGAAAAACTGAGCGACGGCCCGTTTTGAATACGCCCACGAATAAAATGTTTGTGAGTAGAGCTCACTCGATAATATAATTATATTTATATTGATACAAAATGGAAAAAAAAAAAAACGTATTATTAACTCCCGGTAAATAATAATATTGGAGAGTGGTAAAGGCGCGCGAAGAAAAAATAAAAATAAAAACTCATCTCTTCTGTTCGCACCCCGTCACGCGTCATAGGGAATATTATCCTCTCCGCCGTCACCTTGGTCCTGCTTTTTTTTCTTTTCCGAAACTTAAATCTCCTAATGGAATGTATTTATCCTGCCCTGCACCGCTAGCGGTGGTAGTGATGGTAACATCTTTTACTGCTCTGCACTTCTCTCTATACATACACCGAAATCATCGTGATATAATATATACGTACGCGGTACATATATATGTACTGATTTGAGTGCTTTTTTTTTTTCTGTTTTTATTTTGTTCTTTCGTTTCTACACGCGCGCGCGCGAAATACGTACAAAAATATTTTCAACGTTTGTTTACGAACAATAAAAGTATACGCGTTTATTGGGTTTCTGCACGAAAACTGTTCCGGTAAATGTTTTTCGTTGGATTTAATTTTACAAGTTGCGTATAGAAAAAAAGAAATTTTGAAAAATTTCACGAAAACACGCGAACGAATGTGTTGTATAATAAATCGTGTACAAAATGTTATTTCAAACATCAATATTTCTAGAATAAAATCGTTATAATTTTTATCGGATTAAACGACGAGGAAAGGCGACAAACGTTTTACAGTACGCTACGGGTTTATCGATTTCACGGTGTCTTTCCGTGTACGAATCCGAAAACTTCGAATATCGAAACGGGTATTAAACAAATTTCTGATTACACCGTCGTCGTCGTCGTCGTCGTCGTCGTTGTGAACATACATAAATAAACGCATATTTTCGAATGAAAAAACAATTGCTGTTATTTGAACAAAAATCAACTTGGACCAACGGTCAAAGAATAAATCGAACGAAAAAGAAATATATTCGAATTGTCGAAACCCGGACGTCGTTTCAAAAAAAAAAAAAAAACAACGAATTTGCCAGTAGTGTAAATTAAATTTGATGTACAAATTGTAACGTAAAAAACAATATTTCATTGCAGGTATTTAAAAATTGTATTGCGAAAACCGTGGTTTTTTTTTCTTTTTACTTTTCAATATTTGTTTCATGACACAAAATACTTTCAAACACAAACATCGATCAATCGAAATAATAATAATAATAATAAAAAAAAATCCACGGAGTTTATAATCGTCGAACTCGCGATGGCCCAGGTATATTGTTTTACTTTAATTCTTTTTTTTCTTTTTTTTTTTTTTTGTCGATTTGTAACGTATTTGTTTTGTAGTCTCTTTAATCTCTTCGACCGAGAAAATGATCTCGCGCCGCGATACTTTTGACGTTGTAAAATAGAAAAAACACATTTTTAATATGCGATTCATCGCCAATGGATTGTGTCTACGTGATATTATGCTACGTGATGGATTCGACAAAATCGATTCGTGTACACAGTTTAAGGGATTAGTAGAACGGCGTAGGTACACATACACACACATACGTGTGGGCAAAATGATATTTTCGACACACCATGCCCCGTGCGCACATGGATTATTTTCAACGCGATTCGCCCGAGGGACGCGTTAATAACGCGGATTTTTATTTATTATTATTGTTATTATTTTCACGGGATTTTTTAATTATAATTATTGCCGTTATTCGGACGAAATTATGCGCATTTTATATCAATTCCGGGGAGAGCGATACGATCGGAAATTGTTATAAAACGCGATTTTGTGTTGTAAAATTCAAAAACAATTTTCAACGCTCCGTTACGTTCACACACATAATATTAGATAGGAGGGGACGGTAATGTATTCACAAATGAATTGACTTTGTACGGAATCATTTTTTTTTTTTTTTTAATATCGCGCCTTGGCAGGTACGCAAACTCGTACAAATCACTAAAATCAATAATTCACATTGACGACAAAAAAAAAAAAAACAAGTTACGAATTACGAATATTCCGACAATTTTTAATATTTAATTTCGAATCGTTGTTTTCGATTATAACACGAAAATCGTTGTACAGCGAAACGTGTGCATGTGAAACCGTTAAGAAAAATATCTCCATATATCGCGGTAGAAAATACACGTGCGAATAAAATCGCGTATTTCTCGGTTATTATTATTATTATTATTTTTTTTTTTGTTAAGCGATTTCGACGAATCGATTCGTTTTATAAACGACGATTGTTTTATTACAAATTTTTTTTTTTTTTTTACGTTAACAGTTCTCTCCTCGCCCCGAACGTTATCATCAAATATTAAATCGCGCGAGAGTTTAACGTATATACCGCGACGATGTATTTATCTGTTTTTTTTTTGAGTATTTTCAGTGGGCACTGGAAGCAATTCGACGTATCACGAATCGCGCGGCGCCCACGCAGTAAAAACCGTTTTCATAATATAATAAATCACTAATAAGATGATTCTCAAGTTTTCCTCCACAGAATCCATATTATTCATCATCACAATATATATATATATAATATATCATACGCGCCTACACTTATCTACACCACGCACAAAGCCGCGGCCTATTGAACCGGAAAATAGGATGGGTTCAGTTAAACATTAAAAGATACACTTCGCTTTTCCTCGGTGCCGAGTACCAATGTTTTCTATCGTATTTCGTTTGATTTCTATACTACGACGTTTTATTTTTCCGCAGCTTTGTATAATAACGATAAAAAATAAAAAAATAATAATAATATACAACAGTGGCTATAAATATATATATACATACACAGTATGGTGAAGGGTGATTTTTTTTTTTAACATCAGCCAAGTTTGAAGTTTCATGTTTTTAAAAATTCAGAATTTTTTTTTTTTTTTTGTATAAATGTTGAAAGCTGTTAACGCGGATAATCAAATGTCCCACTTGACTAATCGACGCGATTATACGTAGAAACACCATTTGAAATCCATCGAAAAGCTTTTGAATTTATTTATTCTAGTTACATACAACGTAAGGTAGTGTAGAAAACGGATTGCCATTTGAAAAGCAAAAGTCTACGATTGCTTGACGCATAAGGAAATGGAATGGACACTAAGGAGGAACTATAATTTCAAAAAATTGTTTGTAGATAATTCGTAAATGATTTATTAACGAATAGAGAAAAATTGCGTTGAAACGATTTTTATTTGTCGTATAAAATACAAATGCGTAATATGATCGAATTGTGTGTTTATATAAAAAAAACTGCGATTCGGGGAAAAAATGTATAAAAAAAAAAAAAATAAAAATATTATTACTTCTACCGAAATAGAAATTTGTAAACCTTTCGTTTAATATATACGGTTATAAAACTGAGAAAATTTACAGAAAACAACGTGTACACAATGAATTTTTATTCGAAAAGTAAAATAAAAATTATAGCGAAACGCAAACTATTGTGCAGAGTGTTATTAATAAAACAAACAACGGGATGTTTTGATGTATATAAGTACGGTATTTATTTTTATTTTTTTTTCTACGTTATTTTTGTTATTTTAACACACGAATTTTTATATATATAAAAAAAATTCGCATCTATATTACGCATTGTGTGTGTAATCGTGCTGGGTATTTTCTCTTTCGTAAAACATTAAAAAAAAAAAATAATAATAATAAATAAATGGAAAAAACAAAAAAAAACCTAATCGTATTATATTATTATAATAAATGTTGTGATATTTTATACTGAAATTGTCAATCGTTAAAACGAAACGGAAACTTTTGTGTGTTTTATAAACTAATATGTAATATAAACCAGTGTTTATCGATTATTATTATTATTATTATTATTTTTTTTTTTTTTGAGTGTATACTAAATCGTCCAGTGCACCTAACACTGGTACATTTTATATTTTGCTTACGGGCCAACAGGCGAAGAGACATTTTATATTAATACTGAAATTAAATCGATTTTTTAATTTCTTCTTTAAAACGGTTATTATGATAGTACGTACGCGTGCAGAACGAGCAATGGATAATAATATTGAATTTAATGACGAATGTTTTCCTCCGGAGAAATTGTATTATTTTAAAATATACGCGTAATGTGCTAACAAAATCTTCAGAGTATACTGGCGTACATGTGATAACCCTATGGGAACGACATTGCGGATAATAACGTTCGTAATATATTGTTAATATTTATGAGCGCGCACTATTCAAGGAATAAATATTTCATATAATTATATATTATATACGATTTAAATTTAAAAAAAAAAAAAAACCACTTTGTGCGCGAATATTTTCGCACAACATTCGTGTTTCAAATCGAATTTTACAATATTGTACAAAATTACTGTTATTGGCGGAGACCGCGTTAAATAGAATATTATTATGTACACTCGACGATGACGGCGTGATCAATATCACACGGAATCCTTTCAAAAACATTAACAACGCGCCAGAGTTTCTCCTCGTTTTCAATCGGTAATCGTTATAATATTATATACGCACGTACCGTTTATTATATAGATTAAGCCAGTCAGCTACACCAAAAGAGGACCTCTGTTCACTGTTATTAACACGCGTTTATATTGTAACGGACGAATGCAGTGTGTATTTTACAATCGGTAGATTACGTAAATTAGATTTGTTTTGTAAGTTTTGTCTTGCACGTTTGGGCGCGTATAACTATTAAACGTATTCTAAATAACACGCGTCCTGTGTTCATAAATTAACACAATAATCAAATAAGTTAAATTGAAAATATCTATTACTCCAATAGCAGACGTCGTTTTAAATCGTCAATAAATGATTGTTCAAGGTACGGTACAAATCCGATTCATAGCACCGTGTTTTTGACAAAAATTAATGCCGAATTTTTACATGGGTTTAACCGTGCCATGAAAATGTTACTTTCGATTCGAACACCGCAGTACTGATCAAAATAGGCACACGAATCAATGTGCGTTTAGAATAGAATTGTCAGTTAAATATCGACATGTAAGTTGGTCCAATTATGTTATGGTTACGCTCCGTTTTTACAGCACCCCAAGGGTACACGCCTTTGAAAGTTATATACGAGGCTGGAATAAGTGCTCGACCGACGATCAGCGCATATGGCATATCCATCGTAGTCGAGCGCTTAGCTGACGGTAAACTCGTCGATCCAGGAAACATGTGAATGTAAAAGTAAACCAGTAAAAGATAATAAAATAATAAAACGTGCAAAACAAACGAGTAAGAGTGTAAAAGAATGTACAACGAGGAAAGATGAATCATTACGTTGATTTAAAATACGCGAAGTAATATTATTATTAATAAAAAACATAATAATTGCTCGTGCGGTTGACCGCTCGGTCAGCGGCGTCGAACTATACACCCGCGTATATCGACATAGAGCGTGTCGATCGACTGCGATAAAACAGGAAACGAGAGTAGGTCACCAGATAGCGCTATGGCTAAACAGAGGAGGTAGCAGCAAGACGCATATAAATAGCAGTTCGAAACTGACTGATCGCTCAGTGTGGCCGTACAACCTTGTTCGCGTTTGCCCATCGTGTGTGTATTTTGTGTGAAGTTCACGTTGACTGCCGCGCCTACACTGTGCAGTTCAATGGTTTCGAACAGCTATTTATAACTACCTTCTTTTCCTTTTTCTATGTCTGCATTTCGTCTCAATAGTTTTTCAAACAATTCTTTTTTGTTATTATCCTTCGATGTGGATATTTCATTGACAGAGGGAGTTGACTCCATTTTCGCCCGCCTCCCTCCCCATTTTAAACATCATGTATAATTGCCACTGCCCTGAACTGAACGTAGTACTCAAACGCTTTGATTGAACCGTTTAATTTTCGTCGATGCGATCACACATTTTCAGCACGGCTTAATGTCGGAAGCACCGACTTAGAACCTAAAAATATTTTTTTTAAATATTGAGTTAAAATTTGGAGCGAAACACTCAAGTTGAACTACAACGGTTCTCGATTAACAGCTCATAAACCGTGTATAAACTGTTAAACTGTCACGATTATCATAAACAGACATTGAACGGCAAAAATGTTACCCGGGTAACGTACTTACGAACGTTATAACCGAATTAAAATGACATAGCTTAATCAAAATATGTATATATGAATATTTTACGTAATAACACTATAGGTACACGCACAAAAAATACGAATTTAAAAATAATTACGCGTTCTTATTAATTACACAATTAAAATGTAGTTATGATTTTAATCATTTATTATTTTTTGTAATGTACTCGTAATTGATATTTAAAATAACGCGTCCCGCGTTAAATTCAATATGATTTTAAATTTATTACATAACTTGCCGAGGGAAGAGAAAATATCTTCTTCTTCTCAACTTCCTACTCTCAATAATACGACACCCGTAACGCTTGCTATATACGCGTAGTGTACAAAAATGTATAATATTTCAAATAAATTACATTAAATAGGTGAATAATAATGATATACAAATATATATTTTATAATGACATTTCGCGCGAAAATGCGAGAACAACGTAAATAATAATTAAATAATTGAAATATCACGACTTCAAAAGTATTGTTATATCATATTGTTTCGTCGTAACCGGGTACATAATGCCGAATATTTATAACACGATTTAAAATTAAAAAAACAACAGTAAACTGTATAACTTGCATGCAGTTTGGTATTTTGTACGAAACCGTTGTTGGTAGGTACGTGGAACGACATTTGTAAGATTTTCTGAATTCTAAAGTTTCGTCTCGAATGATAAAAGAATTTTTTTATTTTATTTATTTATTTTTTAATGTTGTCTCGGAAATTGAATTGCTCAAAAATTGAAATTATGACAAACGTTTGGCAAATAACAGAGAAAAAAAAAGTATTAAAATGAAAATAACAAATAGATCAACGAAACTGTACACTGCTGCAATAGAGCGCTAATCACTATCCGACAAGTGAGATAATAAGTGTACGCAAATGAGAGGAATTTTATCGTGTCTCACGGAGGTGCAAAAAAATAAATCAATATAACTACACTTTACACGAAATGTATATATCATATAATCAATAAACGTACATTAAATTTGTAAAACTCTCGATTTTAAGCGTGAAAAAAAAACACCGAAAACAGGATGTCTAAAAGATCACTTAACTGCGAAAAAAGTTGTAGTTTGTGTGTAAAGGGAAAGTAAAATACGAGTACACTAAACTAATACAATTTAAACTGTATATTTATATTACATAAATAAACGTAACAAATGAAACTCAAGACGACGCGATAAGGTACAGACTCGGTACTGTTGGACTCGGTCCGATTGTGGCGCTTTATATAGGCCGTAGAATATTCTCGGGGCGGCGACAGGCGGCGCGTACGAATATTCTAGAACGTTCCACCCGACACGCGACAATAGCTACCTGCCGCGCGGCGCGATCGCTCTAGAATATTCTCGGCACTCGCCACATCACCCCCCTGGGAAGTGTGTTGCTATGCTTGAAAAAAATTGGTAAACCGGACACGACGTCCTGATCGAGTTGTTACCGTAGGTCTGTTCGTGGAAGTCGCATCATCAATGGACGAGTTGGAAAATTCTTCCTCGGCTGGTATTTTTGAAAAACGTTGAGTTGAATTGGACGGGTTTGTGATGAAGTAAGCCGGTTTAAGGCGGTCAATAGACACCGTCGTCTTCTTGTCTTTAACCAAAATATCAAAAGTCTTGTCACTACGAGTAAGAACAAGATGAGGTCCAGTGTAAGGTGGTTGAGAGAGATTCGAACCAAATCGGTGCGTAGCATGACATGAGTGCATGTTGCTAGATCTTGATGAACAAAAATGCGACTTTTGAGTGACGTGATGCTGGAACGGGACGAAGTTTGGAAATGACGGTTCGGAGATTTACCGCAAAGTCTGAAGGTTCAGGAGAGATTGGGTGTGGAGATAAAAACTCACTAGGGACTCGCAATGTCTCTCCGTACACTAGTTCTGCGACTGATGATTTGAGATCAGCTTTCCAGGCAGTGCGTAGACCAAGGAGCACTAATGGTAGAGCGTTTGACCAGGAAGAATCTTCATGGCACATAATGGCAGCTTTAAGAGAGCGATGCCAGCGTTCAACAAGACCGTTTGACTGTGGGTGATAACTAGTTGTTCTAGACAAGGAAATACCGAATAGTTTAGCTAGTGACTGGAAAAGTTGAGATTCAAATTGTCGTCCTCTGTCCGTAGTAATTTGAAATGGAACGCCAAAGCGCGCAATCCAGGAGAAAACGAGTGCTTTAGCAACAGTTTCAGCAGTTATGTCTTGCAAAGGTGTAGCTTCCGGCCATCTGGTGTACCGATCTATTGCGGTTAAACAGTATCTGAATCCATTCGAGTAGGGAAGAGGACCGATTAAGTCGATGTGAACATGTGCGAAACGGACTGGTGGAACAGTAAAATTACCAAGTGGCGCAGAAATGTGTTTAGAGACCTTGCTTCGCTGACATTGAAGACAGGAACGAGACCAATTCCGACAGTCTTTGTTCATTAATGGCCAAACAAAACGTTGGGAAACTAATCGTCTTGAAGTATTTGCTCCAGGGTGACTGAGGCCGTGAATATTATCAAAGACTTGACGTCTGAAGTTAGGCGTCAAGTACGGGCGAGGATGATCACTGCTTGTATCACAATAAAGAGATTCATCGTATCCAGGAATAGGGACTTTAACAAGGCGGAGAGCTGAACCGTGATCTAGAAGGTTTCGGAGTTCCGGGTCAGTTTCTTGACTACGTGCCAGAGCTGAAAAGTTAATTGGAGTTGAAACTGATTCAATGCGTGACAGTGAGTCAGCGACTATGTTGTTCTTTCCAGAAACGTGCCTTACGTCCGTTGTAAACTGGGAAATAAAATCTAAATGGCGAAATTGACGCGGTGAACATTTGTCATTTTTCTGAGCAAAAGCAAACGTAAGAGGCTTATGATCCGTAAATATAGTAAAATGGCGGGCTTCAAGCATGGGTCGGAAATACTTGATAGCTTCATAGATGGCATAAAGTTCTCGGTCATAAGTACTCCATTTCTGTTGGGAAGGATTTAACTTCTTCGAAAAGAAGGCTAACGGCTCCCAAGATTGCTGAGATTGCTGTTGGAGAGACGCGCCAATTGTATACTGGCTAGCATCGACGAAAAGTGCTAAGGATGCTGAAGTATTTGGATGCGTCAGGAGTGTAGCATTGGAAAGTGCTGTCTTGCAATCGTCGAAAGCTGATATTAATTGCGGTGTCCACTGAACAGGAGTTGAGCCTTTCACCTTTTGGCCTGCTAAGATGGCATTAAGCGGTGATTGAATATCAGCGGCATGTGGCACGTGTCGTCGGTAGAAATTGAGCATTCCTAAAAACTGACGAAGTTGTCGGACTGTAGAAGGCTGAGGAAAGGTCTGAATAGCTTTGACTTTATCTGAAGTAGGACAACAGCCAGAAGAAGTGACTACGTATCCGAGAAAAATGACTTCGGACACACCTAGCACACATTTGTTCGGATTAATGACAATTCCGTAGTCAGAGAAACGCTGAAAAACTGTCCTCAGGTGTTCTTTGTGGTCGTTTTCATTACGAGAAAACACCAAGATGTCATCTAAGTAACCGAAACAAAATGGAAGATCGCGTAGAACATTGTCAATAAAGCGTTGCCAGGTTTGGGCTGCGTTTCGAAGGCCAAAAGTCATGAAGTTGAACTCAAATAAACCAAATGGGGTTGTGATAGCGGTCTTTGGAATATCATCAGGAGCGACTGGAATCTGGGTAAACGCTTTTGCACAGTCAATGACGCTGAAAATGGTACAACCATAAAGAGCGTACGAAAAATCGAGGAGATGACTTACTGGGTACCGGTCAGGAATAGTTCGCGCGTTGAGTGCTCTATAGTCACCACAAGGGCGCCAACCATTGTCCTTTTTAGGCACAAGATGGAGAGGAGATGCCCAGGAACTCTCTGACCGACGTGCAATACCATCTCGAACCATCGCCTCAAACTCAGATCGGGCGATTTTTAGACGATCTGGGGCGAGTCGGCGAGCACGGCAGTGGACTGGTTGGCCAGGTGTGGTCCTGATATGATGCAGCGTAGCATGGCGAACATCTCGAATAACTCCCGGTGGACGAATGATGTCCGGGAATTTAGTAAGGACATCATGGTATCGTGAGTTACCACAAATGACCTTAACATGAGGAACGGAAGAATTGACAAAGGTACCTCGAGTAGTCAGTGTCGTGATGTTGTCGATGAGACGTTTGTGTCGAATGTCAACCAGGAGATTGTAGTAAGACAAGAAGTCTACTCCGATAATTGGGTGTGTAACATCGGCAACCACAAAACGCCATGAAAAATCTCTTCGGAGGCCTAGGTCGAGACGGAGCTGGGTCCAACCATAGGTGGGAATAATAGATCCGTTTGCAGCGTATAGCTCATAAGTAGTGCGTTGTCGAGGTCCTTGCAAAGAAGTGCGTGGGACAACACATAAATCGGAACCGGTATCTATTAAAAATTGAAGCTTACTTTTACGATCGGAGACTTGGAGGCGGCTGGGTAGTTGCGGACAGACGCTAGCCGCCATTAGGCGCTGCCCTGTGCGTTTTCCGAAACAAAGGAGCACGGGGATGTGCATCTTTGGCATGTTCCTTGTATCGGCGGTGATACCAACAAACAGATTCGGTGGACGCATTTCGACGACGAGCACTGGGTGAACGGGTACGCGTGTTGGAACGCTTCATATTCAGAGACGAACGACCAGTTGCTGTAAGGGCTGCTATCTGCTGTGCGAGGTTATCAATACGAGCTGTGAGACTGGCCACCTCATTAGACGGTGAAGTAAGAGCCACGTGAGCCTGCGGTGTTACCTCGTTTACCGTATCGGCGAGTTTTGCTACGTCATCAAGAGGAGTGTTTCTTTGGGTAGCAATAACAGCTTGAATATGGGGAGGTAAACGATTTGACCACAAGGTACGCAAGAAATCCTGTGGAATTGAGGAACCACCAAGATTTGCGAGATGACGCAAAAATTGGGATGGCTTCCTGTCACCGATTTCTTCGTGTGTTAAAAGCTGGCGGACACGTTGCTCTTGTGAAGAAGTTAAGCGTTCGATTAATTCAGTTTTCAGTTTATCAAACTTACCGGTTTCCGGCGGATTGGAAACTATGTCTTTAACTTCTTTAATAACAGGACCGTCGAGTTGTGAAATAGCGTAATAATATTTGGTGGAGTCCTGAGTAATGTTAGCTAAAGCGAATTGAGCTTCGAGCTGTGCAAACCATACCGCGGGATCTTCAGGCCAAAATGGTGGAATTTTGATTCCGACGCGAGAGATGTGCGGAACGTCTTGAAGAAGTGCGTTTTCCATTGTCGAGGTCACCACTGTAGTTTGTGTGTAAAGGGAAAGTAAAATACGAGTACACTAAACTAATACAATTTAAACTGTATATTTATATTACATAAATAAACGTAACAAATGAAACTCAAGACGACGCGATAAGGTACAGACTCGGTACTGTTGGACTCGGTCCGATTGTGGCGCTTTATATAGGCCGTAGAATATTCTCGGGGCGGCGACAGGCGGCGCGTACGAATATTCTAGAACGTTCCACCCGACACGCGACAATAGCTACCTGCCGCGCGGCGCGATCGCTCTAGAATATTCTCGGCACTCGCCACAAAGTAAACATTACTTACACGAAAGAGTGTAGCCGAAGAAACGCAACGAAAATATCCGCCGAGGTTATGTGTATTACTTGCGAAAAACGTTTTTGTTCCTTATAGTGATGCGTATAAAACAAAAAAAAAAATTAATAGGTATTTTGCGTGTTTATTATAATGTAAATATGCGAGTATTTTTTATTAAAAAAAATAAAAAACGATGTTAAAAAAAAAACGTTTCGAACAAACACTGTTTGAATAACGAAGAGTATTTCTCAATATTTATTCTATCAGTTTATTACATTAATATGCGAGTGTTTTCGAAAAATTATTATTTTGTGCATGAAGGATTAAAATGAAAACTCGATTTACACCGAGGGGAAACGTCCATTACCTGATTTTAGTTGCCAACGGTTATTCTGTTCTAAATTAAAACACTTTCGTTGTATACGCATTACTGTGCACGCGGCATTAGTTTGGGGGGAAAAAGAGTGTGTAAAATGTAATATACACGTAAACGGGATACCGGCCGACGCGCGTCAAAAGTATCGAAAAACAGGTCTGCCTTAATTTTCTTTCAAATGTTTTTCTCGCCTATTTTATAAATATAAAATATAAATATTTTTCAAAGAAGAAATACAGAGGCCGAACGGTTTTTTTTCCTCCTGAAAAACTATGTTTTTTTTTTTTTTTTGGTTACTAATGAATTTCGTTTATCAGATATAACTATTGTATATTCGTGATTGTCGTCGCCAATGATAATTGACAGAATGCGAGTAATGCATTTTAAAAGCGAACGGAAAGTAAAATTGAAGATTTACAAAATTACCTTAAAGAAAACGCTTCGCGTCACTCGCGATTCGCGTGCAAACCTAACCATCGTGCGAACCGACAAATCACGAATAGTATTCGCAGCATAATTTCCAGAGTCTTACAGCGGAAATTTATCAATGTTTCGCGGCGTTTTTAATTGTTATCCAACACAAATACAATTTAGGTTATTCCATTGCGAATGTTCGATTCATTATTTTCTTTTGTAGTTTTTATTTTATTCATCAAACGAGTAACGTTATGAAAATAAAGAAAGAGGAAAAAATTATGGCGATACTACGACGCAAATAAAGTTTTCCTCTATAATATACGCTGTTAAAACACGTGGAAATCTTACTACCGTGAATGGGAATCCGAGAAACCTTGTTCGTCGCAAAACATTTTTTCAAAACATAATTTTCTTTTTCTTTATAAACACCGTGATTACGTAACAAAAAAGAAAAACAAATGTTACTGAAACGGGACTACTTAACGACTTCTAAAATATATTTTTGAAACGTTTCGATTTATTTTTCTTCCTTGAGATTTCATAGAAATCGCCGATTCGGAATCCCTTAAAAAAAAAAACCGTTTTATATTTTCAATCGTAATTTCAACACGGCTTTTATTCGCCATTGCGATTTCGACAAAATTTCCAGTGCGATTTACACCGGTCGTTCGTTACGTCAGACGAATATCGTGGGGGAAAAAAACGAAACGGAACTTTTTTCCTGGAAGAAAACGGTCAATTGGTCGGGCGCGGGCGCGGGGGGGGGGGGAATATCAAAATTTTCAAAGGACAAAAAAATGTTTAATTTATTATTACAGACGAAGTGTAACCAACGCGAATTTTTATATTTTTTTCTTACGGCGATTATTATTATTATTTTTTATTAAAACGTACGCAGACATCCGGCGACACACGCGTGTTTATCGCTTTGCGTGTATAAATATTAACAACAAATGTACGCCGATAAAAGACAAAACGCAACGCCGGTAATCCGTAGAATATGACGGAATCGTTGTAACGAGGATTTGTCGAAGGGATTTGTCGATGTGTGCGCGCGCGCGCGTATATATATATATATATATATATATATATATATAAATAATTCGGAAGTGAAATAATAATAATAATAATAATAATTATAACAATAATAATAATGAAAAAAAAGAAAAATGGAACGTAAAAACAAAAAAAAAAAAAAAACACGCGTGGTTTCGACGAAGAGGAGAGGAACTAATTAATAACAATAATAATGATTATAACAGTAGTAGTGTTGTCGGAACGAAAGTCCTGTGGCGGAAGAGTGCGGCGCGAGGGAGGTTTGAAATGTAAAACCGTTTCTCGGGCCCGTATACGCGCATTATTATTATTATTATTATTATTATTATAATAACGTTATTGCGAAGTGGTGGCGGTCGATACCTATTGAACGTTTCTAACCCCACGGTTGGCTCGTTTATGACGCTAAATCACGTAGCCGCCGGACACCGCCCCGAGCTCGGCAATCCCCGGCAACGAACGCGAGTCACGTTCCGTCGTAGTGTCCGCGTCCCGGTTGTGCTTGTCGCTTCGGACTGTTTGTCCCTGTGTGTGTGTGGACGAAGGGTGTAGCGACAAAAGCAGCGCACGATAACTACGGTGGCGTGTGATTATCCCGCGAAAATAACGACGCTGTCTCAGTGACGTAGTTATGATTATGTACTGGAACTGTGGCGGTTATAAGTAGGATGAGGATGAGGTGATAGACGGTTCCCCTTTGGGGTTTTTGATATTTTCCAAATTTACGTACATATATCGCTGGTCCAACAGCACGTCTAAATACTTTTGGAATCTCAAATTCTTAGCCGAGTGAGGAATGTATTGTGGTTTTATGCGTTTTTTTTTTATGTCTGTACCCGAAAAGTCTATCAGAAGGAGTGCTCCGATCCTTACAATCATACCTTGTTTCCGGTAGCAAATTGCATCTAACCGGTATTTTAGAGAGAGGTCATTTGTCGAGATCCTCAATACTTTTCTTTGAGCGTCAGAAAAAACTACCGAAAAATTACGCAAAAAACGACGGAAACGCGCGATTTCGTTAAAATCGATTATCGTTCTATCATCGCAATTTTGAAACTAATGGTTATGGGGAAACCTGTAATTTTCACCAAATACGTGAACTGTGTCGACGAGACAAATGTTTCGGAAAAATTTCTTTTCAATTTAGCCTATTTATAGTAATTGTTGTAGATTTTCAATAAAGACGTTACCGAGTGTTCGACATTTTTACAGACTTGTTCCAGCTGTCAGTGCATTTTTCAATACAACGCGTCCGTTCGACTGAAAAAAACTCCAGCGTCGCTCCTGTTCACGAGATTTTATGACTTTTACTTGTTACTGAAAATCAAACGTTTCTTAAAGGGAATTCATTGTGGATCGGTTGAGGACGCAAAAACGAAACCGTCAGAACTCCTAAGACGTCCATCTGACGACGATTGACTGCCAGTGGCGCACCCAAGGGGATGGACTCCGGGTCCGGACCCCCCCCTTGACTAGTGCAATAGTATTACATTTATAGATGAAAATCCAAATTCTGATACAACTTTCATATTTTTCTGTTAAAATTTCGCATACGATATAGATAACACCAGGTGTTAACAATTTATTGATTATATTATATTATTATAATATATAATCTATTTTTATTATCTATTAAAAGTTTTGTTTTTCATAATGTAGTTTTTTAGACCCCCCCCTTGAAAAAATCCTGGGTGCGCTACTGTTGACTGCACCACAGTTTTCAACCGTAGCGGCGACGCATGCGTCAGCGCGTGCAAATGTGCCGCCGGAGAAAACTATTCCGAGGCGACAAATCGTCAAATTCTAACGATACCTGTAAAGTATCGTTCCGCTGTATAGCTGTATAGTGTGTGGCCCGCGTGAGCTTGTGTGTACGTCAGAGGCGCAACGAGAATTTTTCCAACGTTTCAAAGAAGAAGACAAATTCTAAAAAATCACTTTGACATTCGCTGCGAATGAATATTAAAATACCGACTGAAATATTTACGTTGACTCGGGTGAATTATTATAGAGATCTGTTAAATATTTTAAATAAGTCATTCGCGTTTGAACATTTTTAATATTCCAACGTTTTATACGAATAAAGAGTTCAGGCATTCGCATCGTTACATTTTTCAAAGATTATTTTCATTTTTTAACACGTACATTTCGGGTTTTAGATAACATTCATTATAAATACGCCGCATTGATCGACACTACTAAATGCGCAGTGTGACATTAACGAGTTAAACAGTTAATTGTCAAGTTAGAAGTTTTCATATGGGGGGGGGGGGTGTTTTTTTTTTTAATAACTTAACACGTTACTATTTTTACACGATTAACTTACTTTACTTTTTACTTCGACGTAACGTGAATTTTATTATTTTGAATTACGAAGTTACCGTGAAACGATACATTTCGATATATCGTTGAAATAACGCGATTTTTTTTTTAATTTTTTCATATTTCTTCCTTATCATGCGAATTTTATATATTATTAAAATTTTTTCCCCCAAATTTACAAAAATAATTTTTAGCTCAACTAAGTTATTGGTTTTTTTTTTTATTAATTCAAACTATTTTGAAATATAATTTAGTTTGCCTGGCCTTTATATTGCGACAAAAAGTTCAATATTTTATTGGATATTTTGTAATAGCGTTATAAAAATAATCGATGGCGAAAGTAAAAAAAAAATGATAATATCTAACTTTTATCTCGGATTATTTCATTATTCGCGAAAAATCTAAAAAAAAAAAAAAAAAAAAAACAATAAACGCGTATTTTCTTCCATTTTTCCCCCTTACACGGTCTATTATAATATGAGTATCCTGCAGGATCGGGCGACAAGCGAAAAATCCCTTTTTCATAAGATATTATACGCATTGTATCTATTTCAGGTTATTCGATGATTTGAAAAATCTTCTGTTAGAAATATAATAAAACAATCTATCTTTATATAGACCATGTGTAACGGGATCAGCGATGGCTTAGTTTGAAAAGCTCACAATAGGGACAAAGTGTACTACTACTACTACTACTACTATTACTACTACTACTACGTTATAGGTGTGTGCCAAGTTTCAAATTTCTGAATCCATTAGGGAATAGCTATGGGGCGTACGGGTATATATATTTATATTCGTGTAATATCCTATTGATTATATTAGATACTTCCAATAAGTTTTCTAGAAACACGAAACCTTGTATTCATTAGATTCGATTTTTACAACGTATACAATATAAATATACAAAACACGATACATTATCGAGAGTAATTCATAAAAGTCAATCTTCTTATTATTACACAAATATTCTCGCATTTTTAAAATATATTTAGCTCGTTATAAATTAAATTAACTTAAACGTTGTGTTTATCGATATTGTCGATTATTATTTGCACGCTTAGTATCTCGCAAAGGCGTATTTTAGACTATATTCTGGGGAAGAGGAGATCTGAAAATAATAATAATAATAATAAAAATAATTATTATTATTTTGTTCCAACGCGATACGAAATAGGCGTTAAAACTAATATGGGCTGATGGAAAATGCGAATAATATACTAATAATACGCTGTTTATTACGAAAGACAAATAATAATAATTTAATTTTATGAAAATTTTATAATTATCTATCAATATAAGACACTTAACGTTTCTTAAATTTTCCAAGCGAAATTTTTTATGTAAAAAGAACCTTATATACAAAACCGATTTACTTGTAGATTTAGATTATATAATATTCGTATAGAAATATTATCGAGATTAAAATGCGCGCAATTTATTTCAATAAAGTAATTTAACTTTTACTTTTGTTTCGTTTGTCACAAAACGTAGCAATAATCGAAATTAAACTCTATGGTGAGTTAATGCTTTTTTTTTTTTTTTTTTTTTTTGTTTTTAAATGACCAAAATCGTTTTTAATTTATACCGTTCGACCGATTTCGCAGTTTGTTCTTATTAGTGCCGGGAGTATTTAGAGAGTGAATTTCACGAAATCCGATTGGTACCGCTGTTGGTTTTATAAGAAAAAAAGAGGAAAAAATCTGTGTGGATACGTGTGTTTTACATGAAATGTTTGTAGTAAAATATTGTTAAACAGTTCAATGATATATATATATATATATATATATATATATATAAGTATAACTAAGATACTGAGGTAGACAATATTGTTAAATAAGCTTCAATTTCCTCTACTCATACAAATCAAATACGTATATTATTCACAATCATATTATCAATATGTTCTTCATATCGAATTCAAAGTAATTACTTACATTTTGTGATCGTAATGGTGGAAATGTTTTTCTTGGATGCACCGGTGAGAGACGCCAGGGGAAAAATACGTTTCTCGTTTCGTCGATATTGCGGCGACTATTATTAATACGCTCACAAAATAATATTGCGTTTGCAATCGCGTCATATGGAATTGTTGAATTGTTAAATTTTCAACTAATAATTTAACAGGCCGAAAAAGAGAAATGAAATTTAAAAAATATAAATAGAATATTCGATTCGAGTCCGAATCGATATCGAACTCCACATACGTAATTCACGCATATAGGTATTTAAATTATTAACCTATTTAAATTTACCGTTGCCGGTCAGGCAAACAATTTTATTTAAAATATATAATAATGTAAATATAATTTTAAACAGTAAAATTGTTCGCGTACACAACCGAATAATTCGGATAGTATAAAATGGAACGTAAAAACAAACGACGATTTTATCGATTGATTGTCGTGAAATTATATATTTTTTTTTTGTAACTGACCTAAAACGTTGAGGATAGAATACCGGGCAACACTTATATATATATATGATCGGTCATTTAAAATTTATCGAAATGTATACGATATTAAAGGGTTCTTTGTCGGAATGTACAAGGTACAATCCCTCGCCTAAATGCGTTCGACGCGCAGGGACGAAATGCCGACGACCCAACGTGTATTAAGGTCGTTTTATAACACGAGGAGGGAAAAAAAAATACTGCCAACACCCTTATATATATATATAGTATTTTATATTAAGTACGTTTAAGGGAGGCACCATTTAGCCAATCCCTTTAAAACTGTTTCGATGTCAATTCAATTTACACAGGAGGCAAACCTAATCAAATTTACTCCGACACCCTAACCAAATGAACTCGCGTCTTATTTACCGCTCTATCGGTTTGCAAATGTTCTTTGAAAAGAATAGCGAAAAAAAAAGTTCTAATTTTATTTGTAATGGAAATTTTCATCAAAACGTATTGGACGTATATACACTTTCCGGAGGTAAATAACTTTTAAAAAAAATGCTTATAATCAATAATACGCCGTTTTAAATTCCTTCGTTCGTCGAATCATTTATAGTTATTGAAATATCATTACAGTGTCTGATCGATTTCGAAACATTATCGTCGTTTTGCAAATTATTTATAATGCCTGATTTGTAACACAAAATAATATTTTCTTATGTTTCGTTCTACAGCGTGTTTTTATTTTTATTAATTTAATAAAATAAAAAAAAAAATCATTTCGACTTGCCAAGCGTGCGCATCCCGACTTCGTCCGAAAATATAACGATCTCGACCATCAACTCGTATCACGCTAATCTGTCGGGTCTTATAACTTTGAAATTTGCGCCAAAAATAATGGGAACTAATCCGCATTAGACCGCGTACAATTGAGGACAACTAGAAATGTTTTCCATACCGTTCTCGGCGTCTGTATGCTTTTTCGCGTACTCGAAATTTTTAGTATCCTTAAAGGAAATTGCAGCATAGTATTTCTGCTCACTACCTATCCAAACCCGAATTATTTTTTTTTATATATCATATTATATAAAATGTAGTTTTAAAATAATATATAATATAGTCATGTCTGCATCTGAAATGACGTTATTAAATAGTAATATATATATATATATTTTTTTAATTCGCTAAATATTTTATGTTTCGATAATAACCAGATAACACTGATGAACACACCAGTTTAGATGATATCGAAACATTAGGAGGCGATTATTTCAAATTATTATTATTTTTTTTTTTTAAATTAAAATTTTAACAAATCGAACGTACCAAGTCAGCCGTATCAGTTTGAAAATTGTTGTAAATTCGATCGTACAGTGTGTGAGCGTGTCGAATTTTACGTAGAAGACATAATAATTATACCGTCATACACAACTTTTAAATTAAAAAAAAAAAATTATTATTATTATTTTTATTATCCGTTTGTCATCGATTTTATAGAAACTATATTTTAGATCGTTATGCATATAAACACGTATATTAATACGCATCAAACAACCCGTTATTTTCAATACGAGGAATTTAATAATAATAATAATAATATTGTTCGGTTCGCCAAAGGTCTTCTTCAGTGTGTACCGAAAACTTTGGCCGTTTGAACACTTCGGCCGCGAGTCGTTTGATAATCGATACGCGTTAATCGAATCATGTTTTTGTAAACAAATATCGCATATACATACGCGTAACTTCTACGGTCGCAAAACAATCGGAATTCAACCGGGGTAATGCCGATTATTATTATCAATTTTCAAATTGAATCGAAACCACTTAGAATCCGTGGTAACAAACGGACACTTCCCCAGGAATAAATTATTATTATTCAATTATGTATAATATAGAGATTACGGTAGTGTTTCGGTCGGTAGCGTATTTCATACGACGACGACGACGTCGGTTTTTTTTTTTTTTTTTTTTTTATTAACCGGAATCGGTTGAATCCCCGGCGCCGCGGTAGACGACAAGAGAAGAACGTTTCGCCGAGCAATCCGGATGGAACACGGCTTTTCGCGATTATTGAACACATATACAATATCAATTTATTATAGCAATTATACTACTACGAAATTAACCGGGTACGCGCTATACGTATCAGACGTGTAACGTAAGAACAATACGAACCGCGTGTTTAGAGTTCGGATTTTAATTCATTCGTTTCAACGCAAACCGAGAAGTGAAGTGATTCAGCGAACGAAACGAAAAAAATATGTACAATAACATTTTGTTCTCAGAGTCATTTGTAACGTAAATATGAAAACATTTTTTGTGTTTTTATTATTTCACGAGGTCCGGGTCTTGGGGGGATTATGATAACCGACGGAATTGAAACATCGATTTTCCGCCGCACAAATTCCCGGACGAGTCTATTCTATAAAAAATTATGTTTAAAACGATGTTTCTATCGTATTACATAAAACACAAAATCGAATGCTTTTAATATTTCAATTATCTGACTTAATTTCGAGTCGTTTACTCCTTTTTGGTGAATTTTCCGTTGAATTTTATGAAGTTTTTTTTTTTTTTTTTTTTGCCATTACTCCATCATATCATCGATTGTCATTTCCGTCTTCTGAGATGTTTTATCAATATATTTATGTTTATTCCAACAATCGTTTATATTAGTAAAAATGTCTTGTCCACGAATATACACGCGACGACGAGAGCTGCAGGTCTTTGTTGACCACCCGTGGCAGTCATCCGCATCACGTTATTAACGCGCGTATTGCCCAGTGCGAATTATTATTTTGCTTTTTCTTTTTTTTTATAAAAATGTTCAAAGAGGATTTGCACAGAGACATATATATATATATACGATTTAAAACGAATAATGAGCGTGCACATAATAAAATAATGACAGTAATAACGGCGAAACACTGCTTTTTGCGACTAAGACCCGTTAATTTCATTTCACCGAGTTAATTTTAAAAGGAAACTGCAAGAGATTTAACGTCTTGGGTCCCTCGCGTTGTGTGTCGAGTCGTGTTTATTAAATTCTTGATGGGAAAAACTTATGTTCTTTTTTCACGATTTTTTCTCGCTTATAAAAGTTTTTGGTATTTTTAGAAATACGCTCATTGATCTGATATTTACGTGCGGTGGGCGTGTTGTGACGAGAATAGTGTCGCGCGAAAAAAAAAGATTTTCGATTAAATGTATTCTGCGTAGTTGTGCGGTTCGCAGCAGTTTTGTCACATTATATATATATATATATAAATATATAATTTTTATTCCTGAAATTCAGTCCACTATATGGTGGAAAAACTAAAATCTCAAGAAAAATCGAAAAACGTCGATTATGAGCAGTCTGTCAAAACATTGACGTTTTCGGGTAATGATGAAATCGATTTCAAAAACAAAAAAACCCCAATGTATTCGTCAATGTTTGTTAAAGTATATTTTAATGCAACTGAAGTTATAATTATAACAACGCAAATTCCATTTAATTATTATTATAATCTCGAGGAAAAAAAAACAAATATATTAATTGAAAACCAACAGATGTATACTCCGCGTCGTAAAAGAAATCGGTCGCTGTACAATTCAGTAACGTTGCAACGTATTAATTATCGAGATAGAATAAGATAAATACGTCATATGGTAAATATTTTGATAAAAGATTTGACTCTTCAATAAGACGTGTTGATTTAAAAAAAAATTTTTGTTCCATTCATAATATAAATTATAATTGAATCATGTCGATCGAAAGAGGTGGCGTTGTGGGCAGAGAAAATGGTGATCAACACTCAAAAGTTGATATAAGGTTTCTTTTTTAAATATACATTTATCAGTGGCGTGCTCAGAGTTTTCAAGTGGAATAGTAGTATTGATCTGCGATTTAGATAGTTGTTGCGCGTTACCTCGTACAGACCTGAATAGATTGTCGGCGTTATTTTTTTGAATATAAAAAGAAATCGTTAATTTTTCGTTTGGACATAATTATTATGTCAGCTAATTGCAATTCAAACGTAAAACAAAAAAAAACAAAAAAATAAAAAAAACGTATAATACTTTAAGTTTTAAGTAGACGCGGTTCTTTTAAATTATGAAGAGTTATGAAAAGGCCAGAATGATGAAATCGGTGACACAGACCTGTGTTTGCCCTACGCGGAGATTAGGATGTAGTATTCCACGCTGCCACATTTTATACGGTGTTGACAATTCAGAAAAATCGGTGTTTAATATTACAAACTTTATACATTTATTTCTATTATTTCGAACAAGTAATATTAAGAAAGGTCGTTTATTCTGGAGTTTTGATCGAAAACCCGTATTTAAAAAAAAAAAAAGAAGAAGCCACGAAGGAAGGAATTAACGTCTTCATCGCATGCTCCTGCCTTCCCTCCCTCTCCATCGTGAGCACGTTTCTGATATTTATAAAATGTCCAGCTATGTGCCGTGATACATATTTTTATCCTCTTACCGAACATAATGCATACAAACCGATTATTTTTATTTATCTTTTTGTCTAAAAACATTTAAATAGTACGCGCGTTTAAATATGTATATAGACGCGTCAAATGAATTATCATTGTGACGATTTTTCTCCCGTTAGTATGCAAATTCGTATTATCCGCACTTCCATCGTAGAAGTGTTATAATTTGCATTCGGATAAAAAAATATTATTCAAAAACTAAATTACTAAGTAACGTTTTGAAAGTAAATTCATTTACCGCGTAGTGGCATACCTACGCAGCACAGTTCGAAAGGCGAACAAGAATTATAAACGCAAATGCAAAGGGAATTCGAACATATAGTCGAATAAAATATACTCGTAACCGTATTCAATACGTTTTAATGTTAATACAAATCGAATGTATCAACGTTTAGTAAATGTTTTTATAAAAATAAACGTAAAAAAAAAAAAAAATTATTTGATGTTTGATTGGAGTATAGTCTTGTGTTTGGATATTATATTATATATAGTAAACTATCAAATTATTTCAACGTTTTTTAACAAGTTACAACGTATATGTACAGTTTGACGAATAAATTCGACTGTAGTCGATAAGTTATATATATATATATATAAAATTTGTATTTCATTTTTTGGAAGTTTTTAGAATTTTAGATATTTTAATGCGTGATATATTTTTTACCAGCGTTGATCGATAACTTTACGCATTCCCAAATACTCATATTAACATAGGTGGAAATAAATTAAACATTTTCCCACTAATAGACGATGCGTATGTGTGAAACAATTTTGTTGACAAGGAACGTATTTAGCTGACGTTTGATCGGGCTGTTTGGATGGTCGTGCGCATTCCGTTTCTATTTCTTTAAATCAGGTTATGATATTATGCTACGCTACAGTGAATTATATACGACGTATTGAATATATTCAAAAAAAATGGCAATCTTTTTTTTTTTTTTTAAAAAAACGTTTCATATACGTATTATGTACTTGCCAAATTGTAATGTCGGATGGATGTAGTTTTCGAAGCGAAACATTTTCAGCTCTTTCTCTAACCGCGGTGTCAACGATACCGTATAATAATGTAATATGACTTCACCAGCCGGTGTTTTATAATGATCGCACAGCTGTACATCAACGCCGATCACGTATATATTACAACAATATATCAACGACATAATATAAATAATATTTATTAGGTGTATCTACCGTTATGTATTTACATACAGTATAATGTTTGTATATTCACACTAGTAGAAACGTATAATGTACAATTGAATGTGTACGAGGATCGATATTGGACGAAAAAAAAGTAAAGCCGCGAAGGCAAGTATTAAATTATAGTTAGAGTTATTATAGTTAAAGTCTAAAAAAAAATATATATATTTTTGCGTATTTGACCATTTGTTTTATTACACATAAATCTTATTCGTCATCGTGTTTCTACTCGTATTATATAAGATATAATAATTCTTTTGAAATACGAATTGTTGTGTTAAGAATGAAAAATAAAAGATAATATAAATACAAAATATTATATATATATATACGTCAAAAGTTTAAGTATTACATTTTTATATCAAATTAACTTTTAATTAATATTAATTATAATAAAAAGTCTAAAGTATTTAATTTATTCTTAAAGTGTTTACAAGTAAAAAAAAAAAAAGAATGTACGTAATATAATTTTAACGTGTTTTTTATAATATTCAAACTTCAAGTATTTTTGGTCGAGTGAAAAAAAAATTCCTTTAAAAGACGACTTAATGAAGTTGGATAATTTCTTTCCTAATAGTGAATATTATTATTTTTTCTGAATATAAATACCGACTTACTACAGAATTAAAATTCTCTTCTCGGAAAAAAAGTTGCATTCTGTTATTTTTAAATAAATAAAATGTTATTTTCGTTTAAAGTTTACTTTTTTTTCAAAAAAAAAAAAAAAAAAAAAACAAAACAAAAAGGAGAACACCGTAAGGATATTTATAGAAATATTTTTTAAATTATTTACCGATTAAAATTTGAATCTCGTATGATTGGTGTGTTTAAACGTTTATGGCGCAAAATAATTGTATGATATTTTGTCAGTTATGTTATTGTTAGAAAACGATTGTTTATCCATAAAGTCTACGTTAACGGTACTCCGTCTACGGTTATAATGAAATTTATGACAAATGAGGTATACATAATGTATTAAGTCAAAAATATAATATCGTTTAAACAAAGTATTTGTTTAACAATATTCTGTTAACAGATAATTGTTATTTAAATTCTAAACGTATGTAATAATTTATATATATATATATATATATTAAATAGATTTCAAGCGTATGTTATATTATCGTGTTTGTTTTTTTTTTACACCGACAGAGAAAATATGTGTTATTTCGCTCATAACAAATAATATAATTTTAGTGTACAATGATTAGTGGGTAACTTGAAAATGTATTCTTTATTGCTGGTCGATAATTGTAGTCGGAAACTTGTTTGTAGGCAAGTACATACCACGAATAAGTTCAATGTTTTCTGTTATTATTTATCGAGTCTACGATTTTTATCGGCGATCATTTGATCCTTCGGGCAGGATCCGAAACAGCGACTCATGGAAAATAGCGCGTCGTTCGTTACGGAATTATTTCCAAATTCATTGAGAAAACAATTGTGTATATTCTGTAACATTTTAGAATTAAAACCTACACGAAATTCAACCGCTTAATGGCAACAGAAATTAATTTTGATAAACGATTTGAAAACCAATTAGGTTCTTTTCTAGTTTATCATCGAAATCGATTTTCGATATTTTATGAAAATTACGTTAAAACCCGTAACGTTTTTGAACTAATACATTGGAAGTAAATAAAAAAAAAAAAAAAAAAATGAAAAATAATAAAATTTACTTCCAAAATGACGCGGGGAAAAAAAACCTGACCGAGTTCGAATGTATTTTTTTTTAGAATTAAAATTTATTCGTTTGTAGTGAATGAACTTTTTTCGTCTGAATTATATCGTTCTACATTCGCTTATAATTGTTAAAATTTTTCCCGAAATAAAATTGACGTGTGCATGCGCGCGCGCGTGTCAATTTAGTTAGAATAATGGTGTTTACGGGATACACTCACAGTAAAATAACTCCTCATACGAAGCGAACGCACGTGTCCGCACACTTCCGAAAATTACCTATCAAATACTCGTTAGGGGAAAGTGCGTTTCCGATCATCCCGTTAACGTTTTATTATTACTTTTTTTTTTTTGTTGTTTTCCTTTTTGCTTTTTACTACCGAATTATTATCATACGGTATTTAGACGACTATGTGTAACGGGAAGCTTGAGCGGGTCTATTTATCAAAACGTTCATTTATTACGAAACGAGTAACTTTATAGTACAATTATAAAGTATTTTATTTATAATATATTAGTACAGTCTATGAAAATAAAGTCGTCCGAGTGAAGATTTATTGTTTGAAATCTGAAGCGTATCACGCGATTAATTAGAAGGGTTATTAATTATTATTATAATAAAAAAGACGATTATTTTTACGTTTACATTATTTTCAATATTGAATATACTTACGGTGTATGTTATACGTGTTCATATGTTTACCAATATATGTTTATTGTAAACAGGGTCTAAACGATTGAAAGTGTCTTTTTTTTAATTTATAACGTAGGTACACGCCTTTATACAAGTTGATCCTTATTACGAAAATTGCTACGTTCCAGGCATAAGCCGTCAAAGGGAAATCGAGCTGATTTTCCTCCGAAAAGCAAATGTAGACGAGCCGGGCGTGGGGGTAACGTAGAAAAAAAAGAAAAAAAGAAAGTCTCTCTTATCGTCGATTCTTGTTAGGCTCTGATTTTTCTCACTAAATATATATACGTATATTTCTACAGCCACAGCCCGTGGCTGGCGGCAAGGGGGGAAAATAACAGATTCAACAGATCAGTTTTCCCGGGGCGATTGTTGACAAATGATTTCACCGCCATATACTATATGTGTGTGTATTTTATTTTTTTTTACTTTTATGTCTTTCCACTAACTGAATTGCACTTCTCTTCTTCACTCGGCGTGTAGTAATAATAATAATAATAATAATAATAATAATAATGAAACGTATACACGAAACTGGCCACTGGGGATCACGTTTTGTAGCTTTAGAAGGAATGGACGGGGGGAAAAAAAATGATACTGACTACAGTTGTTACCAGTAGAAAACTCGATGCTGCCACGCGTAAAATATAATATAAAATAAAAATGTACAAAATATTCAGTGACAAATTTTTATTATTATTTTCCATCTCTATGTATTTCACATAAGTCAAAGCGAAAACTATGCGCGAATAATTGGCATGTTATAAACATATAAAGTAAATACTATAAATAATACATATAAATTTATAAGTGAAATACACAAGTAAACCGATTTAAATGCGCATACGTCTGTATAAGTGTATAACGTGGTCTTCTGTGTGTTATGAAGTAGTATTACAATGAGTTTGTTTTAAAACACACGCGCGCAAATATAAATGAACATTGGACGAGTAAGGAAAAGAAAATTGTTTATGAACAAACTATAAGCGTAGCGGATTTACGTTGCGAATATTTCCCCGCATAACGTTTTACGTCTAAGTAAAACACATTTATATTTTTAACATATACACAATAACAACGCGTAATATAATACTCAATAGGTCTCTTAAATAATCGTTAAACGAGAAATATTTTATAACGTTTCGGCGGCGTGTACACCTATACACGTACTCTCGCATACATTAAATGAATGCGGCGAAAGAATTTTAACCAAAAAAAAAAAAAAAAAAAAAAAAATACAAAAATACGCTTTTCGACAAAACGCATACTTCCGTGAAAGTTATTTATACAAACAAGAAAAGCCTTTTACAATATATTTTGTCGAAAAATCATATAAATTACGCCGCGTTTTAAATCGTACACATAGTTTACACATAATAATATTATGTTTATCGCAGTTCCTATTCGATTATTATTATATATATATATATATTATATATAAGACTATATACTGTTAATAATATTAATTTAAGTCTATTATAATATTATGTCATATACACCGAGTTTAAATTATTAATTTTGTTATTTTCATTAAATACACTTACTCGAGTACAATTTTCGTTTTAAATGAAAAAAAAAAATTTAACATAAGTATACGTTATAAAACAATTCTGTACGTTTAATTCAAATAAATTTGATTTCTATCGTTTTCAAAGAAATTATTTCAAATATTTATTATTGTTATTGTTATTATTAGTACAAAAATAATAATCATAAAAAAAAATACTTATTGTTAAACCAATCGTATACAATTGAAATATGATAAAATTAACCGTTGTTTACAATGTATACATCAAACTTTAAGAAAAATAAACTTCATTTTGATTATTTCACGAACGATGAAAACTTTTGAATACTTCAGACGAGTCACGGCGGCAGCATATACAAAAAATGAAATTTAAATTCATAATTTTCCAGAGATTTTATGTTTATTTATAAATTAATAATAATAATAAAAGTACGAAACAAAAATATTTTAAAAAAATAATATTATTTTACGCTTAATAATAATCCCGTGTTAAAATCAATTGTTTTTAATATTATATTATTATTTTGTATATTATTATATAGCGTGTAAATAATACCGTGTAAAAATTCCGAAAAAGAAACTGAACAGCGATTATTTGAAAAATGAAATACGCTTAAAGAATAGATATATCGTATTTAAATGTTTAAATATCAGTTTGTTTGCAAAAATAAAAAATAAAAAAATTATTAAACGATTGTATTACTTTATCTGTCGTTGTTGAAATCGCGTTGAAGTAACAAATATCACAATATATTTAAATGTTTGTTTACTTTCGTAATTATTTAAACGGTTTTTTGTTTTTTTTGTTTTAGTGAATAAAATAGAGTAACCTTTTTGGTAAACGCAAATGACAACTCTGTTAAACAATATATGTTTACATATACATATAATACATTAGAGAAAAAAAGAACATTTATACTTGTATTATATTTATATGACGGTATAACGTGGAAAAATGACATCTGAATAATAACTATAAATGATTAATTTCATATTGTCAAACAACGTTATTTATATTTTTAAACAAAGTTATTTTAATTATCATTATATATATATATATTTATTATACTACAGAATGAATATTATGTAATTAAATCTGGAACGATTATTTAAATAAAAATAATTTGTAAATCACATTTTGCATCGTCTATAATGATATTTTAATAATTTATTATTACGTGATATTACGCGTATTTCATATTCAACACACGCACATAATATTATAAAAAAAATACGCGGAAAATATTCGAAATTACTTAAAATTAAAAAAAAATACATATATATACACGTATATAATGTGTACATTTTAGAATTTTCACGTAAAAGCGTGCGCCTATCAACACGTGGTCCTGTAAGTTTAAACTTGTCAACTACGTGTATTCTCAAGCAATAACAGTCTTAAATATGTGTTATGTCCCAAGAATACGCGGGGCCAACCAAGTTAGTCTACGACGACAGATTTCGTTGGTCGTTCGTTCGAAGAGTTTCGGTCGTTATCTTAAAAAAAAAAAAATCATAAAAATTTCGATCATTACATTTTTGAAAATATTAGTACATTATGTAATATTTAAGATATACGTTATATTATTGCATCATAGTCACTGCGCGTTACGCAGATTTTTATACAAGTTGAATATTTTAATCGGACGTTTATATATACGTACACACAATAAAATATCCAATGGTCCAAGTGGATCAAAATAAATGAAGACATAGAAGCAGTTTTTGTCATTTAAAGTTCCGAAAAAGGAGGTGGAAAAGTCGTTAACTGTCCATATTATTGAAAATAAGCAAAAAAAGTCTTGTTTTTTTAAACAAAAGGCTCTAACAAATCTTCAATAACTAAAATTAACATGCGCTAATTACACTGTATATTCATTTATAACCGTGCAGCGTAGCCGGATGATGGCGCGCATGTAGTGAACTGACCAGTCTGACACTGATACGTCGCACGAGAAAACTTAATCTTTAAATTTACTGCAGGAAAAAAGTTTAATCAGTTCATAGAAACAAGAAACTTTGATCAAAGTTATGCTTTATCTCTCATTTTTGCTCGTAAAACATAAACCTAAGCCGCACTTTGTTGATTGAGTCGAGGACCCATTAAGACGAAACTCAATTTAAACTTTACTTTTATTCTTCTGGACATTTTCCAAAAACTAACTACGAAATGTATCTGAGTAGGTATCCATAGACGGATGGTCAATTGTATTTACTTATTATATACATATTATTATTATCATCAATGAAAAAAAATGCCTACGCTCATAATAGTAATAATAATATTTAGTTTGCGGAATGTCGAAAAATCGAAAATCGTTTTTAAAATACCGCAAGCGAATTTGAGCGAGAATAATACGCGCTCGCATAATATTAGAGTTTTTATTAAATGATAATATATAATAATAATAATAATAATAATCGATGTGTCGAAGTCGAAAAATACTCGAAAACGTAACATCAGAAACGCATTTATAATATTATCATCTCGTTTTTGTCATATATATAGTATATGTGTAGGAGCAACACACGCAGTTCTCGGAATCTCTGCTGTTGTTGTTCTACCATTTTTTTTATCATTATTAAATATATTGCAATAAATTCGTCAGAAAGTTTTTTTTAATATATATATATACTCGTATATTTATAAAAAAAAAAAACTGTCGGTTTCTGCAACAGTGGAATATCCTCTCGTATATATTATATACAATGCGCCGTGAAACCGTATTTATATACGAGCCATACGCCCGTTGTCCTCACCACCACCACCACCAAAACTGTTATTTATGAGCTTCTCGCTGGAATCTATTTACTTCCGAAACTTTATTGAGCCCGTGGGGCTTGTACACATATATACATACACATTACATATATACGCGTGCCAACAGCGTGTTTAAAGTGTTTCACCGGTGGTTGAACAGCTATATGTTGTATATTAGCCGCGCAAAACGTTATTACGATTATTATAACTACGTATAGGTATAATACATATTATAATATATAAACGGTACATGGAGATGAGAAGGGTTTATCAAAAATGTTATGGGATTCGTTGAGTGTTCCGTAACATCGATAGAACGTTATCCCGTGGTGAGCTGACAAATGCGATTTAGTCTTTTTTCTTCCCTTATAATAATTCAGAACCCTGCACTACAAATGATTATATTTTAGATTTATCACAAAACATCCAAAGTAGCCGTTTTATGAATCCGTTTTATAAAAATGCCAGTTTAGATTTTCTTTCTTTTTTCTTCTAATCGTGCACGGGCTTCCGTAAAGGTGTATTTTCCCCCTTACATTCCATTTTCGTTCTCCACAACTGGGTCACGCGTGTTGCGTATTCATATTTTCGAGTGTACATGCGCCACTGGTTTAAATAAATGACTTATGAAGTCATGATAGAACGCGGTTTTCTCCGCTCTTTGTTCGCATCCATAACAGTGCGATGTTTTTTGCGACGGTGGTGATTGTTGTCCCATTGATATTATTGCAATGTCTACGGTTTGGTTTAACGATATCCATCGTTGATTTCATACATATTACGAGTTCTGTCGTTGATTTAAAAAACGTTCCGTTAGCTTGGACTCAGTATTAGTCGAATGCGTGTGGGAGGGTGTCTCTTATTATCGTTTATCCGAGCTGGTTTTTTTGGCATCGCTTCTTCTGATATTTCGAAAGTACTATACCGGCTAAAACTTGTACTAAAGACACAGGCGTTGGTTTTAAACGTACGGTTATTAGGCGGAACAATAATTATTCATTCAATCTGACTTTGTCGCGATCTGTTCAATTCGTGCATATTTTTCAATTGAATAGTATAGGACACTTGACAGTTGACTCGCCAATCAGCTATTTTCCTTAGTACATATTACGTACAGTAATAGTAATTTGTCTATAAAACCATCATATGTAAAAATCGACTACATTAAAGTATTTGATTTTATACGTATATGATAAGGTTGTTTATGGATATAAAAAAATCTCTCATAAAAATTATATTAAAAAAAAAAAAAGAGCCGAATATTCGGGAGAATTTGGGCAAGGGAAATGATTTTGAAGCTCACGGAATCCTATGAATCCTATGAAAATGGCGCTAATCATTTCATAGAGATGTCGTGGCAGAACAAGTGTACGAGTTAAAAATAAGGAGAGAAGAGGAAAAGTATTTTAGAAACTCGGAAGATGTTGATATCAGGGCATTTTTGTGGCAATTTTTTATTTCGTTTTTTCCACGAAAAAGGGAACACGGTTCTTTTTCTTTTTTGAGCCCGGCGGCCCTTTTTTCTTTTACTTTTCAAAACTTTTGTTATTACGGAGTCACGCATTTAATGTGTAGTGTTAACATTGTGTAGTCGGTGTTGATGAATACGAAATTTCGTCGTTATTATTGAATTCACCGTGAGTTCTGCGTATTCCGCGTGTATCCGATTTCAATATAAATAAATCCGGTTTTTAGCGTAATTGGTTTCTTTTTTTTTTCCCCCATTTATATTTATTGAACATTATCCGCGTAACGTTTTCCTATACGCGCATCGTAGAAATTCCGGAAATCTCAGTATACGGCAAACGGGATTCGAAAAAGCAGAATTTATCAAATAAATATCGCGATTACGTATAAAACAACGGGAGACCGTATTGAAAAACAGATTTTATTTTTTTCTTTAACGACTCTTAATATCTAAATCGTCGGTTTATTTGTTTTGTACTTTTTCCCTGACGGACCACGGAGTTCAGCTCAGCTCAGCTCTCTCTCTCTCTCTCTCTTATTAATTATTGTAGTAATAACGTGATTTCGGGGCATCCGCGGACCATGCAAAATAGTGGCGCCAAAACGTATATCTGAAAATCACCCTTTCCAATTAAACGTGAATAGAATCTTAATTGACTCCGCCGGGCGGCTGTAACACGAGTCCTCTCCCTCCGGGTCCACGACGTGTGATTCTGCGCGCGCACGGTCGTGTATGTACGGATATGAGCGCGGGGGATGTGCGTGCACGGAAGTTCAAAGCGATTTCGACGACAAGGGCGTAATATTGCAGAGACGTGTGTAAGCTGCTTATATTAATATCGCGTCGGTTTCTGAAGTCTTGCGATGCTGTGTGTACCGAGTTCACGTTGTGCGTGCGGCCCACGAAATGTTAAATGTGTACACCGGTGTATTATGTTATGCACTCGTAGTATTCGGATATTTAAAATTTCAGACGTTTCAAATATAATTTTGACGCCAATTTGACGTTTCGTCGGCGTACGTCGAGGGTGGTCAACGTTGAAAGTGACCGGTAAAAGAAATTCGCGTAGAGTAAAACGGAAAAAAAAAAGGACAGCGTGTGGCGTCGTGCACGCCGCTCAAACGGATTACTCGGATAAAGAATTTTTGAGCGTATTGTCATTATATATATATATATATATATAAATATTGGAAAACAACGATCATTGCATGCGATAAAACGAAAAAAATTGATATGATTGTAAAAATGAATAATTACAAATGGAACGAACAAATTTCATTTCATTCGAACCTTTATTATTGATTTATTCGAGGAATACAGTTTGCATTTCGTTTTCTAAGGTCCGATATTCCGGAACTATTTTGTGTTCAGGTTTTGGTTCAAATGTTTACAATATTATGGAGTTCGAACACCTTTGGGCTTCGATTCGATGCGAGAGTCGAACAGTTCGTAACATCCTTGTTAAATCGCTACGAACAGCCCAAAATTAAAAGAATTTTTTTCGAAAAATTCGTCTCGTTAAAACCGTACAAAGTTACATATTTGCCGGAAATTTCAGGTTTTTAAGCGTTTAGCGTCCGAAGCGGAAACAGTATTAACGATTTTGAATTTCACATTCTTGCTCGACTTTTCAATTCGTTGCGATTGAACGTTTGCTATTCGATGTATAATTCGATTTTAAACTTTTTTTCTTTCTCTTTTTTTAGAACCGATTAAAGCGTTTATTAAAAATAAACGTTTAAGCAAATGTTACGGCGATATTATTGATTAAGCCTTTGATTCGGTTCAAAGGAGTTGTTACAAGTATTTTGACGTTGTATAATGCGCCGGATAACCCGCGTACAAAGCGTTTCGTGCGTATATTATTCAAATCGAATCCTCACCCTTGCCAAACCGTTTGGAAAATTTATCCTGCAAAACGATTAATTATTATCTCGAACGGAACGTTGATTCCCCTACAATAAAATATCGTTTTGTGTTCGCTTTCGTAAACAATAAAATCTGGACGTGTAAGGCCAGCCGAATAAGTACTGTACAAACATTATGGAATAGAAAAAAATTTTAAGCTTTGCAATTCGTCTTGTTTATTATGTGTGTACATATATAATTTATATACGTGGAAAACGTCGGGTAAGTTTTGATGTTTATTTGTTTGTTATTTTCAATCCTTAAAATTATCCTTTTGAAACGCGGAAAAAGTATATGCGTTAGTCGGAAAAACGAAATAATAATTTTATACAAAACCCCTTCGAGGGTAAATAAAAAAAAAACCCCGAAGAACAAGAGAAAAATGAGAACGCAATACCCGGGGACAAAAAGTTATTTGAAACTGTGCAAAACGAAATTACGAAGGAAAAAAAGCTTCAATTACAACGCGGAGAACGCGGGTTGGCGCAAAAAAAAAAAAAAAGTGATCAAAAGTGCGAAACAACGCTTCTTCGGATTGTGCAAATTATTTATACTAAAGAGGATTTAATGTAATTTAACTCTGGTTTAATTTGTCGACTTTATAATCCGGTTGTCTTACGTAATTGTTTTTAGAACACGGGCTGATCGTATTTTTTTTTTTATTTTTAATTTATAAAAAATATTATATATATATATAGGAGTGATACTTTTATAAAACGGCGATAAAGTCATGAAATCTGTTCAGACGATATGAGGTCTGAAAGTTTTCTCCCTTTTTTATTTCTATTAACATATACTTAATATTTTATTATCGCTTTAAAAATGAATTTACCTATATTCCGTTTCGAGTGAAGTAAAGCGAAATTATACTGAATACCGTTAAATGTTATAAAGCGAACATATAGGGGAGAATGGAGCACGTTTGATGAATTGTCTGAGTATACTGGTTTTGTTATGGTTAAAAATCGAGTTTAAGAAAACCGAAGGTTTTTCATACGTATATGATTCGTTTATTTATAAGAAATGTGATTTTTTTTGTTAAGAAATTTGCAATAGTAGTAAATAAGCCAAATGAAAATATCGCGTTCTTTGAAATGTACTCGTACGTATAATTATTTATAAATTTATTAGAATTCGTACTACGGCGATAAAAATTGAATTTTTCCATTATGGTATAGATATCATAAAATCTGATAATTATGCGTAAAATATGAATTAATAAGTAAATTAAGAAAGACTGATAATAATCGTTTATTTTTATAGACGAGTTTTTCTTCTATTCACTGTAGTAAGTCAGTTTCGGCCGATAGTTTTATATTAATTTTAATAGAGAAAAATAGAGTTTATGTATACGTATTTCATTTTTTTATATTCGGTTTATCTATGTTATGAAGTATAATCAGGATTTTTTTAAGAAAACTATACTAGTTATGTTCTTTTTTGTTATATTTAAACAGATTAAATTTCGTTCAAATGTTACCGGTATAGATTCAAATATACTTCTATTATACGGGATGCATTTGAATAATATGTTGCGTTCAGCTTTTGATAACGATAAGTAAAATTGAAGATGAGGTTATCATAGGGTATTGACAAAACATTTTTTTTCTAATGTTATTGCATTTCAAATGTTTTTCCTTCAAAAATTGAATAATAAAACTGATATATTATAAAATTATATTAGCTTTGGCGCGTATCGTCTAAACGTCAATGAATAGTGAGTATACTTGAAAACACGTGGATTATTTAATGAGATAATATTGAAATTAAAGTCGGTTTCAGTGGACTCACTGCTGTAACTTGTATTTTTATTTTCAATTCGGAAACAATGATAAATCATTGCATTAGAAAAACAATTCTGACCGATAATCTGTTTATATATTCGTTTTTCTTTCGAATTTCAATATTCGCACATTTAGAATCGTTTCACTAGTAGAAATTAATGAAAAAAAAATCAGAAAAAAAAGAAACACGTCAACTATAGACACGATTTGCATATACTATAGATATTGTTTTCATGTAAGAAGCATATTGATCAGTGCGTTTTTTTTTTTTTTTGACTTTTTGTTGTTGTAACGTGAAAAAAGAGTAAAAACGCTTTTTTTAAAAGTTAAAATTAATTTCGAGTTTCGCTTTTCGGAACGAAATGTGAGCCGGCAACATCTTTTCAACCGGCAGATCGTTAAATTGAAATTTACAGCGTATAATATATTTTGGACATAAATCTACACAATCCTATTAGTACATTGTACGTATTTTATATACGCGTCTGAGTAAAAGTTACTGGTGAGTCCGGGACAAATTTGCATTCAGTTTTATACCATTAAAACGAATATTTTATGTGTGTGTGTGTGCGTATAAACTTCGGTCATATAATCGGGCTGTGTTTACGCCACTTTTTTGCGCATTTATTATTATTATTATTAAAAAGTGTAGTTTAACCTTTTCGTTTTATTAATTAAATTTTTTCTTTTAGGTGATTTTATGTCCACTTACGTTTTTGGTCTCGCGTTCCTTCCGCACGTGCGCAATGACTATAATGTAAAAAAAAAAAAGAAAAAATGATAATTAAAATTATTCAAGCTACACTGTCGTCTTGGAGTGACTCGGAGTGATCGCATTAAACAATTTTAGAAAAAAAAATAATAAATTCTACATAAAAAATATATATACAATAAATAAATAAATATATATATATATATATATATATATCAACATGTATATTTAAATATACAAAAAAAGTCAATGAGTATTAAATAACTACTTATTTTATAAATAAAATAAAAAAAGGTTGTTGTATAAGTTATTTTATTACTACCGGTTTCGACGAAAAGTCATAATCAGGTAATTTAAAAAAATACAACAGAAAAATATAATAAATGAAATTGGCTTTTGTGTGTATATTTAAATATAAATTTTGATATATATGTATATATTTATTTATTTTATGTATATTTTTTATTTATTATCACGAGCATTAACTTATAATTTTTCATTTCTTTCTTTTTGATTATTTATTTTTACATATCCTTTTTATTTTTATTTTGTAAATTCCTCTCTGTTTTCACTACTTTGTTATTGACAAATTCTAGTTTACGTTGGTTTGTTACGACAGAAAAAAAAGTGAAACTATTCAAAACATTTTTTTTTCTGCGCAGAGCGCGAATAAATTCGTAGTATACTAATGTAACGTGTGTTTTTGGATGTTCGTTTACATAGTATTGTGTTTAAGCGCTCAGCCGTTTATTACGTCTATATGATCAAGTAGTGGGTATAATAAAAAAATCGTAGGCGTAAAAAATATATACATAGCGAATATAATATATTATTATATAGTTGCCTATTTTTTCTCTTTTTTTTTTTTTTTTGAAATTGTCAAAAACCGACTCATTTTAGATTTACGTCGCCAATATAATGCTCGCGAGGACGCGTTTCGCTATTGAACGATATCATTGTCCGCTGTGTTAAACGACGTACGAATTGTAAAATAAAGAAACAAAATTTTTGTAATCGCTACAAAACTCAAAAACTATCGTGCACCGATAATTTGATGAAGTTTTCCTTTTGCCCATATTTTGACGAGTGTCAAATTTCTTTTTATTTCACCACTTCAGAAAAACGATTATTTTAGCGACGATTGATCATGACGACGGCAAATATTCCCAATTACGAATAAAATCTCATCGCTGATGATATATACGTACATTGTTTATTTTTTTTTAAAAATTCGATCCAATTCATATTAAAAAAAAATTTTCAATGAAATTTCCACAGAACGAGCTTGAGAAAAGATCCTCGAGAAATAACTATGCACGGTTGAATAAGCAATAAGTGTGTTCCGCAAATCCGGACTTTAGAAGTAAAAATTTTTTGGATTCCGAAAAATTTTGGATTTTTCACGTGGACAATGTCAAATCAGTCCTGTAGAGAAGTAGAAATGCCAGACACCTCGGTTACGTATTATTTCATATTGTTCAAAGTAGTATCGAACGGAGTCAGTGGGGAGAGGGGCAGTTGTATATTTATATTTATTTTTGTATGGTTATAGTAAAAAAAAAATATATATATATTTATAAATGGTTATATTTCACTGCCTATTGCACACGAAACATTTTGAGAATAATTACAGTAGCAAGGAATCAAGTTTATCGCGCACATAACACGATTAAGTAAGGATTAAATGCTGTTTTTTTTTACCCTCGAACACGCGTTGACGAATTATTCTCGTGTACACGCCGCCGAGTGTACAAGGCCGAGCTGATATTATAATGATATTTATTACGCGTCATAAGTGTTTTTAATGGTTTTTAACTTAATGAAAACTCCGGCCCGTTGATATAATATAATATTTCACTACGCGGCAATTAATTCGATTAAAAAAAGGCGTGACCGGTTCAATCTAAATTACACTCGTATTTCCGTTTATTACTGTATACGCAATTACTAATTTATGTCGCTATATTTTAATTTAACACCGTTTTAGAGCGCGATCGGAACGGAGATCTTCGGCATTTTATTTAATACGAAAATAGTCTAGGAAACTGATAAACTGATTTTACGGCTTAGGAACAACGACAACAACAACAACAATAATAATAATAATAATAATAATAATAATAATAATAATAATAATAATAATAATAATAATAATAATAATAATAATCGTAGTTGAATATTTTAAAACAAGTATAATATGTATTTTTTTTTTTTTATAATTTCGCTTTATAATTCGATCGAAATTATTTTCGCGGTTTTTCACTAATAATATTGTATATAGTGTATAGTGCAATTGATCGATCACATCACAGCGTTGGATATTGAATATTGAACACTTCGTGTGAAGAATTAATTATTATTTCACCTCGATATCGGACCAATAGTTCTTTTTTTTTTTTGATAGGTTTTTGACAATACCTCGTGTTTTTTTTCTTTTTAGTAGTTTTATTAAATTCTGAGTGTGACCCATAATTATTTTAAAGGAAATTAAAAAAATATATATATATATATTTCAATCTCATTTGTTTCAAGTAATTTGTACGTATATATATGTGTGTTCTTTTTTTTTTAGTTTAAATGGTCAAAAGCAATGGCGGGAATAGTGGTATATAAGAGGTTTTCCTTCTCTCAATCGCCAAACAAATTGTTCTTGCTAGTTGAAATGTTGAAATTTCGTATTTCGTCGATTGCGAAAGTAAAATAGAGAGTTTCAGCGCGTATTATTTATACAATATAACTATAAACCGTATGAAGAACAGAAGCATTGCAATGCAGTATGTATACAAGCCATAAGATATAAATAATTGATAAGGAATATTGATTTTTGCTTTTACTCGCTCGTTGAAAACAATCTAAAATCGTATATTCGATGGTTTTTCTTAAACCGGGACAAGAGTATTATATCGCTTGAAAAATCTACATCTCGTAAAAACCGTACGGATTAACAATTGACGCGGAAGTCTTAGACGTACGACAACCGGAGAGTTGATCACTTCGTTTAATGTAATTATGGGGGAGGGAAGGGATTGTTTCATTAAAAATTACCTAATAAATAACGTAAAAATATTTTTAAAATTTTTACACATAGTCACTTTTGAACCGCCACTATCAGAAAAAAAAAATCGTATCTACGCCACTGGCACAAAAGTGCTGCAGTCGATCTATAGAGGCGAAATCACCAACACTTGTACGAAATCAATTATTTTTATCCGTATGTTTTTTCCAACGTCCGTTGAACGTTGTATTACGCGTCGTTTTAATTGATTTTTCAACGAACATTTTCAAATATTGTAAATACGATTTGCCGCGAAACAAACGGGGATAATCGCGTAAAATTGATTATGGAAATAATAATTAATTGTCACCACAATACGTTAATTGTTAATTACGGATTTTTTTTTTCCGATATAATATAATTCTCGTTGTCGAATCGTTTAATTACGAGATTAATCCGATATACGATATAGAACATTACCACCGTCTGAAACGTCTGAATCCGACGGCGTTGTCGTATTGTGCTCGGGAACTTGACACGGACTTAGACAAATATAATAAGTGTACGAAAAAAAAATAAATAAATTTACACAATACGCATAATAGATTGTAAACATCAGTGAAAATTGTTCTTCAAACAAATATGACGGTAAATACATATGTACGTCGCCGGTAGGTTTCCTTTTCTTTTTTTTTTGTCTTATCTACCGTTCGTGCGCGCGTAAACACAGTCATTTATTTTTCGGAAACAAGAGTCGTTTGATGTTTATTATGAGACGGCAAACGCGGGCCGGAGTCGTCTCGTGCCAATACGTGTTGATTACGTTATAACATTCCTCGAAAGCGAATATCACTGGCAGTGTTCTCGGAGTCGAGAAGAATTATAGAAGAGGCGGAACGTTTAATAAGTAAGTAAGTAAGTAAAAAAAAAAAAAAAAACAGAAGCTTTGTCCAAAGAAATTTACAACAACGTAACGGGTACGTCTACGTCACCCGCGCGTCCGCCGCTTTGACGTTTATTAAATACACTATACTAAAGTAAATTATTAAAGACAATATTTTATATTCTTATAATCTGTTTTCAGAACATAAAATTCACAATAGGTATTTCTTTACCCGTTTTGACGGACCAATCTGTCCAAAACAAAAATTGTATTTACTCGTACGTGCCCGTAGCGCGACCGGGAATTTTTCCAGTGGATTGGTTCTGAATAATTTTTATTTATATATACGGTAAGGTCTGAGAGAACGCCTGTTTGGGATTATTCGACGAATCGTGCAAAATGCAAACATATATTATTGTAATGGCCATCAAATTGTAAAAGTATTTTCGGACGTTGATTTACTGAAAGTTTTAAACGGGCTTTCGCAAATCGGTTGTGGACACACAAAAAATAGAAAAGAGAATACCACTATTGACATATACTTTTAAATGATTTATTTATCGAGAATTTGAAGAAATCGAATTGCAAATTTTTTTTTTTAAAAAAAAATAACAACAATTTAATGTGTACAAAACTTTTACATTAATATAATCGCCAATACATTCGTGGAAAAATTAAGTAATTTATTAGAATATCATTTTTTCTGAGAACAGTGTAGTCATATAAGTTGTTGATTCGAGCATTCAAACTTGTCAATATTATTTAACCCTTGGTAACTAAACGGAATTAAGATTTCTCCCGCATATACAAACTGCATTTGATTTTTAACTGTGAGAATCTAAATTCGGATTTTAAAATCTTCAGCTTAGAAGAGTTCATAAAAAAACTCGTGTACAAAGATGTATTAAACCACACATTTAATTGCTACATTAATATCGAATTGAATATGGCCAGATTTTGAAGTTGATTCATGTAATATATATATATATATTAGAAAAATTTCGAGTAAACAATTTTAGAATTTTTTTTTTTTTTTTTTGATATTAGGTTCATAATTTGCTTGTTGCGCGTCCAAAAATGATTTTGCTTCTTCATCATTTAATCATTGTTTTCTTGTAAAAATATTTATAATTTTAATTTGCTATTTGATGTTAAGGTGCTCCTAAAACAGTGATTGCCGGGTACCCAGGTGGGCCAAACTACATTCTCGAATAATAAAATCTACGTTTTTCGAGCCGGCGTATGCTGTCGTTGTTGTGTAGCGATACTATAACAATGTTATTAATAATATTAAAAATAATAATAATAATTGTCGAAATAAGTCACGAGCCGCTGCTGGTAACGTCAATGAACCCTTCGCCAGTACGTGCAGTGTACGATTCTAACCTCGTATTTCGCAAACGCCCGGAGGCGGAAAACTGTTTTTGGCGTCAGTTTCTCTCCGCGAACATAACTTCCCGTTACCGAGTGCGTGCTCGTCTCTCGCCTTTTGAAATCGAACACATCGCGTTATTATTATTATTTTTTTTTTTTAGGGCTATAAAACGCGCGAAAGATAACGTTAAATCAGTGGCGCAACGAGATTATTTTACAAGAAGGGACTAAGGGCTCCATACCCGTTTAAACATAGACGTTTCAATTGAAGGAAATATACACACGCACACTATGAATTTATTAGATTTTTTTAGCGAAAACATAAATCAACGCATATTGAACATTTGATATTATTTTAATTTTCATTGGAGTTTTATTAGATTTATAAATTTGAATCATATGAAAACATTTTTCGATGTGGATGGGAAGCGTCCGGACGGACCCGAAATCCCGCCCTCTTGAATACCGTACCAGGCGTATAAAATTGTCATCTCTAATAACATAATATTGTATTAAAATAGGACGGGAGCGGGAAACGCAAATCAAAAGCTACGTCGTATGTTTTTCAACGACTCGTCGTATAAGACACGTGTAATCGAATATTGCAAAAAAAAAAAAAAAAAACGTATACCACAACCAATTAGAATTTTCCTTTCGTCCATTTCGTGACGATCATTTTCGTTCTTAAACGGAACACTAAACGTTATAATATCTCATATAGAACAGTGTATAATCGTTTTACATTAAACACATACGGTAACATTTATACAGCAAGTCGCATTGCCACATACGTATGATATTACAACTATAACTCGATCCTCAAGCCTGGGGAACGTCGATAATATACAACACATGTTTACGTAGTATTTCCCACGAAAATTATATATAACACGAACGAGCGTTTTGTACGCTTTGAGTAAACGTATTTAGTTTTTATCGTTTGTAATTCGTGTAGTACGATTAATACTTTTACGAACCAAATCATTTCCGATAAAAATGGATATATGAATCTAAGAAAAAAAACCACTTATATCGCGAGTACGTTTTATTTAATTGAAAGTGTTGAAACTCAAAAGCGAAGTGTGCAGACGAAACACGAGATTTTGTGACAGTTGTGCGTGCGTTTGTCGGAGAAGAAAAGAAAATCGTTTTAGTACGCAAATTATAATTTTTTTTTTTTTTTAATTACGATTTAAATTCGATTTTACAAAAATATTATTAACGAGAACACGCTTTTCGTGATGTATAACAAAACAATACGTTTTCGCTAATAAACGTTGCTGAAAAGGAGATGCGATTTATTTTAGGAAAATCGATCTATTAAACAGACGGTTTCGTTGTCGAGCCGGCGCGCAGCCCGGCGACGAGTTTTTAAGGGATCGAAATTTTAATTATCGATCAGTACGGATACGTTTAGAAAATGATTATTTGTTTCGACGCGCGGTCCCTGTGAACATTTCTAAACACGCCCCTGCTGCTGCTGCTGCTGTTACAGGTGACAGTTGCAATGGTGTGCGCAAGTGGCCAGTATCGTTGCAGCAGTATATCATATTACAACACGTCACGGCCAACGCCCTTACCGCAAACACTATTCCAGACGGTGAATGTGTATACACATTAATGTACAATAAAATATGTACGCGCGCATACACATAAAATATAATATATATACGCTTACCGTACTTTTGTCGCACCCTTTCCGAACGAGCAATAATAATATCATTGTATTCGGGTACGCATTACGTGAGTTTTCACCACCCCCGCCCCCGTACAACTCCCACGGAGCGCCAATCATATTACGCGATAATACGACCCCCGTCGTCGCGGTTATAAACCGTCCTCGTCCCCCCCCCCCCCAATCGTTCCCGGTATTCGGTTACCGAATTAATGAATTGGTGGTAGTGGTGGCGGCGGCGGCCCGGTTTTGTCGTTTGTCGAACAAACACTGCGACGGCCGAGGGTCGTTTTATGTACATATATGCGAGCGAGAGTGTACTTCGTCGCCGCCGCCGCCACCAGTAGAATAGATCAATTCGTTCGATTAGTCACCGCGATGGAAGCCCCGGGCACCGGTGCGCAGTGGTGGCGGCGGCGGCGTGAAAATCGTAAAAACAAAACTCTCGCCGTACTTGGGGCGTGCGTCTTCTTCTTTTTCTCGTTCGTAGCCTACGCTAGTAACGCTGTCGCCGAGCCCCTTCGAAACGATCCGACGATCGGTTTGTATTTCGAAAATTGATCGCACCGACAATGTCGGTCGCGTGAGAAGTAAAACGAGGCTAAAAAATGAAGAGAAACACTCCTGAAAACGCGCATGCGTCAGCCGAACGTGTTAATATCGTTGGCGGCCACCTCACGCGTATTGAGTCTCCGACAATGTCGACATCAGCCGGACAATAAGTGGACCCTTTGGCCAATGCGTATTAACAACCGTACGAATCTTGTCGGCCACGAAATATAATAATTCTACTCTGTTGACCGCATAATACCGAAATATGTTTAAGACACGATTATATGAATACTGGACCCATGTACATATATATATATATTTCACTTCATCGTTAAGTTTATAGTTTAAGATACGAAATAAGCTATTGTTTTGTCTGGCGCTTTATTATCGTAATACTGCAGATTAAAAAAAAAAAAAAACCAACTTTTACATCGCTTTCAGTATATAATATAGTATCATCCGTTATTGACTGGCTGATCTTGAAATAGTGTTTATGTGTCGCGTTTATAAACGAAAAATCACACATTATCCAAATGGCATGGCTAATACGGACATTATACGATTATTAAATACTATGTATTATTATCCGGCGAACGATATTAGATTTATAATAGCGTATAACCGAGAAAACCGCAAAAACGATTAATTAAAAAAAAAAAAAGCGTTAACATAATGTCCAAATTATATTATTATATAATTATTTTATTAGTTCGACGTAAATACGGGTATATATATATTTTAATACGATCGAACGTAACGCGCGGAATTCTATGGAGTTTGAATTTATAATTCGCGTTCTAACAATCTACCGAGAGTTAAAAAAAAATATATATATATATAATAAAAAACATTATGCAAATCGATTTAACGGAATTCATAAGTTTTGATCGCGAAACGGTTTATCGAAAGCGCTGAGGGGTTAGACACCCTATTTTTAACACAATATCCACGTATAAATGCGGCCATGTCCGCGCGGGCAAAGTCGACGGCGCCTCCGTCAGCGACTAGCACGAGGCCTAGTATACGAATATTTGAAATTTCGAACAATTTAATGTTATTGTGCTGCGCGTTAGACGACGTCCTTTCGGCTCGTCGCGTTTCGCATTGACATTTCGACCGCTGGCGGTGAGGGGGGTAAAACTCGAAAACCGGATAGTTTTTATTATTACGAAAACTTTGATGCGTGTGACGTTGAACATTTTTTTCGCTCGCTCACTCGCCATTCGTATGTATTAAAGACGAAAGACATTTGTATTAGTTAGCGAATTCGAAAGATTAATAATAACGTTTCGACGCGCGGGGAACTTTTGCTCCGTCTGTTTATCGTCACGGCGCGTACGGTTCGGATGATTTTGCGATCGAAATGTTCAGTGACCCTTCTATCGTTACATAAAGTCGTTGCGTGAACTTTTGACGCGGCGAAACAATATATAATATTATACACGCCTGGGCTGTGCGTGTCATTCGTTCTATAAGTAATTCTTGAATGGCGACCTTGAAGATAAATGATTTAGAAATGTATATAATATATTTTTGACAATACGTTTATGTGTAACGATCGTTCACTCAGCCGTGTTATGTATGAATTGTGCGCGCGTGTAACTCGATTGTTGATAAGCGGAAATGAGCGCGAATTCCGTAAGTAATATTATTTCTTATTGATTAATGAAATAACGTAATTATCCAAAAAAAAAAAAAAATTAAATAATTACAATGAGCTTTGTCGGAAAAATTTGTAATGTCCATTGAGGTGAATTGTGACATACGATTTCTGAGATTTTTCCAATATAATCGAAGTAACGTGCGTTTGACGTTGTAATTTTTTCAACTCTCACAACATTAAATTACCTGTTTCACTTAAATTCCTCAAAATCTATAGTTACTATAAATAGACCAAAATTAATAGACCTGTTTAGAAAATGTTTTTCCTAATATTATATAAGGTTACATGTATTGTAATGAATATTTATTGAATATGTACATACGATAATAATGGATTTCTACAAAATCGCAATTTTGTCGCGGTTTTATGTAATTTTTCGGTACGCAGTTTCTGTTTTTCTTTTTGTGTCGCTTTTGAGAAAATTGAAAAACGACCTATCTAAAATACCAACTAAATACAATTTATTACCGCGAAAACAAACTATGAATGTAAAAATCGGAGCAAAACACATCATTGTAAAATCAATACATTCCTCGTTCCACTCAGACTCCATAAACGCAATATTGATTACGTGTTAAAATATTTTTCACTTGAGCCAATTGAATTAAACGGTTTTAGACTTATTTCCGTAATTCATAATAATTGGATACTTTGAAACACATTATATAGACTGTAAGGGGAGTTGTTTTTAAACAAACAAAAACGTGTGTAAATACGAGAACAAAAATTTGTATTTCCGTATATAAACGGCGCATAGCATAGGCAATTCGGGTGCGTATCAGAATATGATATGTTGGAATACAAAACAATTTATTTTATTTACAATAAAACGAAATTTAATATTCATTTTTTTTTTTTAAACACGAGATTTTAAAGAAAAGAATTCCAACGTTATTATTTATGGTAAATGAAAACAATTAGTTTTTTTTCCGTAATTTATTTAACGAAAAAAAGAATTTTTTTGTATTTTTAAAAATTATTAACGATATGGTCTCAAAACTGTACGTCGTCGTATCCGTTTATAATTGCTTATTTTCCCTCATCAGATATATACGCGTTTATTTTGTACGCAGTAATTATGTCTACATATTTCGTACGGAAAATTAATAGGTAATATTATGTACCGAAGTTCATTTGTCTTTAAAGTTTAAACTCGTAGTTTTGGGCGTTCAAAATTTAACTTATCTATGTTTTCCAGAAGATAAACATAAACAACATAATATATATATATATATATATATATGATTACATATTACACTTTAAGGTAGTGAACATATATAACGCGGCTTAAACGCTTTACGCATTTTTTGGCAAAAAAAATAATTGATATTAAAACTAAAGATTAAATTTTATAAAGAACGATCAAATAATTGTTTTCGATGTAACAAATTATTATTACAAATAAACTATTGTACAGTTAAATACGACTGAGGCGATGTGTTATGTGTATATGATTATTGTCGCAGAGAAGTTATTGGATGAGTTAAATTTAGCAAAATATGCACGAAAAAAAAAGTAAAAATAGGTGAAGTAATAAAAACATGACGTAAATACGGTATGAAATTATGAAAAAAAAATGTACTCTAAATTACATACATTTCTTCATTTTTATTGTTAAAACTATTTTTTTATAATTTATATTTTTTATTTTTTATATTTGATATTTGCTTGAATGAGGAAAAGAACACTTTTTTAGTATATTATAAAATATCTGTTATTCATACCCGATAAATTGCCGACTGTCAGACAATGTGTTTTTATACCAAGAAAACCTTCGTTCGAAGTCTGTATACAATGTATTGATTACTAAAAATACTTAAAATACTTTAAATTATTTCCAGTTTAATCCTCCAATAAACTATATTATCTGTAAATGAACATTTTTCATTCAAAATCTTTAATACCATAATGAATCCGATATCTAAAATCTTGTTAAATATTTTTGATCATATGAATTCAAATCAATGAATTTTTTACGATAAAATTTCATAATTAGAATTTAAAAAAAATTAAATTGGATTTCATTGTAGATCTTTAATTTCTTTTGTAATTTTATTTATAATTTTTATATAACTAAAATTTTTGTAACAATACGAGGTATGCTTACACCGTATATGTATACCCCAATGTATCAATACAGATTCGAGCGTTAGTGAAACGGCAGAAGCTTATTTTTTAAACAACAGAAGGCGAGAAGCTGTTTTTAAAAATATTCGTTTGCGTTTTTCTCTGCTCATTCATCTACTTCGGGAAAACGTAATATATACAGAAAAAGGGATGATAATATTGGTGAAATTGATTGTGTCCGTTTATATGTACATTAGACATTAATTATGGTATATAGAAGAAGAAAAAAACGATATTATTTCATACTGTGATACGCATAAAATTGATACAAATTCTAATAACGTGTGTAAAACCTGTATAAAACGACAAAATATGTAAAAAAATATCGTATTTACACGTGTGAGATTGTGAAAGGAATTCGTATCTCGAATTAACAACAAATTAGACAAGTTAAAAAAAAAACCAATCCTACAAAAATTTCTAAGAAATTTCTCGAAAACCAGCTGTTAACGTATATTTTCACGTATTCCCAGGAATAGCAATGGAAATATAAAACACGCCTGTGTGCGTGTGTGTGTTAATCACAAATTCACCGAATTTCTCTCGTCTTGGCAGTCGTTACGTCGTATAATTGTTTGTCGGTTGTCGCGTGGAGATCAAACGACAATAACGGCGATTACGACGTGTCACCGGCAGGACAACGAATACTTGTTCTCTCTACACCGTCGCACGTGTGTAAGGAAAGTGAGTTAAAGAATACGGACGCGCGTAAGTAGGAATGGTATAGAGCGTTTATTATTTTTTTTCTTAACGGCAATCCGTTTTAGAAATCGTTGAGCGTTTAAAACCCGTGACAACAATAGCTGGCTGTTGAGAGGCGATACGTGTTTATATTACGATATACAAAAGGCTGGCGGCAAACCTCGAAATGATTCTACGGGCGGGGAACGGCGGACGGCGGTCGAGAGAAAAGAAATTCAATCGAATAAACTTAGCGACTTTGGCTATGCACGCGGTTCTTTTTATTTTATTATGTACAAAGAGGGGGAGGGGGAAAAATAATAAGTATTTTCTAATAAGTGTTCGTACAAAAGAAAAACGGCGATTGACGTGGTCGGTCGAGGGAAGTCGCGGTAATAAAGCGACGCGCATACGGAATGGTCCAGGAAACGAGCTCCGGAGTTCCGAGTCGGAATTCGAATATTAATATACAAAAAGCCTATATCGTCATCTCCACTTTTTCCGCACTTTCCACTAACCTCTTTTGCTATACGTCCCTTTCACCTCCTCCCTCACACACACACACACACAACTCTTCTTCGCATAGTATTTACGACGACGACGACGACAATAATAATAATAACGAGTGTGTGTTATAAACTCAAAGCCGCCAAGCTGTCCGACGAGAATCATTAATAAACGTTAAAGAATAAAAAAAAAAAACTTTTCTAGACCGAGATAAATGAAATAAAATAATAATAATAATAATAATAACGACTCGACATATTTTTGTTTTTTTTTTTTTTTTTACTTTGTAAAATACGAGCATTGTGTTTAGAAAAGAAAAAAATACGCGCCAACCCATCCGGGCAGTAGAGATAAATATGTTAAAAGTTTGGTTAAAAATGTATATAGTACATATACCTTCCCTTACCGTTTGTCGTGAAACGAGAGAATATATATATATATATATACATATAAAATAACTTTTTCGGGTCTGAACTAAAACCGCAAGTCATTTCGAATAAAATATATATAATAACTGTTTTAATTTAAGTCGTCAACGTTTCATATTTTTTATTATTGTTTTCTCGAATGAAAAAAAACCTTCGTGATTTAATACACCTATCAATGTTTTTTCATCACTACGTTACATACGAAAAATTCATATGTAATTATAATACAAGAAATGTCATTCCGCTTTTTCGTTCGAGTAATACAATAAAAAATTTAACATTTTTTTTTTCGAAAATTCACCCCCCCCCTCCTGTATTAACTTACGCGGTTTTTTGACGGTTATATCGAATGAATTCAATCCAGCTGGTTCACAGATGAACTATGGGTTCATTCAGACGACAGTAGACCCTGTGGGATAAATATTGTAACGGACGAATGAAATGCAGCACGGGGTTGTTTGAATTAATTAATAATTACAGGTCATTCGCGGGGACTGATGTAATAGAAAAACGAATCGATTTTCGTTTAATTTCTTGTTTTTTTTTTTTATGAATTAATAGGTATTTCGTCATTCGCTTCGATTACAAAAATACTGAATGCCGCACATTACAAAATACGTTTAATGAATTTCCTCGGACCTAACGAAAAATAAATAAAAATTTCATTTCGTTATATAAATTAAAAATGTCTCCAATGCATTTGTTTAATTGTTTATTATAAAAATAGCTGTCAAAATAATAATATGTCGAAAATGTCGAAAACAACGGTAAAAATTAAGAAATTAATTGAATTCGTATTAGATGAAAAAAAAACAAACAAACACAATTTCACGTCAGTCGAAAGAATTTTAAAATAAAATATCGGATAATAATAATTGAAGTGCGTTTAGATTGGAATTTCAAACGTCTCACACATCTGCTGGCCATTTTATTTTTCCCGTCCGTTTTCTACCATCTAGAAGGTATGTAATTATTATTATCATTATTATTATTATTATTATTATTATTATTATTATTATTATTATTATTATTATTATTATTATTATTATTAATGAGCGTCGTCATTCAACAGAACGGTGTTCTGATTTTCCTCTGCTTATAAAGGATTCAGTTTTATGTAAAACTTACGTTCGTTAAACATTAACATTTAAAATGTAGACAAATCGTATTATCATTATACATAAATAATAAACAGTCGTGTTTTTTTTTATTTATTATTATAATTTATGTGTTTATATATATATTTTTTTTTGCCATATATATATTTTTTTCAGAAGTCTCGCGAATCAACAATTGTTTTAAATACATTTTACGTTTAAATGAAGTTTAAGAAACAAAATGAATTTTTCATTCTCCGCGTAGTTATAAATATTTATATAATTGCAGTCTATACAAACTATATATATATATTTTTTTTTTTTTTGTACACCGATTTAGAAGTTAATATTTTTTTTAAACCGAACACAAGTCTGACTAAATCGAACGTCTACCGATCACGTATCGAATTAACCACTTATTTATACTATTAATTTAAATAAGTACCACACGTATTATTTCACGTATTTTTTTTTTGCGGGATTCGTTTTAGTTATTAGTTTAGCTCTGTTACGTTTAGTAATTTTACTATCGTTTTTAATTATTATTTTATTCTTATTTCAAAATTTAATAATACGTATTTAACAATTTCGAATTATTATATTCCAAATATAAACTTATTTTTCGATTATATGCGTAAAAAAAGAAAGTTTGGAAATTTAGACAATTTACAGTATTTCTATTGCATAGACGACATTAAAAATAAACATATAAAATAATGAATAATATAATTTGTAAATTACATAATTATACTATTAAATATTATAACTTATTGGGATAACAAGCATTTAATTAAAAAAAAAAGCTCTCTTTAACCGTATATTATAAATTTTTTTTAGATAAATATTAAACGTTTTTGAGTTTGTTTTTATAATGTAATACATTTTGGTCATAATAATTATAAACTGATTTATATTATTATTTTTTTCGTATATTTATTTTTTTAAAACCTTTTTAAACTATAGAATATCATATTATCGTGTAAAGACAATATTATTATGTATAAAGTATATATATATATATATATATATGACATTATTGGTTTGTATTTGAAAAGTTTTTATTTATTTTAAAATAACAAAAAAAAAGAATAAATGTATTAATTTCGTCGGAAATATAATACTAGATGACAATCTATATTTTTATTTTTATTTTTATTATTATTATTATTATTATTATTATTATTATTAATGGAAACTAATATTACTTTGTAAGACAACACTTTTATCAGTTATTAAAGTGTAAAAATCATATTTTGAGATAAAATGAAAAAAAAAATAACAAAATACAGAAATTTTCGATAACATTATTATATGTGTGTGTGTGTGTAATCTGTAAGGTATTTTATAAGGCTCAGGTCTGGACAGTAGTCAACGAAAATGATCTCCCCCGAGAATATAAACAACCCCTTTGTTGTCAAGATGTCATATAATATTATGAGGTATAATAATATTTAATCAAATAATACGCGGTCTGTCGACATAAGCCGAAATAAATAGATATTAAAGTCTTGGTTTTTGAGATGTTGTGCGTGTGCCGCCGCGGAGAAAGGACTTATATAGTTTTAACAATTAAATTTCTTTTTATTATTTCCGAACACGATGGAAAAAAGTTTTTATCTTCTTTTTTGGATACGTACAATGTTCAATACGAGCGAATGAAGTGAAAATAATATATATATATATATAAAAGATATATTTATTTACCGTTTGTACGGGAACAAAAACGAGAAATCATATACATATTATATACGAATGAAAATTCGCCGAAAAATATCAAATACTCATATACGAGCGAATAATTCAAACAGAAAAATATTTATAACCTGTCAAATCTCATTTCAATTTTACGTCAGAAAACAATACAACAATATTCTTTGTATTATTTTGTAACTTTGGTATAACAAAGTATCGCGGTACAACAGAAACGGCTAAATAAGCATGAAATATAGCGGATCCCGTATAAAAAGGTCTACATACTCTCAAGAATTAAATTACTCGTCGACGTTTTTTTTTCGAGTTTTTAATAAAAGTTTCAAAAGCCTCAAGTTTCGTTTAGTAGTTCTTCGTGTCTAACATTTTTCGCAAACATTCTGTTTTTAGAATAAAACGGAATCGTTTTTTTTTTGTATTTTAACAAAGATTTTATTATTATTATTATTATATGTAGCCTCGCACGCAACAGTTCTCATTGTAGTAACATAGACGATTGAAAATATATGTACGTATATAAAACAAATATATATATTAAACAAAATAGTAAAAATTTTAAATATTTTTTCCCGGTTGCTCTTGGCTATTTCAAAACAACAATAAATTCAATTAATTTATAAACATTTCAAACTGTATCAATCAATTAAGAGAAAAAGGTGATAAACTCTTAATGCCATAAGTGCCTGTTGATTATTATGGCTTTAAAATATTAATATTGATGAAATTATGTTTGCCTGTATATCCCTTGTGTAAATAAATATTGGTCGAATGTGGTTGAATAATATATAACTCAAAAAAAAATATATATAACAATAGTAAATTAGTTAATATTATTTACACGAAACGAGAATTCTGAATAAAATCTTAACACACAATACTATAAGCGATTTAATTTGGTGTAATTTAATAGTGGAATTATTATCATTAAAAACACGCGTTTCAGAATCCTCGGGAATTTTCGTTCAATAAAAGTGCATAAAACCGATAATTATTATGACACCGTCGATTTGTTTTTCTAAATTGATTTAAAATCATCTCAGTCGGATATGATAATCCGTATGAATAATCAGTATTTGGTTTGGAAAGAACGACGTTTATATGCGTTCATATTTTGTGAACTACACGTGAAATGTTTCCAAATAGAACGCAAAAGTGGACGACGTTTATATTTATGATGATTTGAACGAATGCGATTTGTCTAAGATTCCTAATATATTTATTTAATTATAAGAATATGTAATACGCGGAATGGGCTCGTCTCGACATAATAAATATGAGAAAGATTTACGTTATTTACAATATTAAAGTTGTAAGAATCTTATACACATATAAGATTATCATTTCAATCGAGTGAAACATAACGCAAAACGGTGAAACAGTTCGTTCAACAATTTATATTTCAATTAAGTAATATTCGTATGTATTCTTTTTTATTCATAATTGTTATAGGCACACAGCACTGTAGCAGGGCGTGTGCACTTGACCACATTGACTCGACTTCTAAAAGCTGCTTGATAGTGGTTTTAAATTTTTTTTTGGTTATTAGTTTTAACTGTACAACATGTTTATCAGTTTCATACAAAAAAAAAAAAAAAAATAATAATAAATAATTTTATTCAAGTCCATTTTGTACGAAATGCAGATGAGAGATGCGAAATGAAATGAAAGTTCATGAAAAATTTATGAAATTCGTAAAAAAAAATATATAAACGCGAACGTGAACGAATTCAATGTTCGAGTAAACGTTATTCCGAACGCTGTGAATAACAGCATTGTTTTTCGTATATACGTAATGTAATTGATTTTTCCCCCCCCCCCTTTTTTTTAATGTCCAAAATTTAAAGTAAATTTTTTTTTTACAATAACATAACTTTACCGTCGCGAATTACAATAATAATAATAATAATAATAATAATAATAAATAATAATAATAAAAGTTACATCAACGTCTTCTTTTTTCTTTATTTTCTTTTTTTTTTTTTTGCAAAAAGAGAAAACGATTGTTTTTCTAAATAAAAACTTTGCCATAGTAATAAACCATTGTTTGTACATTGTGCACCGCACAGTTATTTAAGTTTTTCGAGTGACCTATTGTGAATCATTATATTTAATGTTTTTGTGTAAACAGAAAAAAATAATAATAATAATAAAACAAACAGTGATTTCCCCAATGTGATCGTACAGAAAATGTTTTCGGAGCGAGCTGCTTTTCCGGAGGTAAAAGAGTCGGCGGAGGGTTGGAATAGTGGAAAACCGTTACGCCGGGGAAATGTTTTATCTCGAACATCTTTTATTCATACGATTATTTCAAATAGTCTTTTTTCTCTCTCTCTCTCTCTCTCTCACTCTCACTTGCCCGCCTATTACCGTCTCGTCGTACACTCGTATAATACAACGCGCGTTTCCCTTTTATTTCGGAAACCATCGCAGCACACACGCACGCACGACGACCAGCAATTTAATTAGAAAAAATTCTCATAGACGCGTGGAAATCGTCTCGGGTCTAAGGATAGGAGACGAGTGTTTGAAAATATACTCTTTGCGACATTCATTCCACGGAGAATGTTAATCGCCCCACTGGCATGCGTGATTAGAAAAGTCGAATCACTACAAGGAGAATTGAATAACGGAAAATCGTGATAGGACCTACGTAGGCTCGTGCAGTGTACGTGCAGATGAGTTATTAAATTCCCTTTGATATTTCTCCATTTAATTGTAAAACGTGTTTCGCGTAGGATGTTTGGTACTTGCGTGTTTTTTTCACAAAAAAAATTTCCCGAAAATCGTATTGCCTTCGTAATGATTGTTCCAACCTTATCAAAATATATTAAATATTATCGATACATATCGTACAATACGGTTTTCGTCATTTTCCGGTTCCAAGTAGAATTTACCCTACGAAACGTGTTAACAGTTTGGTACAGACGAGTATTGGAAACGAGAGAAAAACGGCGCAAGTATCATAGCCCGTACATATATAAATATTCGCGCGAATAAAATAACAGGGCATTTTAGAACGGTTTCGATTTTCGACACACGCGGTAAATACAATGCAGTGGATCTGTCAGTAGATTTAAACTCGCTTTTTTTTTTTTACGTTAAATATTAAAATCGAGTTGAAAATCGGGTCAATGAAAAAAGAAAAAAATGTTAACGCGATAAAGCGTGTTAGCTCTGTAATTCAAATCGATTCGATAAAATCGAATAAATGTTTACGCTATTTAAATATATTGTACGTGTAATTTTTTAGTGTTTCGTTTCTACGATTATTATACTATTGAAACAGTGTAAAATAAACGTATTGTTTTATTCTTTAGCGTATTAAAGACAGATAAATAATTATTAAATACAATTTCGTCGCATAATATAGTAATATTATATATCGTCCGTTATTATTATTATTTTCACAAGTGAACTTCGTTTAAATACATATATTACGTTATTTTCTATATTTTTTATTTTATCTTATTTTTTTACACGAAATGTATTTTTTTTCGAGAGGAAAAAAATTACGTGTTTTATAATAATATTTGCGGTTTGCGTGTTAGAGATTTTTGTGATTTATGAAGAAAAAAAAATTATAATATCCATTCACAATAACAGATCAGATAGACGAATAAGCGGTTCGAAATAAAATAGATTTGTCGTGAATGTCGCTTAAAAGTAAATATGAGAAATTCGATAAACTCTATTAAGACATAACTAAATTTGTAAGCAATGTCATAAATCGCATTGCGTTCGCAACAAAACGATTCTGAGCGGAGCTCCGGTGAATAATATTATTTATTACTATTAATATATAATAATAATATAGAGTACATAATTCAAAATTAACCTCATACTATAATTTCTTGTAGTTGGGAAATTTTCAACAAATATTTTTCCTCGTTATACAGTAATAAAGTCACGAATTATATTTGGCAAAAGTTTCAAGACAATTCAAGTTTCATCGTTAGTTCCGAATAAAACGTAATTTTCCATAAAAGATTTACAATACGCTATTGTCGGAAAAATTTTAAATCGTGACAATCGACTCTCGAGATTTTTTTTTTTTTAAATACAATCGAAGTAACGTACGTCTGACGTTGTATTAAATATTACTAAGTCCTAAAATCGAAAATTGCCTCTATACAAATACCTCAAAATCGATTAATATAAAGTTACGTTGTCGCGGTGAATATTTCGAATTTCTACACAACCATAGGTTTTTAAAAACGACAAACGATTACGACGAAACCGCGTTTTTACGTAATTTTTCGATAGTTTTTCAGTTTCTTTTTTTTATAGCAATTCCTAAGCGCGGAAACAAATTGTATGATTTTAGAGGCCGGATGGAATTTACAGACACATAAAAAAATACCCTGCAATACTACGTTTCCTCGCTTCGAATCTAAAAAAAAAAATATCTTTTTTTTCTAAAAAAAAAAAAAGAAAATAATAACATACTTGCGTGGTGATGCGTGTGTGCGTAGTTGGCCGCCGTCCCGAAGATTTCTTTTTTTTTCAAAGGGTCCGTCGGCGGGGAGGGATTATTTTCTATTTGTTGCGCGAAACCGTTGAACTCTCGAATGCGGGCGATTAACAACTGTTATAAATAAAAATTATAAAAAAATAATTTGTTTTTTTTTTTTTTGAACGAAAATAGTAACGGTTTGGCGCTCGTTCGCGGTCAGTATTATGACGACCGTGCATGGTGACATCGTAATGCGCGCTTTTTAATCGCGTCGCGGTCGCCCCGAGGCCCGGTGAAAAATTCGTCGGCTACGGCTACGTGGCGGCGTTTTGAAAGAAGAACGGTTTATGGGGCGACGACGTGCGTACGTACGCGTTGCGCGGACGCGAATGGTCTGACGACGGGAAAAGCTCTTGTGTTCGCCGTACGACAGACAGAGAGAGTGAGTGTGTTGTGTGAAAGAGGAGAAAGCCCTGCGCGGCGTTGGCGGCGGCGGCGTCGGCGGCGGATGATTATATGACGACGGGCCGGCGACTGCGAACGGCGCGCATAATAATTCGCGTCCCATCGCGCGCGCACCGCCATCACCGCCGCACCGCGCCAGCCACGCGCGCGGAGTCGTCGTCGTCGTCGTCGGCGCATGCCGGTCCACGTGACCCCCGCGGGCCCGCGTCCCCGTCCCTAACGGTGAGGCGACGACGGCACGCGGCTTCTACCGCCGCCGCCGCCGCCGCCGCCTACCCTCGCGGCGACGGGTACACGTATACGTATAATACGTGTACGCGACGCCGCCGGGACGGAAAACCGACGAAATAATTAACCCTTATACACCAATACACCACCAGGAGCCACCGCCGGCCGCGCGTTTTAAACGTAATCATTTGCGGGACCGACTACTCGGTTGCCAGTCGTCGTCGTCTACTCACCGTCCGGGCGGCCCGTGCAATTTGAAATTCGCCCTCGTTATTATTATTATTATTATTATTATTATTATTATTATTATTATTATTATTATTGCTTTATACGCTCTTCGCGTCTTTTTTTTTTTTTTTTTTGATAAATTCTGAGGAGAGTTCACACTGAATGCATATTGCACGTTTTACGAACGATTCGTGTGTTTTGTAACCGAAAAAATTCTATCGGAAGTAGTCGGTTCTACAGTCGTACCGGTATTTGGTGACAATGCGCTGCAGCGTTCGTAATATATGATTGGTACTTTAGAGGAGAGGCCGTCGGGAAGAAAGAAGAAAAAAAACCGACGAACAATTTTTACACGAATACGCGATTTCGTCGAAATCCGTTGTTCCGTTTCGAAACTAATACGGCTGACTCGAAAAGTATTCGCGGCAAATATATAATTTCGTATTCGTATTTGGGGAAAAATTTTTTTCAAAACGTTTCCTTCAATTTTCCGCCACTTATAGCGATAGTTGATTTTGAGGTACATATTTGAATACGACATAAAAAAAGGTAACATTATATTGGTTGTAATTGTATTGAAAATTCAATACAGTGACAGGCGTACGTTATACTTCTACACGTAGACGCGGTCTCTGCGCGGTCTCCGGACCGAATCCCCGGACGAAAGATCGCGGTTTACGGTCCTCGCAGTGACAATATATGCGAGTAACTTCAAGAATAACAAGATGTCTTCGAACCGTCTCTGAAGCCAAAAGACCCCGGCGGATCATTTACGGAAGACGTCCGGTTCAAAGCTTTCATCGAGGACGGCTTCGAGGTATCATTACTATTTGACGGATGCTGCAACCGGCATCTGTACGATTAACACGGCCGTAGTAGTGTGCCCGAAACGGACGAAAGAAAGGGCATCGGCGTCTCCGGCTTCCTCTCCGTCATCGAGAACGTAAAAAGAAAAATAACGTACGGTTCCGGAAAAAAAGTCAACTCCCGAACGATTACGACCAGAAGCGATAAATTCTGGCTGATGACGCCACCGAAATCTGCCAGTCTTTCTTGACGACGAGTCACTTTCGATACTCGGACAGAAGGACGAAGACGATGAGTGAGAATGTTAAAACGCGGTCAGCAGGAGCTGCCCGAGGGATCCGATCATCGCTGCAGCGGTAAAGATGCGGCGGCGAAGCCTAACGAGTCTCTGAATACCTCGGTTTTGGAAAAATTGCATGTTAAAGGCAAATTAAAGAGTAATTATCTTTTGTGGATAAGCCAACAGGGTTTTGTCCTATTGGTTTCCAGCTCCTGGTCGTATTTATTAAAATGAACGATGGCGGCAACACGGTAGTAGAGTACCATACAATTGCTGTTTGTTAAAAAAGAAAAACAAAAGCTATACAATGGTCATTTTAAAAACGATAACGAGAATAAAGGCCTACAATTTTTCGATATTCGAAACCCGTCTCTAATTTATTATATAAGTCGCGGGACTCGGGATTTTTCGTTACACGAATAAAAATTATTTAGTTTAAACCTATTCGTAGTAAAAGAGAAGCAAATATTTTCATATATTTCTGATTATGTGTTTACGCTTTATGCAAACACCATTGTAGGACGCTTGGTCGACCAGAACTGAAACTTATATGGGATATTATTATTTACTCGTACGGAGTTATATTTTATACCTCGATAATAAATCGTGTTTATGCAACGTCATGTTATTATAAACGCCGAATTATGATTCCCGAAAATAAAACAGTATAATATTAAAAATTTCCTTTTTTTTTTCTTTTTGCATATATAAATATGCAGTGGTTTTTCATTAGCGCAGTTCGCAACAAGGTATATATATATATATAGAAAAAAACTCGCCGCTACTTCATCTGTTTACGAGTTATAAAAGGTATTTATCGACTTTTTCGTATTTTAACGAATATGTTTTATTAATCGCACGGAAAATTAACATTAATCAAATCGAACGCGAACGTTTATTTCACGTAATTGAATCGGACAATTGTCCGACGAGTTCGCATGACGTGTTTTTATGAAAATCATTCGTATCCAAACACCATTGGATACGTATCGCTAATTATAGTGAACGCGTTTGTGCGTTTTCGGATGTGCGACGAATGTTGTTACGAGTTAAATGCGTGCAAACGTTACGGGTAAATAAACGTACACATTAAATTAGCCGCCATACATGCGTTTCCTGAATGGATTTGTTGGATTATAAGGGACAGTGGCGTGTGAATCGTATAACATGTATTGTTTAAAGAAGTTATAACGCGAATATATACGCGATGACAATGAATCCAAACCTTGTACAAAGTACGACGACCAGAGGTTGTATTACGATGTTGTTACAAAATGTTCGGTTAACTTTTCGTGTGGCGAATTTTTCAAAACTTAACGTACATAACGTTTCGTGAAAAATTCAACGAAACGAATGACATTTCATACGTCCGAAATGAAGCGACGGAAAAATAAGAACTTTAGAAGACACGAGTATAATTATTGCGGCGACGGCGGTTATACGTCATAGCTGGTTTTCAAAAAACCGGCCGTACTGAATGTTAACTGTGAGACCGAACGCGACAAGCTGCACGCAAACGGGGCTATTAAAAATTCCATATAATAATTGACAAAAAAAGAAAAAAAAAACTTCTGACTTTGTCACGTGTAAATCGCTGGAACCATGTCTGTAGCTTCTGCATTATCAAAGGTAGTGTATTATAAAATTAAACAGTTTTTTTTTTTTTTTTTACTTTCAGAGGATTCCCCCTAATCTGACTATATCGCTATACTCACACACATATACTCGACCGCGTTTAAAGAAGCCGAACAATTCACGTTACCCGAGGGCTATTGATGAAAACCCGAACGTTTCACCGATTTTCTCTAATAAAATACGTATTATATAATATACAAATAATACGAACAAATGAACTAAAAAGAAAAAAATCGTAATTAATAAGGAGATTTTAGAATTTTAAATTCCGAACGAAGAGGAGATTAGAGTATTGGTTTTTTTTTTTTTGTAAAATAACGTGTTTCTTATTGTCCGCGAACAACTGTTCGGACGATTTCGACGCGTTCATTACGTTCCGGTAGTATATGTAATTAACACTTTATGTGTAAAGTTTTTTTTAACGTCCGGTACTTTTCTTCTTAATCGTAATACGAAAAACAACTCTAAAATCACAACTAAAAACCCCGTTCCTTCGATAAAATTTTCCATATATTTTGTATTTTTTAAGAACTCAGAATGTAATACGTACAATCTTGACGGTAAAACAGGATAAAACGCTTAGAGTATCGTTGTACGAGCACAACGATTCCGTTTTCGCTTTTAAATTGAACATAATAATAATATTTTTAAATGTCTCCGTTAGAGCAACTCGTTTTTTTTTTTTTTTTTTTTGAAATCGGATGTTATAAAATACATTTCAAATGACTTACACGATTAAATTACCTGAAATTCTAAATTAGTTTTCCTACATTTCGCAGAAAATATTAATGAGAACTGGAAGATAGAAAAATAATCGTAGTTATATTCGCTACAACACACAAAATACACAACAGACATAATTGATTTTTTTTCAGTCACAAAAATAAATCATTAATTATCGTTATTGAATCGATTTCGGTATTACATGCCGCGTTATTATTTTATTAGCATAATATTAACGTTTACTTTTGTGCCAGTGTGTTCGTACCGTTATTTCGTGTGTACAAGAAAATGTTTAAACCGTATTTTCTTCGGTGTAGGTATAATATTAATATTATCAACCCACGCTCTTATTTTAGTAATTTCATGCGCCGAACACTGAAACACTAGTTATAGCGGTTTTCAGAGGCGTATAATATTTCATAACGCGTATACACTTTTTATATGTATATATTATTACGGTGACACTTTTATTATTATTATTATTATTATTATTATTATTATTATTATTATTATTATTATTATTATTATTATTATTATTATTATTATTATTATTATTATTATTATTATTATTATTATTATTGACCTCCTCTTGGCCGACGAAAAACTACAACACATCACTCTTTTTCCCTTGACTGCTTTGCCCATATATTCAGATGTGGCCATGCCTTTTTTTTTTTATTAACTGTAATATGACCGCGAGTAATCTATAGTGATATTATATTACTCTGAACATTGTGCAGTTTAAAGGCGAAATATTTATATAAATTAAACATCGCAATTTATAATTAAACATTAAAATATACATTTCATAAATGTTTAAAAAAAAATAAAAAAGTGTTTAGTTAGAAGTTAACGTTATAGTTCGCGTTAATCAGTTGAACATATATTTTCAAAATAAGAGTTAAAAGTTTCAATAAAAAGCAATTATAAAATAATTTAATATACAATACAATTACCTGTTGACGTATTAAATCGTTCAGTAATACAAATTAAATATATTTTTGATTAAAAATTACAAAAAAAAAAAAAACATAATTATATTCAAAGAATACGTTAAATTTAACGTCTTTAACGTTAAATAAATTAACTTTTATCTACTCAATTCTTTAGGAAATATTAAAAATTATAACGATTTATCGCCCAAACTCTATAGCTTTTTAACGAATACGTTTACATATAATAAAAATATTTTCTTTTTTTTTGTAAACTGAATGTTTATAATATATATATATTTGTTTTTATTGTGTACTAACTATACGGGATTGAAAAACTCCGGTATACCAATAAGAAGATTTCGTTTCACTCGCGGTTTTGTTGTACATTATTCTTCTCGACACAACAAATACGTGTTTATATTGTAATTTTACAAAGTACATGAATGGATTTTTGTTTGAAACCGCCGAACAATGCGATAAAAAGCCGCTTAAATTGGAATATTAATACTTTGATATCTTTAAATAATAATTGTACCGTTACGGTCTAAATAATAAAGTTCACAAAAACGTTTATATAGGGTTTTAAGTAGGTATGGGGGAAGAAAAACGTTATTTAAATATATATATATAATAATGGTTTTTGATTTGTGTTTACTTATTTTTACTTTATATTTCATAAAAAAAAAAAACAAATTATATTTATTGCAACATATCGTAAAATGTGTTCGACAAAAGTACATAAAATATACTGAAAAAAAAATATATATACACGTAAAAATTACTTCGAATAAATACGTTGTTTCGAGATATATATATATATATTTGACATATATTTACCTACTTGCTGAACACTCTGTTGATATTATTCGTGTTATAGGATTATATATACAGGGGACAACGACAAATATATTTCTTATCCACTCAAATGGTTGATATATGAATGACGTTCGTTTCTGCAGTGCGAGTACACATCATTATAATTTACAATATATGTACCTGAAAATTCGAATGTGTTTACTTTTACTACGAGCTTATCCGCGGGCAGCTGATCGCGTATATATATATAAAAAAATATTTATGTTTTATTTAGATTAGACATTGACAGGTACACACTCACACACACACATACACATGGTCATCGCGTGGTAGAAATATAATCGTAATACATCGTGTATCTCACTGTAATATGAATTATAATGGGTTTTTTTTTTTTCATAAATTGATTATTTATTTTTTTTTATTGAGATAATAATTGCCTCGGCGACTGGGGCCATTGGCTACAAAAAAATAAAACATAGTTTTTTACATTTGTTACACTAAAACAACTTATAAGTTATGACTAAATTAATACAAATAAATACACAATATAGAATTAATTGTAATACGTTACAGGTGAGTACATAATACTTTATAATACACATTATATGGATACATTTCTAAATTTGTTTGTAAAGTTTTGTTTCCCCGAGGAATTCGAGAACATTAATTGTCCCGATGTTTAGGTTTTCAGCAAGATGGTGAGTCAACTTGTACTTCAGGCGTTGTAGTTCGTGCTGTCGTCTGCAATCGGTAATAATGTGTTTAACTGTCACAGGTTGGGCGTATGGTTAGGTTAAATTGAATATTAGAAATATTGTGAAATCAATTTTCGTTACGAAATTCCATATGATTGATATTAAAACTGCAAAAAAACGCAATGTATTTATTTTTTTTTCACGATTTTTTTCGTTGTTTTTATTGACGGGTTGAATGAAATCGAATCGCGGCGAACAATTTTTAAAAAATTTTATAACAATTAAATAATAAATGTATTATTGAAAAAGGAAATATATATATATTTATAACGGTATCGTTGAAATCAAAAAAAATGTACAATTGCGGACATATCAACGGCATAACAAATTTCGTCGTTTTAACGGTTTTTTCGATCGGGCCGTAAATAAAAATTCCGTCGTCGGTTTTTAACTTTTTTCTTCTTCTACAATATTTATAAACGGTTTCCCCCTAAACTTAAAAATATTTTATTTTATTTTTTTTCTCGTTATTTATCGCAATACAAACTGTATTATCATAAGTCGTGCCATGTCTCGTGCTCATTAAATTTAACGGAGAGATTATCGTGCCGGATACGCCGCCGATCGGAAGTGACAGCGCACATATTATTAAACACCTGCTCGTTTTTATTTTTTTCCAGCTTTATTCGTAACGGGCAATATTGTCTATATAATATCATCGTCCGACGTTCGGTTTATTGTACCGCACGCGCCTGTAACGTTATGTTACGTTCAAAGCGAAATTCGTGTAATAAAAAAAAACATATCGCACAGTACGGCGCGCAGCAGAGCAAAATCCCATATTACCGAAATCGAATTTGATAACTACGTCGTTTTAACAATGATCAACCGGTCGATGGGGTTGTAATTTTCCAAAAGTACATGTCTTTAAACCGTGTTTCGGTTTTTCGTTTATTTCAACGGTAAAAACGGAATTGTCTAGCGCATTTCTAAATCACAACGCGTTTTTTTTTTTTAAATCGCGCGATTAAATATAAACGCGATATCGTTTTTTTTTTTGTGTACGACGCGTGTTTAAAACCACATAGACGGCCGGTACGTATCGCGCGGAATTTTTGTTTCAGACGAATCGCCCGCCGTTATAGAACAAAAAAAAAACAACAAAAACTCATAATACGAACGCGAAAATATAATACGCATAATCAAAAGACTGCTGCGGGCTATGCGGCGGTGCGAGACGAATAGGGCGGCATCGCGTCAAAACCATTCGAAAATTATCGAATATCTTATCCGATGATCGGTTTTCGCGGCTATTTACAAGTCGGTGTCCTTACCCGTTTCAATGACACGTGTCAAAAGATTATTATTATTATTATTATTATTAAAAAAAATCCCGCCTCGGAATTTGAATAAGGTAATAAATTATTCATTCGCACATTGGTCACACGGACGTGTGCTAAGTCATGACTCGCATACACCGGATCCCGCGCGAGAGGTATTGATTGTACCGGACAAACTCGTTATTTATTTTGACGATATTTTTTTAATTCGTATTACGTCCGAAAAATTCATTAGACATTTGCCGTAGGACTGTATAAAACGTTCGCTAACGACTGTTGTCGAATACTACAGAAATACGTAAAATGTTACAAATACGTTTTGCGCGTTCAAATACTCCGAGTATCCGAATTCTATTTATTATTTTTTTTTTTTTTAAACGTTTTAGATTATTCGGCGCTATTATTCCCGGTCTTTTGCGATTTTCAATTACGTAAAAACGAGGTGAAAACGCGATTTCGTCGAAATCGATTATCGTTGTTGATTCAACGTGATTTCGAAACTAACGAAATAGAAACATGAAGATTCATGTAGAAACATGAAATATTCGTCGAACGTGTAAATTTATTATATCAAAATAAGGGCGGAAAAAAAAATAATAATTTTTTTCAAAGTTTTGATAATGGACTGTATTGTAGCTTCTATGGAGTTTGACGCATTTAATTCGTAAAAAAAAAAAAAAAAAGGTTATTGTTTTCGTTATTTATATATAAATATGTATATTAAAAATATTACGCCGAAGTTCCGATCGGGATCGTTTTATCGTATTGCTTTCAAATTTTACATACAGTGTACGATGCACTCTAAAATCATTATCCGAGTAGTAATTCGCTTAAGCGACGTTCGCAAAAGCTCGCTATACATTTTTCTAATTAGTTTTGCTTAAATATTTCGCCGTCCCCAACACATCACTGGCCATCACGAATCTGTATCGAAAATCAGTGTGAATGCGACCTGGCTCCTCCTCCCAAAAAACAATACCACTTGTCTCGTACGTACCTGTTGGAAATCAATAGAGGCGTTCATTTGCCTGCACCTAAAAAAGTGTGTGTGTGTGCATAAAATACGGGTACGCGTATTATTATTATTATTATTATTATTATTATTATTATTATTATTATTATTATTATTATTATGAGTGTGCCTACACACGGGAACAGTAATGTTTTCTTCGCGTTACGAACTCGCGCACCGCCGGAGCGAGCCGCCGGTGTATACGTACGTAAGTCCCTTGTTCGCGGCCCGAGACACGTTTTGCGTCTTACGCTCCGATCTTTTTTCTGCCGTCACCCGGTGGCGATGGTGGTGGTGGTGTGCGACGCTCTTTATACACACACACACACACACACCCCACACGTAATATAATATACACTTTGACATGTTTCGCCAAACCGACCACTTCAAAGGTGTGTGTGTGTGTGTGTGTGTGTGGAAACGTCGTGAGAGTGAACCGGACGGACGGACTGGTGACGAGATTTGGGTGGGAGAGGGAGGAAGGGCGAGAAGCAAAGTGAAAAGAAGAGAGAGAGTACTGGCAAACCAGGAATAGTGTGAGGGACGGTAGAATGGAGGAGGAGGAAGAAAGAAAAGCTCAAACGAATCTACGTAGTGCTGCGTGTATATGTGGTGTGGGTGTGTGTACAGCATCCGCGCCCGGGCTGTACAGGCGGTGCGTTGCAGGGCTTTACGTTATTGGTATACAACGGCGGTCGTACTTTTTGAGAGTAAAAAAAAAAAAAGAGAGAGAAAAAGTAATTTCCTTTGGCTCGCCCGCGCCGGTTCAATTTCCAGACGACACTCCGTCGCGCGAGGGACGCGCGTCAATACTCGAATTACAGACGCGTATTTGTCCGGTTTCCGTAGTTTATTTTGTAAATACATTTACAACAACATTAATAATAATAATAATAATAATAATAATAGTAATAATAATAATAATAATAATAGTAATAAACTGCAGCGCAGTGGTGGCCTAAAACGGTTACGAAGACGCGCGTGTCTTCGCCACTACGTTGCCACTGCTGGTCCGGTGTACACGTACGCGTAACAGTGGCGTAAATACGATTTTTTTTTTCTCTCTAGTCGGGAGAGGAGGGTTCAAATGAACTTTCGAAATAAAAATCTGACGCGTATCTGACGTCGAATTCGTGTTCGTTGAGTGATATTTAATTGAAATTACGCCAAATTCGTTATCGATTCGGTTACTCAAGAAACTATCGAATTTTCTCGTACAGAATTTCGTCGCGCGTTTTCTACAATCGTCTGAACGTACGAAAATCAATAACATTCCTCCGTCAATTATTTATACCTTACAGTATACGCGTTCACGTAATACAGCGTTGCGTGATGCTCAACATATTCTAGACTTTACGTTATTATAATATGAACTGAAATTTGCCATTATTTTCACAATCGACGAAATACGTATTTAAACGTTTTGTACAGCAAAAACGATTTAAAAAAAAAAAAAAAAAAAAAAATGTTCGTATTATAGTAATGAGAGGGTTCTCCTCGCGTCCGTTGTCTTACGGCGATCAATATTATGGCTGTACCGCATTTTGCCGGGAACCAACCACCTTTCCGCGGTATATTACGTCCAGATATTCGGAGTCGACGGAAATGGAGAATATTATCCGCGATTATGATTTTTCCGTTAAATATAACTGAACGGATAATTGAAAATGTAATAAATCGTTCCATTTTTTTGTTCTCTCTTCGTAGAAGCTATACTTGCTTACTGTCGGAAAAATTAAAAACGACCCTGTGTCGCCGATAATATTCTTCTCTATCGATCACAAGACTTCAGACGTCATGAAATATAAATATTCCCAATGATGTTCGTATAAACTCGCGCATGAAGGGTTTCTTCCAGTGCGGGGGCAACCAGCTTTTGGGGATGTGTGAGGGGACAATTTGAGTACGAGCAATACCCTCCGTAAATTTCCTAAGCTGATGCCGATTATTTTTAGTTTTTATCTCTATTAAAATATTATACTACAAAATCAATCCGCTTAATTTGAACAAAAACGTTTCGGAAGAAATTACGCATTTACTTTTATATTAAGTATATGTATATCTATATATATATATATAATAAAACGTACAAAATTTTAACAAAAAAACCGTATTTAAAAAAAAAAATTTGTTTTATTGTTTTTGCATCGTGTACACGCGACGTTAGATTGCACGTCTGAAAACGAATACATTTAATATAATTTATTCGTATTCGTTATATACGACAAGCGGTAAACACAATATCTTTATTTTTTCATAACGCCGCCGATATCTGTATTTGTCGGTATTATTTTTATTTGGAAATATATATTCGTCGACGGATCAATATATCCATACACCGACCATGTTTTTCCTAGACAGGATTATTTTCGAATACGCATGATGTGCGGTGTATAAATATTTTTTTTTTCAAATTCGCGAAATAAAATAAAAAATTAAAAAAAAAAATTCGTATTTTCAAAATAAACTTTATTGTGTTAGTACAAGATAATATCGAAGAGTTAATGACACAACAATCTTAACTAAAAAAACATTTATCAATCGATTGTTTAATTTAACATAACCGTTAGTTGGAACACCGATTTTTTTTTTCGAATCCGTTAACAGTGGTTTCCAAATCGAGCCGCAGAACAGTTATTTTACGAAATTTTCAACCACCGCGTGACCGTGCAATATGATCATATTACAATATTGTCCGAAATTGCCACCTATAACACGTTGAACAATAGGCGATAGGAAATGTAGGCGACGATCACAATAAGAAATACAGTATAAGAGGAGGAATATTTGAAAATTACTTTATCGGCCACTAGACTAATTTAGCGGAAAAAAAAAATTTAACCAAAATAGGCACTCGACCAAACCGCGTATCAAAATGTACGGAATGCAATTTCACTCACTACATTCGTTTATTCTTTAATTTTCGAGTTGAATATTTTTTTTTTTTAATTAATATATGAAAAAAAAATAAGAAACTTTGCGCACCCAAGTCCACGGACAACCTGCATTTGGGAACCACTGTGATATAAATGACAATGTTGTCCAGATGTTCCAAAATCTTTTTGCCGATAAAGAAAATCTCACGTGTCTACGGCATAGTTCAATGAAATGATCGCCAAACCGTTGAGCGTACGAATTAAACAATTATGAATTAAACAAGTATAAATGTAAAATTCACGCTTCTTTTTTTTGTTACGTAGTATTAAATTCTGGTTTTCTCCTTCCGCGGATGTTAAAACTGTATTTCCTAACCGTATTACACTCATTACTCATTAATGGTATGCACAGTCACGCGCAAAGTTTAATATCGGCCCGCGTACAGCGCATTAAATTGACCGACTGTCTGATGATTAAAGCTCCGCGCGCCGTGTGTACCAAGAACCGAGTAACTGCCGTGTGTACGAGGAAAAGTAGTAAACACGTCTTTTATGTACACGAGCACATTCACACGACACGTGTACCTACATAATATGTCGTACCTAGTTAAAATTTCGAAAATCCTCAGTTTACGCAATGAATGCGAATGGTTTATTAATTAACTTCGGCGGTCTACAGCGCTTTCGGTTAGAGTGTAAAACAAATTACACACGCGGAAAAATGCCATTCACAACAGCACACACACAATATAGTCATTTGGTAGGACAGTTACAAGTTCAATAGGTAAAAATGTGTTTTTCGCGCAAATTATTTCGGGCATTTTTGCGTTTTCCCCGTGGTTTTACTGTAGTTTTTAACGTTTTTTTTTTTTTTAATGAACTATTTCTAGTAATATCGCGAGACAAAAATTGAAATTCACCGGCGACTGAGATTTAAACATCGAATTTTGTACAAATACAACGTCTGCACGTACATTTAATGTACAATATAGTACACGCGGCCATGCCGCAATTGTCAAAATAAAAATTGTTTATTATTGAAATGGATTTTTTTTTTGTTTTTATAAAATTTTAGACTTTTAAAGGTCATAAATGCGCTATTATTTTAAGGGCGTTAAAATCCTAATACCAATCATCGTATACATTCCGAATATTAAAGCGTAAAACGCGTTAAATCGAAACGAAATAATAATATTAATCTGTTATAATCTTTTGAGTTGTCGTCATTTTGCGTTTTCGATCGCACAATACATTTTGTTGCAATTACCTATTTTTTTTTTTTTTTTTTACGAAATTTTCGTTATATTCAATAAGACCACGGCCGGTTCCGAGTTATTAGGACGTTGCGGGGCAGATTCGTTTTGAACGGCTTTTATTGATATTAAATTTTCAGCACGCACGGTAAAAGTGTTAACGGGGGAATAAAGCTGTTTTAACACTCCCGCGTAATGTGTATAGGCGTAAAAAAATAAACGTAAACATAAACTAAAAACGTTTAAAAAGGTACTATATATTTAAATTTATTATACCGTCTGCACACTGGTACATCCTGCAAGTGGATGTAAAATACCATCATCCGTGTATTTCAATATACCGTATAACGTCTATCAGAGAACGAGAATCTTCCACCCATCAACGCCGCGGATTTTACTACGCGCAGTATAAAACGCATTTCAACAAAATTTCGATCCGTCCGACCAAAATATTCTCTAGCGTTTTCCCCCGTTATTTTATATACATATATTAAAAACGCGAATAAAGTATGGCGTAAATGCGCGAAACAACTTATAAAGAATAAATGCTATACTTTATATATACGTACTATTTAGTTATTTAATTGATTCGTTAGTTATTTCGTGAAATACATTAATTGGCTCGACACTTTGATTGTATAACGCATATAAAATACTTAATTAGCGACATAAATACGAGGGGACGTCACTGATGTGTTTCACGTTTTAACGAGTATTTAAAATACGATAAATACTGTACGAGCGCTTTTTTTTTTCGATGGTCTCATTTGTAACACGAATAAAAGAAAAGAAAAAAATGCGAAATCGGTCCAAAACGAAAAATAATTAGACAACCGCGTTTTATACGTGATATAATACTGGCCTGTTTTATTGTGATACGGTACTTTGACTTGGCGCAGAGGGAAGTGATTTTTATAACCTAACCTGAACGTTATTATAAAAACTGTAATCACTGTGTATTGTAAGCGGACTCGAATGAAATAAATCCTAAACGCGTATTTTCTGTCGGAAGCACGATTGACTTGGGAAGGGACTCACAATAATTCCCTGGACCCTCGGAAGAGTATCCGGCTCTCCGAGTTTCAAGAATGTTTTCGACGACTTCCGGTTTTTTGTTTTTTTTTTTTTGGAAATACTTCCGGCCGACGACATTAACCGTACCGACAACGGAGTCGTCGTCACGATAATAATAATAATAATAATAATTGTTTGTCGTCATTACTCGTAATAATTGGACTGGTAAGTTGGTCTTCGGATTCCATAGCGTACGCTATTCTTTTTTTACTATTTATTGTAGAAATGTCGATTCTAAGACGTATAAATCAATTTATTTATTTTTTGAAGTTTTTTTTTTTTATCGCTTCGTCGCAATTATTCCAACAATTACGGTATCGAAATTCAATTATGTTTTTACTACACGCTGTAATAATAATAATAATAATAATAATAATAATAATAAAGGGAAAAAAATCGATAATTCTTATTTATTTTTTTCCCCCGTACAACACGATACACGTCAAATATTTTCATAATTTTTTCGTCTAAAAAAGTTCAAGTTTATGTAGATATTGTGTATTTCTCGCGTTTAAATCACTGTCGGCAATTTAAATGGATTTTAGAGGAACATAATAAAATACATACGTTCCGAAACCGGGATTTTATGTTTTTCTTTTTTTTTTAGTCCGGTTAAAATCGCGTCTGGTATCGTGTTCACTTTTCACATAAAACGTTTTCGTCGTTTTATTACAAGAAAATCGTTACGAAATCAATAATAATAATAATAATAATAATAATAATAATACGGATTTAAGTGACACTTAAAAGTTTTAAAGTCTACCACTCGACTCGATATACGAGTATATATATATATGTACGTGCATAATACACGAATTATTATCGTACTCGTACTTTCGCGTACAATATTAATAAATATTCCGTAATGAACTTCCGCGTGATTATATTACATTTTAAGCGTGCGTTTGATATTGACGCGTATTTTTAATTACGTTGTCACAATTCCCTATGCACGTTATTATGATAATATCCCGTACACAATATAACGACCGCATAATAAACCGCTTTACGCGAATTTATTTTAATAATATATCAACGCGAATTTAACACTGCTATACAAGAAACACTGACGCGTGAAGTAGATTGACACGGTTAATTTGTCCGTCACAAACACATATAATTTTTAAAGAGGTGTAGCCGACGAGTGCAACGTACACCACAACGCGTTTACTACTTGCGTATTGTATTATATATTATTTATTTTTTTCTTTGACGGCGCAGACACGATTAGACGTTTCGAGTACCAATAACCGTTTTCTCAAGCGATCGCGCAATATAATATTTTTTTCGTATGAATTACGCGTGTATGGATTTTCGAGACGGTTAGGAAACGTTTATTAAAACAATATTAATTTAAAATCGACGGGTCGTCATCGGTTTCTAAAAGCCTTGCCGCCCGTCCTCTTGAGTCGTTCGTGAGATGTAAAGCGCATCGTATGGAAGATTCCTTCAAAGAGAATTTCACGCCGTTTTCCTCTATATAGTTCTTTTGCCGTTTGTTTATCTTTCCGAAATTATGGTGACGATTGTGTCTTAACACGTGTGGAGGTAATATTAAAAAAAAAAAAAATATATATATATAAAGGCATAATATACGATTTTGGCAACGGAAAATGCTCTGCAGTGTTCAGCAAATTTCTCCCAACAGGTAGACGATATGCGCGTATACTTGAAATAATATCGACGAATGAAAATTATTTTTTTTTGAATTTTAAAAGAACGCTTTTATGTGCGCGGCATACTATGTAGACCATCGTCGTTTTTTTTATGATTTATCAACTGCACCGAATCAATTATTTTCAGACAAAAACCGAACCCAGCATACAGGACTTCTAACGCGTTATTATTATTTTTTTTCAAAAATAGGTTAACAATATTTTTATATATATATATATATAAACCGTTCTGCGTGAAACTCATTTCGATCATCATAAGAACGATGATGGTCATTCGAAACGGTAAACGTTTTTTATTTACCACGCGATATACACGGCGTATATATTATGAACGGAAAATAAGAAGCGAAAAATTCTCGTTCGATTTCAAATAAAAAAAAAAATTTTTTTTTTAACGTTAATTTTTTCGGGTTGAATATTTTATCGTGACCATAAATATCACCATTATTATTTATTATTATTATTATTATTATTTATAAATATTCAATATTACTATACGCGCGAAAAAGCGTTTATTATTATATTTTCCCTCCCTAAGTATTTCTAAACCGATAAAGATTTTAAAAAGAAACTTATAAATCTGTACCTATATACAGTATACATGTATATAAAAACTAATGGACCGTTTCGTGGATACTTCATATCTCTCGCGATATGATATTTATTTCGATTATTTATGCCGCTCTACAGTTATATTTCAACGAACGGGGGGGGGGGGGGGAAACAACAAATTTTTTTTTCCCCGCTAGGCCCTATAAAATATATTATTATTCCGAATCGTTCAAAAAAAAAAAAAAATAGTAATAATAATAAAAAAAACATAAAATGCGTATGTGTGTGTAATGCACCGTATCGTTTTCACTCATTGTTAAAGCATATTCTCTCTCTCTTTTTTTATATATAAATATGAGAAATGTACACAAAAACTGTATATAATATATTATATAAATATTTACACGGTCTTCGACGTACACTCGTATATTTTTTTTTTTTTTTCGACGACTCGATTAACCGAAATACAACGCTCGTTCGGTTGTTCCGGTCCGTATTCTCCGCAAAATCGTACAATATATTCTATTTATTTTTTATTCGTATGTCGGTTAACTAAGTATTACCCTACTAACCGCGAGACCGCACGGCTGTGCGTTCGTTTCACGGACATTTCCGATCTTCGTTTCACGATAAAATCACAAACGTTTAACTATGTGTAATATAATGCGTTCGCTCCTCGTCGATCCAATTAATACGCTATACACAGATTTCACACGTTTCAAGTCGATTTTGTGCCTTATTCTATATGCACATTATACACCGTTCTTACGTTGGTGAAATAACGCTAATTTTCTTCTTTTTTTTTTTTTTTTTTTTCTCCGGTATCTGGAAAATTTGAACTTTACACGGACGAGTCGATAACGTTTATATTTCATCGTGACGATATATACGTATACAAACCGATTTAAATATGACGAATCGAACGAAAATCCGACATTATTATAAACTCCCGCAGAATCGTGTACACCAACAGTCGCCAACCGGTGGTGTCTGGATCACCGTTTTCCGGTTATTTCACAATTTTTAAATATCGCGAGAGTCTCGTACTCGTTATTATTTTTGAAAATTTTGTAACTTTTTTTTTTAACCAAGCTGAGAACGTTACGTTGTTTCCGATCACGGCTGTGTACTGTATCTGCAACCGCTAATAACATCTGCTAGTAATCCTTCTGTGAAACGCTATCAGATACGACTATATATAGGAGTAAATTTTTAAAAAAAGAAAAGCAAGTGTTGATGTAGCTCTAAGGATGCTGTTGTGTAATTTGTCCTCAAACTGTTGTTCGACCTTAATGACATTTTCTTCGGTCTGCAGAATAAAAAACTACCTAAGGTCATAACTGTTTATTCAGAAACGCTTCAGGCGGTTTTTAACATACGAGTACATAAAGACGGCTCATCAAAAGTTTGGATCATAGACAAAATTAAAATACCATTCGAATCTATAATGAACAATCGAGAAAGTATAAATTGTGAAATAATAAAATTATAATTGTGTAAAAACGTAACATTTTTATTAAAAATACAATTCAATATAATCGATGTTCTTAGAGGAGTGTAATTTGTTCGTTGCTATAGATATTATTGAATATACTTATTCCGTACGACTAAATATTCTAAAAAACAAAAAAACAAAATCAATGCAATCAATTAGACGTATTATAGTTAACATAATCTAATTTATCGTTTAAAAATTATTTTATTCTTAAAGTCCAGTTAAAATTTAGATGTGCGTGTAATTTCAATATTGTTGTTGTCGAAAATAAATCGGGTTATTAAATTTCGTGTTTCGTTTAATTAAATTATTTATTCTTACAAAACGTGTTGCGCCATTTAATAAATGCCTGTACAAACAGCGCAGTGTAGGTCTGACCCACTCGGCTACCAGGCCGAGTTTTTTTAATAATTCTTCGCACACGACTTTCTTACGGACGCGTGTGTTTTCTGAGCTGATGATTAAAAAACCCGAATTCAGGATCTCACGGTTAATTGAAACATTGTAATATCTCGTACGTACGAGATGTAAAACCTAATACTCGGTTAATTAACAAATATCAAATAATATTGACGGGTTATTGGGTCTTCGGATCAAGAATTGAAACACTACACACTGTTTTGGTGAAAAAATGATATTTTAACAAAATGTTTTGATTTTGTTTACAAGTGTATTGCCAGTTGGTTATTAATGTATAAGTTTTGTGCGAATTAAAAACGTTGTTTTTTCTTCTAATATAATTTGACTCTTCTAAAGTTCCAATAAATATCATGTCAAGTGATATTTTGTTCCTTTCTAATCTCATATGTCCACAATCGATTTACTCGTTAAAAGTTATGCGCGCGCGCGCGCACACAAAATCTCCGATGCGATCAGTTTTAAAAAAAAAAAAAAATTATTTCAAGACACAGTATATAACGAATAACCAATGTGATTAGTCGTGTTGGACAAAAAAAAGTATTGCGTACCACTGCAGGAAACGAGACAATATTATTCTTCGTTGTTCGTATGCGGTATTTTTTTTATTTTTTTTGACATCAAAACCATATCGTGTAGCTCAGTCATCGGAAGGACGCAGCTGACGATGTTATGGATTCTACAACCGCGTGTGTCCGTCACGTCTGTAATTTGACTTCCGCCTTTTGTTCCCGATCGTTTATTGAACCTAACCCGCGCACCGTCCAATAACCTTTAACCGATTTTATTATTATTCGACACCGGAAAATTGCATTAATCCCGAACGATACGTGTGACTGACTGACTGATGTTGCAACGAACAATATGTTGCGACAACGGTCGCAGACACCGCTCTTGTGTATAATAAACGCGCGCGGTACTTGTACTTGTCTGAAATTTCCAATACACGCGGAGGACGGACGAGGTTCCCGCCGAACTGCTGCGTGGGTCGCGATAAAATGTTCACGTGGAAAACACGAGGCTGAAAAAGAATTATTCTCGTATTTGAAACTTTGAAGACGATTCGATAAAAATAAAACAGTTTTAACCGTATACATATATATATTTAGTGGAATTCCGCACGGGTTTACTATTCAAAATATCTAACGGTTTCCGCTAAAGCTATATATATATATATTACGAACGAACGATGCTTCCCGTCCAATTCTTCATATTAATGAATCTGGATTTTCGATCTTTTTTTTTGTTCCGTTTCTTTACCTGCGAATAAATCATATTTTATTATTACATATAACATATGACATAAATTATTTTTATTTCTAATAAAACATATTGTTAACATTCTAATATTATTCGTATTTCATATACTAGAAAAAAATAATTCGATTTCAGTGGGTCACCCCTATAAATTTGTAAAATTATTAGAAATGAAAAACGTATGAGGAATTCCGCCGCAAGTCTAACGTGTTCGAATACACGTTAGTCTTCTGAGACTCGCGCGTGATTTGTTGCCGTTTAACGAATTAAAATCCGTCGCAACATAATTTAGCGGAAAACGTTTAATCCGCACAATTTCAACAGCGTTTATGAACGATTATTGTCGATTATTCATTTTCCCGGATACGTCTGTGCAGGTGTACACAACGGGTAACGACAATAAGTGCTCCGTAATCCGTTACGTGGGCAACAATAATAGTAATAATCGATTGGCGCGTACAACCCATTTGATTCATGGTCAATTCGTCGTAATCGTACACGTATAAAAAACAAAACAAAAAAAAAAAAAAAAACGTACAGCGTTTAAGTCGTCGTTATCGTATTAAAGTTATTTAATCCAAAACGTTTTATTCAGATGATTCGGATAATCGAAACTGTGCTGCAAGAATCGCGTGGTGAATACGTCTCCTCGCAGACAACTGACTACTGTGGTGTAATTGTGACCGATCACGTGGGATCCGAAGTGTGTGTGTGTGTGTTTAGCCGCGGGAGATATGCTCGCGTTTGTTTAAAAAAAAAATCCGACAGTCGAGAGAGATTAAATCGCGAGGAGACCATATTTAGAAATTAGCGAGAAACGACGTTTTTAGCGGCCGCTTGACACAAACAAAATGTGTTACCGGCATAATATATTGAACACAGTTGAAAAGACTGTTGGCGATAATCCGAGCCGGATCTATTATTAACGAAATAAACACCAACTATTAGAGCCCAGGCAATTTTAATGCGTGCGCAATTGAAAAATCTGTTATCATGGCGTTCAATGTGCGGCAGAAGTCACGCACGAGTACTCGTATCGACTAATTGTCATCGATAAAATCGGTAACGAATTGCTCGGATGAAAAAGACCGTTTTCGAACTTGCAGAGAATAATTGCGCACTCGACTATGTCCTAGTAGAAATGAATTATTTAATTTTTCTGTTTTTTTTTTTTTTAACGTTTAACCATTGTTTGTTATTACGTATATTATTTCGTAAAATTTCAACTATTCTTCATGCGTGTGAAATGTAAAACTCTTATTAGACGAATAAATTCGAAACCCGTTCGAAAGATCAACGACGGTGTGTTATATTGTTTTATTGAAATATTCTAAGCTCAGGACTCGAATGGAGTGAAGATCCCGTTCCACAAAAAAAAAAAAAAAAACCGATTAAGAAAAGTACATAAAATCCATATAACGACTGCTACGTACGCTACAATCCCAATTAGACATTGTATGAAACCGAATCATTAGTGCTAACTACACAATACAGTACTAGTTATAACTATAATGATAATCTTATTGCGTCGATATCACATAGACGATAAGTATTTCGTTTATTACCGTCATCGGCCGATATAATGAAAAAAAACAATATTCGTACAGTCTGCTCGTATTTACGTTATTCGTAATATCTTCTACAACGACGCGCGTCGAAAATTTTCCCAACGTACCGACGAATAATTATCGAATAAAATAATTGTTTTTTTTTTTTTTTTTTTTTTGAAAAATACCAATCTCGTATCACGTAGTCTCAGCAAATGATGATAAAAAAAAATCGTTTAAATTGCTGTATAGTAATCACTTACTTCGCTCTGTTATATAATATAATAAAAATCGTTCTCTTGTTTTATTGTTCATTTATTCTACATATATATATAATGTAATACGTTATTAATTTTTTTTTTTATTCGTTATTGTGTCGTATATTACTTTACTTGCTCTCGCGAATTATCTATTGTATTTGTACTAAACTCATTCGTATTGTTTTGGGCCTTGACATGTGCATTAAATAAATAAATATATATTCGTATGTGTGTGTGTGTGCGCACCGGATCCGTCAAAAATCTGCCGCGACACGAAACGGAGGAGGTGTTTACGATAAAAAAAAACCCCCCATATTGTAACGTATAAATAGTTATATAATAATAATAATAATAATAATAATAATAATAATAATAATAATAATAATAATAATAATAATAATAATAATAATAATAATAATAATAATAATAATAATAATAATAATAATTATTGTCGTCCGTTTCGCGCACATTATATAATTTATATAAAAGTACTGATTCAGTGCTCGAATTGGAAAAAGAAAAAAACGTGCGTCCTCAACACACATCAAACACACCACTGTAATTATCGGTATTTCATTAAATAAACGTAAAACGGGCTTTAAAAAAATAATCGATTAATAAAAATAATATAATTAAATTATCGTGAAATCATATCTAATCTGTGTTTGTATAATTCGTTGGTTTTCCGCGAGCATCGTCTGCAAATCCACGAATAACTGACTCGGCATAAATAATTGGGCAGAATGCGTTCAACACGACTGATGATGTCGTTTAGACGTGTTTGAATTCGTTCAGCGTCTATTAAAAAAAAAAATAATAATAATAACATTAAATCGATATCGTTTTTGCTCCAATAACGATACGTTAAAACAAATTTCGTTTGAATTTTTCGTTTCTGCTACAAAATTACGAAACATAAAATAGTAGAAAAAAACGACCTCGGACAGTCCTCCAAATTTCCGTTAATAGAAAAATTAAAAGAAGGACGTTGAAATTATAATTATTATTTTTAAATACCATTTTAAAAATTCAAAAAATATACTTTTAGGAAAAATTTTTTAAAATAATTAATGTAATTGATTCGAATAAAATGAAAATGCAACACGTGAGCGTAAAAAATGTACGAATATATTTACAATTCTATAGTTTACATATTACAAGTTATGTCGATTGATTCGATAAATCGCTTTTTGAAGCGCAGCTAAGTTATAGGTTAGGTTAAGACATTTAAATAGTCTGCTCACAACATTAACACAAGTGGCATCGAAAAATTTGTATAATTAATTGTCTTTTTTTAAAAATATCTTTTGAAAACCAATTTCAGAAATAAATTCGAACGAAATATCGCTGCAAGTTGTTATTTTCTTCAAATGCGCAAGTCTAATCGTTGATTTGCGCCGTTCAATGTCACTTGCGTATCTGTACGAAATTAAATAAACCGTCCAACCGAAAATGGTTTTTGAAAGAACGCGGAATTTTATTTTTCTTGTCTCGCACACACGTATAGAAGTCAGAAAATCGTATTAAAAATTCGTATTGTCCAGACGTTTTCAATTCTGAAAACCACGATTTTGAGCGGACTTTCAGTGTGTAATACGAATTCTGTCGTAAAATTTAAAACGTTAATAATAATAATAATAATAATAAAAAAAAAAAATTGTTACTTAGTAGTGTATAGTCAAGAATTTTCGAATACAGTTGAAATAATGCGTAGGACCTATTTCGTATACAATTTTCAGTCTTTGAAACCGAAAATTTGCTCTTTTATGACTTAAACGTTTAATAATCGCTAAGAATTCGATTTTTTTTTTAAAAATGGTAAAAATCGTTAAGAATTTAAAAAAAAAAAAACAAATCCGCTTTGTTGTTTAGGTTTTGTACGGTTTTAAAATATACCATCGACACGGAGCATATTTTAACGTACAAAGCACCTAGTGCCACCCAGTTGGCGGTGGACGTGTCACACACACATCATTTTATACTAATAAAATTTTTTCCTTGTTATTTATATATATATATATATAAAGAGCGGAAAATAAGGGCAACAAAAAAAGAAAGGAATTATTATAAAATATTAATTTTACGTGAATTTGTAAAAAAAAAAAAGAAAATCTCGTAATTATTTTTTTTTCTCGCAGAATTAAAAATAAAAAAGAAAAATTACGATTTCGACATTTTGTTTTAAACACTTTTTTTATTTTATATATATATATATATAAAATATTGTATATTATACAATAATACCATCGTTATTTTAATTATTACGGTGTTATCCTGGGGGAGGAACTATATGGAGCACGATGGAGAGGGAAGATTTTTTTCTTCTTTTTGTGCGCGCGTGTACCTCATAGACTAAAAATGTACCACACAGGGAGGGGGATATGCTGTTATAGTCCACATACAGTGTCGTGTGGTAGAAATCCCTTAAAACATGTCTTGATAGAAAAAATATTTGAAAAAGTTGTCGAAACGATAACGATTCGTAGCAGAGTGGTGTGTTGTTGCACCTCCCGCACGGAGGTGGCGCGTACGCTGTAAGGTCAGTGAGTAGTTACGATGGCGGAGTGATAATAATAATAATAATAATAGTAAGCGGAGGGAAATGGAAATAATAATAATAATAATAAAAAAATCGGAATAAAATCGCGTGGGCCGCGCGCGTGTGTGTGTGTGTGTGTAGACGACGACGGTGGCGGCAAAATAACAAACAAAAAAAAAACAACAACAAAAACGAACGACGTTTGCGATGTGCGTTTTGTGGCGGTGGGGAAACGTCCCCCCGCGGTACGTGAAGCGGACGACCGAACGCGTTCGAAAACCGTGTTTTAGTCAAGCGGATTCGTTTGGCGCGCTATACGAGGAAACCGGTACACTGCACACGCGTCCGCGCGAGCGCCGCGCTCACGACAACGCCGCCGCGCCGTGGCACGCGCGCCGCGCTAAAATAAAATAATAAAAGGAGAAAAAAAGAAGAAAAAAGTGGTTTTTTTTTTTTTTTACTTTTCCTCCCCGACCGACCCCGTGTGCGCGCGCGCGCGCGTGAATATTTCCCGCACGGAAAATCGGAAAAATTTTGGTTTTTATTTTTTCCTCGTATCACCTGACCGATGCGGCGGACTGCTGCGGCCTATAATAATATTTCGGTGAGTTTTTTCTCTTTTCTTTGTGTATTTTTTCGCGCGATATAACGAATGCTTCGGTCGCTCGAGTTATTGTACAGGAGAAAACGGATTGCGTTTTAAAGTTTTTTTAAAATTACGTTTTTAACCGGGTAAAATATTAAAAAATCCGTACGAATTTTATTTTTGAAACGAACCGCGTGTCGTATTTCAAATTTCTAGAGTTTTTTTTTTTTTTTTTAACGTAATTTACATGTAATCGCAAATTTTTTACGCGGTTTTTCAAACACTTAATATTTTCCTTTAATTTTTTCGTATACTCACCACCTAACATGCAGACGGCCTAATAATATATTTTTGTGCGATGATAATAATAATACACATCGCACTACATTTTTTTAATGAATATATAAATATAATTTTCCGTCTTATACGACGAAGCGTATCGGATTACGTTATAAACTTCTTTTTTTTTTTTTAGAATTTCAAAATACGTTTTTAACGAGATACAATACAAAAATTCATACAAATTTAATACAATTTGTAACGAACACATTTATAGATGTTTTTTTTTTTTTTGTAATTTATATGTAATCGCAAACGTTTTGTTTTGCCATCTAACGTTAATTTAGACTCAATAATATTTCTGAGAGTTTTTCTTGTTTGCGCCAATAAATACATCAACGCGTTCATATCATAAAGAACAGATCCGTTTAAAATTTTTATTTGTTATTTAACGAGGAATAAATACAAGATTTTATTATTTTTTTTTTAAATTGAATATCGTACTTATTTTTCACGTAATATTATGTAAATATTTAAAGGATTTCCGTGACGATCGGTATTCGATTTTTCATATAATATTGCAGACGACGTTTTTTTTTCTCCACATTTCGTACAATATACGAGATTACGTATAGTGGAATCATATAATTTACACTAATAATAATTACGTCTAGACATTATCGTGACTTATAGTGGTGGTAGTCTGTAATCGCGCGCTGTACAACACGTGAATATTGTCGTGTGCTCGGACAATACCGTTCGTTTCGTTACGAAAATTTACGTTGTGTTCGGTTTTATTCTTTTCGCGCGTGCGTGTGTGTATGTTCGTGTTTTTGTGAAAACATAAATTCAGTCGTTATAATTCGGCGACGAAGTGATTGCGGAAAAACGTTTTACTCTATTACCGTGTTATTAACAATAATAATAATAATTAACGTTTTTCAATTATCCAGAAAACGTATATAAAAATCATGTACGAATTACTTTCTTACGCATTTTTCATTTCGATTAAGTTTCAATATAAAAATCCATTATATACACTTGTGATTATTTTTAATTACATTTCGGAGCCGTTATACGGATACGGTAATATATAAATTATTATAAATCAAAGAAATACAAGAATAATAATAACTTTTACCGAATACTGCAGTGCCCATGTATGTGTGTATAATATAGGCGTGCGCTGAAAATTAAAAACGAATATTAGTCGTTAAAATCACCGTGTACGACCCAGTTAATAAAAGTATGTGTTCATTTTCGTGATTCGGGTTTATAACACTTTTTGTAATATTGTCGATAGAAATTTCAAAAAAAAAAAAAAACATACAAATAAGATTTCGATATTTATTGCCGATTTAAACATATTATATAATATGCGCAGTAAATACTTATGAATTTACGACGCTTGATTTTTTTTTTTTAAAAAAAAATGATAATTTTAGAGTATATATCAGCCTGTACATGCCTGTATATTTATCTATATAACGTATTATTATTATGTTTTTCCTATTTCTATTTTGTAACCGGTTCGAATGATTTCGACTATTAAGGAAATGCGATTCACCTTTAACATTTCATTGATCAATACCCAAATGTATAAGTAAGACTTTCGAATTTCGAAAGTAAAACTCATATAATATACGTATATACAATATCTGATATATTATATCATACCGTAATAAAAAGGCGTGTGATTCGATTGTTTTATATACTCGTCCGCCGTCACAAATTTCGGATGATGACGAGTTATTGTTATAAATTTTTTTGTTTTTTTTTTTTAATATTATTATAAAATTTCTACACCAATGTGTTTATAATAATAATTAAATTTAAAAAAAAAAAACAATACATTTTGTTTTCGTATTACATTCATAATTATTATACGTATTTCATTGTTGTAATAATAAAAATTGATAATAATTGTATCGTGTTGTTTTTGAATCGTTTAAATATTCGTAAATTATATTAAAAACACATATATCGAATTTTCAAAAAGTTTAACACTGTGCATATATATATATATATATATATATATATGTGTGTGTGTGTTGTTTTTAAAATGTCGAAAAAAATCTATTACCGTTCGTGAAATAACATTTGCGGATTGATAAAAAAAAATTTTTTTAAAAGCACTTTGTACAGGAATTAAAGTTTCATTTGATGAAATCGTACGTTAGCCTAAGATAAATAAGTATAACGTTTAGTGTAAATTGTTTGCTATTTATTTTAAACGTCAATATCTTTTGAATTTCGTAAAACTATCAAAAACATATAACGGAATTAATGATAACATATAATTAACCAAGAAGAATTGTCTGTTATGAAATATTCATTTAAACGCCTATAAATAATTTCGAATGAGATATCTGTACACGCGTCATTGTCTGTGCACGACATTGTAAAACGGTATAGCTAATATTCATAAATATTATTTTATGATTTTTTTTCGTCTTCATATTTGAATATATAATATGCGTTTACACGTCGAATGTCTCAAATGCGGTCTTCTTTCAAATAGAAATACTTAAATGGTTATGTATGAATATGTGGTACACATATTATGTGGATTTGTTGCGGTTCGTTTTAATAATTACAATATTTTTGTTCGCGTTTTAAGGATTGAAAAATGGTGTTGTTTCGAAGTAGAAACTCGATACGCAACGAGGATGTTATACCAGACATATCAGCTCCCAGACTTTTACGAATGACAGCTATCAGAAACAGTATGCGCGTCGAACGTCAATATGTCGGAGACAAACACAACGGCTTGCAGTGCGGAGTACAAGAAGGTAACAACAGTTAATTTTCCATAATTAACCCGACATTTAGGATTACCGTATAACTCTTGGGGGCTAAATCAGAACACTTCTCGCTCTTTGAAAAAAATAAATAAATATTATTTCGGAATATATATATAGCGTCGTAATCTCGAGTCAAATCAGTCGTTACGTCAATCGATGATATTATTCGTTATAAACACATAAAATTCCCATAAAAACCTACTGAAAATGTACACTTTCAAAAATCATGCGTCCTCTTAACTCTGGTGAAGGTATAAAAATAAAGACTGTCCGGCCAAAATCACGACGTCTGATAAACCCTACGAATCCGTTTTCGTCCGTAACGGTATATTATTAATAATGTATAAAACAATCCATTACAAAAACGTGTCATGTACACCTGTATGAACGTTATTATTATTATTTTTGTTTTGCATACGCGTAACGCCCGGTTTCCCAAGATACAGATAAAATAACAACTATATTATTTTATATAATAATATAGATACAACAGTATTGAATCCGTTTTAATAAGTAATTAAAAGATAGACGATGGTCCTCGTTTTCTAAGCGCATCGTCTCAGACGTATGTGAATACGTTCCGGGAAGATCTACTACTGTGGGAATCGTAAAATGTACTTCTAATAACAAACCATCGGTGTTAACCAATAAAACCGCATTAATAAGTTTGTTGCGGAGAAACGCGTGTCGGCTAATACCCTTCGGTCGGATAAAACTCGGATAAGTGTTGTAAAACGGTGTGAACGTGTGATTCGTGTTCGATATTAATGACGTAGGGAACAATAATAATCTGAAGAAATTTACTTCGGTCGGGACGATTCGCGTAGGATATTCCGCAACCGACCTATAACGAGCCGAGAAACAACTTGTAGTGTTTTTAATGAAAAAGATAATGTAAAATCTAAAGAAATTCGTTTAAAGGACCTATATAAAGAACCTATAGCGAACGTTCTCATTCGTTCGATGCCAGTGTTCTATAAATGATAAATTGACGACGAAAAGAACATCCGGACAATATTTAGGCGATACTCGTGTTATAGAGACACGTTGTATGCGTAAAATATAATTCGACGTTTGTCGACGATAAATCTATTATTTTATAAATCATTTTAGTTGTTGGAAACAGTCGGGCATAGAGAAACGACGATTTGCATGGGAAAAAAACACAAACCTTTACAAATGACATACGAATAATAAAATATTACACATTTATAAGCATTTCGTTTCGACGGTAAACTTTCGAAATATAAATAATAATAATAATAATAATATATGAAAAAATAGAAAAATACAATCGTCGTGATGTTTACGAAATTTCTTCGAATCGCGCGTACAGTATTATATTGCCGTGGTAATGTGTGTATGTTTTTTCGCAGCTCCCCTCGCGTCAAGGTCGAAAACTACGAAATATCACGTTCGTTATAATCACACACGCAATGCCAGAAATCCCTTCTCCTTTACGGCGCAGGATATATTTATAAATAATAATATATATATATATATTGTTCAAATATTATAGACATACGTTGTACCTTTTGGTACCGATTGTTGAAAGGAGGTGGGGTATGTGTGTGTGTGTGTTCAGTACATACAAATATATGTATCATACGTGTGTATTTGAGCTTTCGGCGTTTTCCAATATATGTATATATATATATATGGAATGCCACGTGCCGCCGCTAAAGGCGAACTTATTTGAATACAATTATTATGTACGCTCTTTGTATATTATTTATATACACGGAATATTCACCGAACACAATTGAATGTGAATAGATCAAAAGATGGAGAATAATACATATATCGATGACAAGTGTTGAAACTTCCAATTTATCGCGCGCGGTAATTGTTATTCGCCGCAGACGACGACGACGAAGCACTTATGAGAATATATACACACACACACACACGTTATACACACTATCCACAAATATTTATTACGAAAATAATAATAATAATAATTATATGGTTTCGGGGGAATTCGTTATTTTCCACATATATTATATTATATGCATACGGTATTTATATTATATTATGTGCGTAAACGCGGAGAAGCTGAATCCGTTAGTTTCGCATCGGATTTCTCTTTTAACCATCGTCAGTGGTTATTTTTTTTTTATTGCGCGTTATTTGAACTGCACATATATAATTACGTGTATAGAGTTCTCTGAGTATATAGAAAATGCGTGTAGTAGTTGTGAATTTTAAAGAAATCTTAAGATTTTTTTTTTTTTTTTTTTACTCACTTATCCATAATAATTCAATTCAATTCTTGTAACGTTTATTTTTATTTCGATGACGCAATAATGTTAAAATCCACGTTTTTTTTTAAATTTGATTTGAAAAAAAAAAAATTCATTTATTCATATTTTAATCAAAATTACTATACTGTCGCTCTGTTTGCGGATGGGGAATAGGAGGGAAGAATATAATACGAAGATAAAGTATATATATATATAATGGGGTGGAAGATAAATGTGATAAACGTTAATGGAGTGGAGAGAAAACGATCGGAAAAGAAAGGACGAAGAAGAGAAGTCGAGGGAGGAGAATTTCAAGATTTTTTTTTTCAGTCGTATTACGAACTCCATGCGCGTTATAAATTCCCAGGTTATGCATATGCAAACTTTTAACGTTAATTAAATTTATTATTTAATAACATTATCGTCTCTATGTACATAAATCCGCTATTATTGATAGCGTTCAATATAATATATTATATAAGCGATATGAATTAATTTCAATAATTATATTATACAAATAAGTTCCCCCCCCCAATGTGACGCGATTTATTGTGTTTTACATAAAATACACCGTTTTCTTTTTCTAAAGTATTTCTCTTTGAAACCGTGATTAACTCAGCCGGTGGAGGATCCAGAAATATTCCACGGGGATGGAGGCGCGCGCATAAATCATTAGGTACCCACTACAGATGATAATACTACATAATTATACTGGGAATGTGAATAAATCCCGTATAGTCGATGCCGGATAGAGTGGCACGACGGCGGTACAAGTGTAGCCCAAAACTATAGTCGCGGAGTGTTTCGGACCGCCACAGCCGCACCGGATTGTTAATCATACTATTCACTATTATTTATACTATTGGAAATTGTATATGTATTAATAAAATCTCTACTTTTTGTTATAGAGGAGCCTTTAGCGGAATAATTGCTTTTAAATCAATATCGATATTTTATAAAATGTTTTGTGACAATTACTGTTGGTTTGTCGATTAGTATTTAATAATAATAATAATAATAATAATAATAATAATAATAATAATAATAGTAGTAGTAGTAGTAGTAGTAATAATAATAATAATAATATCGAAATACGGAGAACCCCTGATTTTTCCGCCGTGCCAACTGTATTTGGCACCGACTGTACTATATAGACACAATGTGTTCATATCATATTATGTTATATACACATAAGACAGTTTTGTGTTACGGATTACAGTTACTCTTCTATCGTAATAAAACTGAGAAGTACGAAATTAAATTTTATTATTCGCCCGGATCGTAATTAAATTAAATTTTATTATTTTTATCCCATCTTCATGTTTGCATGAAATTTTACAAAATCGCGAATTTGAATTTCCTTCCGCGATTTTGCAAGTACCTATTTAATATAAAATAATATTCTAATACTATTTCTATATAATGTGTTATAGGTATAAGTTTTTTCTGCACCTACCCAGTAATTTAAAATAATTATCAAGAATTTCCATAACGGCGCGTTAATATAAATGAAAAATCGTCTTTGATAATGAATTTGAATTAATAAATTTGGATATTTTTCTAAAAACCACAGTACCAATATAGTAACGTTAAAACGCGTAAATTTCGATCGCTTGGAAAAAAAAATTTATATACATTTTAAAATCGTTTTCTCACACATTTTCACTACGTATGGCTTAAGAGTGATATTCGGATCTGAACCGACTTCTCCGCACCGTAATAATTCAATCGATCTACTCGATTATTGTTTTCCATTATAAAAAATAGAAAAAATATTTTTCTATTCATTCGTTATTGTATAATATACGCCGTATTGTTTATATACTCGTTGCGCGAATTCGAATCAAACCGAACGAAAATAATAGCTGCAAAACAAATTCTATTAAACGATTGATTAGTGGTAATTCAAGTTGAACCATTTTGTTTTCTACAAATTATGATTTGAATCTGTTTCGGATGTTTTTTTCTTTTATGTAAAATTCGAAATACACATAAAGTTATTATAACAACGGGTATGTAACACACACTATACCGTTGTGAATTTTTAACAAAACGTACAAACTCTATTAATACTAAACATCGATTTGTATACAACGTCACACCAGGACTTGCGCTAGTGTACACCACAAAATTGTCCACTCTAATAATAAAAAAAATTAACTAATATTATATAGTCATAAATCGGCTATGATAAGTTGGTGCGTGCGAGGGGAGGTCTCTTTTGCCAAAACACGCCTAATATGACCTCAGTTCGGGTGCTTGTGTAATTCTGAAATTTTCTTAGCGCAAGCGCCTTGTATTTAATATAAATATTTAATATATTTTATATAAATATTTAATATATTTTATATAAACATTTTATATAAATTTTTGCAAACGGCTTTTATTCAATTCTGGATAAAACGTAAAAAAAAAAAAAAAAAAATTCGACGATTTTCAGGGGGACACGCGCGGCGATTACTATAACATCAATCACTAATTAATATCGTTGATATACCAACGAGAACGAAAATTTTCGGTTAATAATAACGTAAACCGAATTATTGTAATTCCACGACACGTGCAATTTATAGTTCGTATTACTATTCACGAAAAAAAAAAAACACAAACAAATTCGATCGACATTAGTATTCGAATAAAAAAAAAAAAAAAATAAACAATATATATTTTTCGAACACTTAAATTGAACGGAACAAATACGTTCTCTTTGTTAATATTCATTATAAATGTATGGATAAAATGGAATTTCGATAGATTTCTCGGATAAATAAACCCATTTTTATATTTTTCTAAACGTAATATAATAAAATTACAAAAAAAAAAATCCAAAAATAATATACTTAACGCGTGTTTTAAACTGGATGAATTATAAACGTAAGAGGGGATACGCGAATTTCATCATGAAAACAAAAACACTATCATTGTATGTATAATGTATACACGTTATTTATTTATATATATTAATATATTAATTTATTTTATATATATTGATAATAATAAATTTATAAATTCCGTTGCTGTAATCATTACGTGTTATTTTTATTCATCGTTTAAAAATGATTTAAAACCATTGAAACCGTCATTGAAATGATTTGGAGTGTGGTTAAAAAAAAAAAAGAAAAAGAAAAAAAATTGTCATAATCGGTGTACGCCAAACAATAATAAATTCGCCGTGGCGGCTAGAGGAAGGTTGAAAACTTGAAAATACAACCACCAGAGTGGGTTGCGCGTGTTATTATTATTATTATTAAACGTGCAAACCAGTCAACCACGCCGGCAACACTCCCGTTTTAACCAAACCCATTTCCAATGGTTTTTATTATTCTTCTCCGCGCCGGTCTGACGGACGGTCGGAGCGCGCGCGCATTATTAAAAATATCGTACGGCCGCGCCGCGCGCGTTCCATATGCGTCGTTCGTCTCCGTGCGGCGGCAGTGTTCTCGCCATCGAAATTCGTTACGAGTCTCGTTTTCGATCGTCGTAAGCGAACCGGACGGATTATGTTATGCACGGCTTGTGATTTCGGTGAGTATTTCATTTCGATTATTCCTACCGTTGATACCTCAAATAGTCCGTGCGAATTGTATGAAAAAATTTGGAAAAATTTGGAAAAAAAAAGAAAAACGTGTAATGTCGACGTGCGCGCTGGCCGTCCGCCAACGTTTATAAACTATATATACGGACAACGTAAATAAATTATTGCGTACGGTTTTCAAAACGTTATGAAGCGTTGCGTGTTCTCCTCGCTCTGTACACCGTGTTTCACACGCGTAATCGCGATTGACAAAAAGCCGATCGCCGACCGGTGTTCGTAATGATTTATATAACTACGTCGAAAACTTGTTTTGATAAGATAATAGATGAAAAATACAGCGTTTATGTTAAAACGAAATTACTAATAATAATAATAATCGCGGTGTTAAATACGTTTTTATAACGTTGAAATTATTTATTATAATCTCTCTTGACCGATTACGGTTCGTTCGAAAGGTGGGGGCCATTGGCTAATCGCGTGCGACGTCGTCCAAACGCGTAAAAAATTATTATGGATTTTAATGTTCCCGTAAACGAAAACCGACAGTTCGTCGTTAACGAAAAGCGCGATCGGGACAAATAGTGGTGTTTAAAAACAATAACTGTTTAGGGGATAATGCGAGCGGGTAAAATGAGAAGAACGTTTGTGTATGATAAACGCGATGCTCGCTGATCCACACGTAGCAGATTTTTTTTTTTTCGTGCGTTTCATTTTGAGACGCCCTGCGAACAGTATACCGGACATAAAACAATAATAATAATAATAATTACCGGGTAATAATAATAATTACACAATTTCCTTACGTTGCCCGTGCGCCCGCCGATACAACGAACAATCTTTTCGTTCCATTTGGCCGGCCATGCATGAGCGTTGCGTTTCGATACCGCCGCGATCCGTTCGTTCGCGTAACGCGAAAAGACGTCGTCCCCGTCAGTATAAAAACATTTATAAAACAGCGCGCGACCTGCTCTAAAACGCGAAATTGTCCGCGAACGAAAAATCGTTTTCGTATAAATTCCCCCCCCCCCTCGCCGATTTTCAATTTTTCAATAAAGGCGTTTTTATCCTTCTTCTTCTCTCCTTCTCCTATGAATCGTATCGATAAATCATTTTTGACACAAGTCGAAAAAATACCACATCCGACCATATACGTATATGGTAACAATACACTCGTGTTATAACAACGCGGTTCTGAAGTTTCGAAACGCTCGTAGTAGTAGTAGTAGTAGTAGTAATAATAATGCGATAAAATACAATGGACGGAAACGTATCGATATAGAATACGAATCGGTACGTAACAACACGTTTTTTTTTTGTTTTCTACATTAAATTCGAAAAAAAAAAATACTAATTTCAGTATCGAAAAAATTAAAGACGTTTATTTTTTTAATTTTTTTTTTTGTTTACCGCGCAAATATTCGGTCTCGATTTCGCGTTAAATAAACATAAATTTCGTTACGAGTTTTACACGATTATAATATACGTGTAAACAATCGTTTTTTTTTTTTTTTTTTTGTTATCACAATTATTAGCATAAAAGTGTGTACTAATTCTCGTAACAGGTGAAACAATTGCAAATTTTTTGTTTTTTTTTTCTACAAATTATTTACACGCGCGTACGAGAAGGACTTTTCGCGTCACCTCCGTTTCGAAACGTACAATCGCGCGCGATTAGTGCCGGCGGATAATAAGCGCCTTGACAGAAAAAAAAAAAGGGAAAATCGGCCGCGCTCGTTTCGACTGCAATCGTATTGTCGTTCGCCGCGGCCACGACGGAAACAAATGACCCGTAGTCGTTTGTGTGCGGCGTGGTGGTGGCCGATAACAGTTTGTCGCGCGTAGTAAACAAAAAAAAACGTCTGGGGGGGAAACGTAATTGCAGGATGAGCGCGATGCGCGCCTTGCAGTATACAAAAACAATATAAAACGTAATTGTTGCAGCAAACGTGCGCGCGGCGTCCCCTCAGACTTCCGGCGCGCGCAGTGAAGAGGATCCCCAGTGATGCCCAAAGTTCGGCATATAATGTGTGTGGTGGTTACGGACACGAATTTTTTTTTTTTTTTTTCCCCCATAACGTACTCCGCGGAATACGTGGAGGAGGGCAAAACGAAACGGTTTCGGAAAATGGCGACGGTAATTTTTCGACGGAATGTTTTCGAAAAAAACCCCCTCCCGCCTCGTTTTCGAGTTATAACTACTGATTTTTATTTCTTTTTTTTTTTTTTTTCTTTTTTTGAGGCGAAAAAATCGGATTTTTCGTTTTTCTTCTCTTTTCACGCAAACCATTAGTCGGATTTCGCGTCAAATACATTTATTTCGTTTATAATTACGTATTATAATTAGCGGACTTGTTTTATGACTTTGTTTCGCATTGTCTTTTTTTTGTCTCTTTCGGCCGTGCACGTTTCGTACTAAATCACATAGATCGAATTCTAATTCCGTACATTTACACATTTTTACGAATAAACACGCATATGTTTATCGACAAGGAATAAAATATATAAGTTTTCACAAAAAACTTCGAAGAAATCACATATTTTGTGAACGATGTGCGTTTGTATTGTCCGAGTAAAAAATAAAAAGGAAATTACACGTTGATTTGGAATATATTTGTAATTATTAATAAAACGTTTATTTTAATATCTATTTGGCGTGTATTATTTTCATGTTTCCGGGGTCATAAACATCCTAACCCTATACGTAATTATATATATATTATTAATTGTAATTGAGAAAATAAATAGCCGAATCGTTTTTCTTATAATATTATAAGTTCTTTGATTTAACCGCGAATGTGTTGTTTTTCTCCTCGCCACGACTATTAGTAGAATATACAAAAAAAAAAAAAAAAAAAAAACAATCCGTTTCGACACGAGTTTGCGCTCCGGTTTTTGAAACCCGCAACCGCCGCCACTGGTATCGCTTTCTCACCAAACAACACTTTTACACAAAAACATTATACGTTAAACGGTTTTTCGTTTCTCTCTCTCTACATATCCGCACGCCTAACAATGTACGAGAGGAAATCGGAGGACGTCCCTCGAAACGCCTCCTCGCTTCCGGGAGGACATATTCACCGGGGCGATAAGAAGGATGTGCTTTCTTCTTCTTCTTCTTCTTCTTCTTCTTCGAGAATCTTCGTTTCTTTCGTTCGGCGTGTACCAGTATCGCGCGGTATTAAAATCCGTTTCTATTTTCCAACACCCGTTAACCCTAACAATCATATTGTGATGTTGTGCGTACAGTAACACCTGCTTCGCGCGTCCGTTCCCGCAGGGTCGTGATTGAAAACAAGAGAAAAACATGAATTCGACGTACAAAGTACGATTGTAATAATATCGTCGAACGGGTTTGAAATCGTCGGGTTAGGTGTTGTGTGAACGGCATTCCTCCGTTGTGCTGCGGCGAGACGACATCGCTGGGGCACTTCACCCTGCCGCACGTGTAAACCGCGTACCGGTGGGGAGACGAGGCGGCCGACCATATGTCGACGGCGGCGGCGGCGTATCGTTCGCCCTTCGTCCGCGCACTGAACCACGCGCGTGTGGTATTGTTAAAGAGAAAAGAAAAAAAAAAATTGTTTTTTTCCACCCTCTTAGAACGACACACCCGAAACGCGGTCGTTTCCATGTAAAATCCGACTGAAATTCATTAGTTATGCTCGTGTGTATAGTGCGGGCAGATATTATAGACGGAGTAAAATCAAACAACCGACGATAATGAATTTCACCTGAGTATTTATTATTTATTACGACAATTATTATTATTATTATTCGTTTAATATACACGATCGGTCGTAGTGGCACGTAGTTCTCACGCGACGTTTTTGAAATGATTTTTTTTTTTTTTTTGGATATACGCGCGCGATGGATTTCTCGTATGATCTCGTAACGAGTGTATTGTGTTGTTCACCCAGTCGTTTATTAGTTTTCGAATTGTAAACGAATTGAAAATGCGGGGCAAGTGGAAAAAAGATTTAACCGCGCCCTTTTTTTAAGATTTAACACGTCTATACCACCGGATCGCTCTACTCTGCTGTATTCGGACAATATCGTGTTAAATTATTTGCGCCAGACCGATATAGTCATTAATGTGTTTCAGAATTATAAACGGACACGGAGAATAATATTTTCTAAAACTATTTTTCCTCCTCCTCTCCCGATTCGTGGCACTGATGTGTTACTGACATTATTATTATTGTAACGCCGCCGATACACGTGTGTGTGTGTGTGTGTTTCTTACGTACGTAATTCGGAACGGGTAACGTTACAAATAATTCTCGATTTTATACGATCGTATCCGTCTGTCTTTCACCGGAAACGTCTTCTGTTCGCCGTACGGAGAGTTGCGCGTGCACATAACATCGTTAACCGTAATGTAACGCGCGTCCTAAAAATGAAACAACACTGCAGTACCACCACCGCAGGAATTCGAACGGTAGTTTTCAAGAGTGTATATCATACGAACGCTTGTCATGCAGGTTACACACACATAGAATTATTACGCATTTGTTACCGTCTGCAGTGTGTGAAGGACATATAAATACACACTGTATTCAGGGACTGAAAAAGTATCCTGTGCGGCCATTGCGGGGACGCGTCTTGTTAGGACGATTATTGTTTTAAAACAACGCGCGTGTAATACGAGATATTTTTTAAACGCCGCAATTCGTAATAATATCAATTCCCGCGCGAGTATTGAAATCAATCGAACGTCTTGATATTGTTCCGACGGAACGACGTGATTTATCGATCGGAAAAAAGTGTTGTGCTCGTTTTTTCGTCTGCGGAATTCGTTTGCGCGCGCGCGTTCGTAAACGAATTAATAATTACGTAGACAAACGCGGACGATCGCCCGCATCGCAGTGCGCGGATACGAAACGAGAGTGGAAAAAAAAATGAAAATTATAAAAGTTTCTGTATAGAAAGTCCAATCTCAACGAATCGTATAGAGGAGAGAGAACGATTTTTTTTTTTTTTTTTTATACGTTCGAAAAATATTATCATTACCGTCTCGCGTTTTGTTTCGTTAAACCATTGTTAGTTTTTTCCTCGGCATTATTTATTTTTTTCGTAATATAATAAAACTACTACTATTTTTTATACTTTATGCGGATATACAAGAAAATTATTCGTATTCGCGAGAATTACGGTAATATGTAATTTATAAAAAAAGGACCGATAACAAGGGACCGAATACAGCTTAAACGTCATTTCCGAAATCAAGTAAAACAACCGAATTTATTATGAAATATATTTTATAAACGCTCGTATAGCTCGGAATTTTAAAGTATACGAAAATTATCGAAGAATATAACTGTATAATTGTTGTATTTATATACGCTGTTTTTTTTTTTTGTGCGTTAAATAACTCAAATATTGACGAGTGCTTTTATATAATAAACGATTTTTATGAAAATTCCGATTTTACGGAACTCGAATTTCGGGACATTTTGTATAATACACGACGATTCGTATGCATAAACGGTCTTGAAATCGCGTTGCAAAATAATAATAATAATAATATCGCAATGACGGGATTTTAAAACGATTAAACGGCGCGTCGAACAGTGATAATTTTGATAATAATTATTGTAATTTTTTTTTTTTTTTAATAGACACGTCGAATAAAAAACGAAAATTAAAAAACAATTGCGCGTGGGAGAAGTATAAGCAAACCTGAGCGCGCGGTGAATTCGTTTTTCTCAAATGGACGTTTTTTTTTTTATACATATATAAATCGTCTTCGTTACAAAATATTTTATAGAATTTTCGTGATGACTTGTAATTGACGGGCGTAGGTATACTGTAATTGACTATAGCGTTCTCGTTTAATGTCAGTTTTAAATCCCTATTACGTACTTAGTCAAACGCAAAGTATTCGGTTAACACAATTAAATAGTAAAATCACGATTTTCCAAAAATTTCTGTTATACGCGTTATTACGATAACATTATATATATATACCTACTCTCGAGAAAACGATGCTCGTTGTTTGAATAAATAATAAAAATAGTTTCGACGGTATTATTGAAGACGTTTCAATAAAATACTCGCTGACTGGATGCATATGAACCGTTTTTAGACACATCGGCGGATTATTACTATTATAAATAGTGATGACGAAATGATCGCAAACTTCACAGAGAAATAATGCGAAATCGACGAAGAATTATAGAATTATATATTTTCATGGCCAAGTGTATATGGACCGGTACGAGAAACGTAAGACGAAGCATATTCGTCAAGTCGAATTCTGCTGAGAAGAATAAAACCGTTTGTCTATTGAAAAAGCCCTCGGCATTCTTTTATAGACAAACTGAAATAACTATTATTTTTTTTTCAAACAATTTCGTCATGTATCATACTCATCTGTATTAATCAATTAAATTGATTTCCAAACGTAAAATACGTCAGGATTCGATTCCTTTTTAGACATTTTTCTTTTATTTTCTATTCGTCAGATTCTACTGTATAAAAATTAATCTACGATATTTTTGACGGGGAAAAAAAATAATAAAAATAATGTTGACAATTTTTAAATTATAAATGTGTAATCGGACAGATATAATAATATGTATCTAAATGGACGATTCAGTTAGAATAAAACGAATAAAATCATATGAGCTCGCACAACGCGCATTTTACCGTTCCGGCTGTTCGAAGCTGTCACGAATTTTTTCTTTTCTAATATTCTTTTGCTAACACTTAACACACGTCGGGTAGAGAAATATGGGAATAGATTTTGGGTAGTGAATATCCACTTCGCCACGCGGTTGACACGCGTCGTTCGGCAAATCGAAAATTTTATTAACTCGGCCGTACTGTCGCGTAAAACCACATTGGATAGAAAATAAATGGTAATATATGGACATTTTTCAATCGGTTATTCGAATAGTCGACGTATACTTATAGTTTTTTTCTTCTTCTAATTTTAAAACGTTTTACTAATACCAATATAGTAAAAATAGAAGAAATTTAATCTATAAAAAATATAATCGGGAAATCTGAGGCCCCTTAATGTTTCCTACGTGATTTTACGATTAACCGCAGTTTTTTTTTTTTATGTACAAACATATTTCATATTAACACTGATATTACGTGTATGATTTTCAATGATATTTTATTTTTCACTATATACTTATAGGTATTTATAGAATTGGGCAACGCATTTTGAAAAAAACAAAATGACTGAATCCGCGACTGAATATGAACTTTTTTTTAAACATATTTTCGTTTTGTAATACCAATACTTAAAAGTGAAAGCAGCGTTTGATTTTATTGGAACAAAGTAATTTCGAAACGATTTCTTTTTTTTCTAAATTCGTTTTTTGTAGTCCTGCAGGAATCTATAATTCTCGCCGTCCGTTTTACCGTAAACATGTTTCATACGGAATTCGTACGAATCTCGATTTGGCGGCACGTGCGCATTGCGCACACCTCGTACACTCAATAGTTTTATAATGCCGACGTACTACACATTACCGTACGCCACTGAAATCCTTTTATTCATATAATATTTCTCGTCCCCGCGCGAATAGGGGCAGTCTGTGTTTTGTGGCGTTTTTATATATATATATATATATATATATATATATATATATATATATATATATATATATATATATATTATTAATATATATATATATATATAAATTCGGACTATTTTATTACAGCACAGGATAAGTCCGTCGTCGCGGTGCAAAGACGTATTGTTGTGTAAAACGACCGCTATTCGTTCATTCCTTTCCCGGCTACACTCCGCGGTTTACGCGTATTCCGATCGTCCGTAGCCAGCCACATTTACAGAAACTTTTACAATAGACACTGGCAGCGGCTTAAAAAGTATTTACTCCTAAGTCCTCGTGGCCCTCGCGGCATTCGCGTCACGTCTACGAACGACAGTAAAAATATACGCTGTACACACAGCGCGTGATCTATATAACGTATAATACGCCGCATTTTCTCAGTCGATTTTCATACTACATTGTTCAACCGCCGCGTTTTACGAACATTTTTTTCCGTCGGCCGATCAAGCGAACCGACAATGTATTATATTTGTCGAAAAATTTTCCTCCGAAGTCCCGCTTAACGCCGCAGCAGTGGAGAAGTGTAGAAACTCCGAATGGCGATAATAATCATCGGTTCGCACAAAATGAAAATTCTCGGGACGAAAATCGGAAAACAATCCCAGAGAATCTGCGATGTTACGCTGCAACGCAATACAAATCACTACGTATACGTAGTATACGCGTTTTATAGTCTAACCGGCTGTAACGCAACGCGTTCTCCGCGTTTTAGAATATACGATTTTTCATAGGTTTGCAATCGATTTAACGTTTCTAGGAATTATCGTTTATACGGAATACAGCGGATTCCAAATGCTTTTAAAAAATATATTTTACCCGCGTCTGCCGCTATACGGTTACGTTGGCCGTACAGAATGTGTCCTCCGAAATGGCTTTTTACCCGGGGGACGCCACGCGGATATTTGTCTCGCGGCGGGGGACAAATTGCGCGCGGGCGCACCGCGTAAACGGCCGATAGCAAATACCGACGAGGCGATGATCGCCCTGACCATTGAAATTCGCAATTTTAACCCGATTCCTGAACGCGTACCGCGGGAGTAGCTGATAAACGGCCATATACATTCCACCGGGTATGTCCCTTCCCTTCCGTCCCCTCGCGGGAGACACTCACGACGGCCAAGGGCGTACCTCACCAACGGAAGGATATGCCTCTCCCGTCGGGCGTTTTTTTCTTTTTCTTTTTTTTTACACGACGTATAATGATTCCGACGTTCGATGCTGCGATAAAGATTCTGAAAACGGATTTGAACTCGTCGTGAATTTTAACGACTTTCTCACTTTTAAGCTCTTAAGGTCTTTAAAAATTGATTATTGACAATTAATTTTTTTTTTTAAATTTGTCCGAGTGAATTTTTTGAGGATTTATTGTGATGGGGGGGGGGGAAATTAGATGTATTGCCATATATATTGATGTATATATATGAAATTAGCCGCATTCTACATTAAAATTCAAGACGAATTCAAATCTGTTCTCAGAATTTTTATCGCATCACGTTGAAAGTACGAAACGTTTGATTTACTATGATTCGTGTACGAATGGAACGATTAATATTGTCGCTTCCAATCCCCCAAACTCACTTACAAGCACGTCATCATACGCGTTTATAAATAAAAATTAATTTGGGCTGAAGTTTCTGGACAAAAAAAAAAAAAAACAAAGAGAGAATTCTACGATTATTATAGAAATCGTATTTTTTATTTCACTCTTCCGACGAACACGGGGGAGTTTTTTTTTTTATTTTTACTATTATTATATCGTCGTTACACAAAAGCAGTTTTTGCCCCCGGCAAAATGAATAGTGTTTTTTTTTTTTTTAAATTCTTGTGCTAGACGAGGATTACACGCGTTCGGGTAATTGAATATACAGAATTTTAGAAAAATCACGCGCGTTTAAAAAAAAACAGCTAAAAGTGCTTTTAATGTTGTGAACAGTATTCGAATACGCTTTTATAAATATGAATAGCGTACTATAGTACATGTTTAGTTGCCGCGAATAAATAGCGTTATCGGAATGACGTAATAATATAAGTATATGAAGGAAAATGCCTCGTTTCTAATTATGAATTTTCATTAAAACGCACGGAACACAATTACGCGGTATAATCGTTTATACTACGTAGACTAACGATTATGAAAATATTTGAAATATTTCGTAGTTATTTTTGAAACGTTTCCACGACTTCTGGTGCGGAAATTAATTTCGTTTTTTTTTTTTGCTCTTTGCAACGTTCTTTTCCCTCCCCCCGCGATACGGTATCTTCTTTCAAAACGTTCTCCTACATTGTGTTCACACGTACGAGTATTTTTTTTTGTTTTCTGACCGCGACGATAATCATCAATACGGATCCGAGACAATTATTATTAATGTTTCAAAATAAATCGCATAAGACGCTGTTATTAAAGCGAACGCATTGCGCGTAAATTCGAACAACAAGTTCGATATAACGACACTTTCTATAAAAAAAACCCGTAACTCTTGTATTGTAGAGACAATCCTTCTTTTTTTTTTTTTCTTTTGACGTACAAGTATGTCTCGTATTTCCAATGACTTTTTACGCGGTATAGAAACGTACACGGAAACTGTCTTATAAAACCGATACACATGTAATACGTATAGGAAAACGAGCTTGCAAATGATTTACAATCATCTTAGGAATATTTGATATATATTTTTTATTTTTGTCCGCGGCCTACATTATGAGCCCCTTATATACGATTAACCAGTTGATTATTTATTATTGTGCGCGCGAGCTTTCAAAGGAAATCGAACTATACACATTTTTGTATAAAAATATACGAGTTATTATTTTTTTTATTTTTTTTTAATTGAAATGCGAACAAACGATAGCGAAAACGCGTGCGCGTAACGATACGGTTTGACGACGATATTCAGAGGAGGAAAAAGATGGAAATCACCGTATACGCCGAAACGATTTTTTTCATCTCTCTGTCTCTCTCTCTCTCTCTCTCTCTCTCTCTGTCTGCGCGTAATTACGTGTGGTTCGTTCGTTCGTTCGTTTTTTTTTTTTTATACGACTCCGCCGAGTAAATATCCGTTGCGCACCGCTTTTTTTTATGAATAAACCGCTAACTAGCACGTGAACGTATATATACAAAAAAAAAAATCACGTTTTTATTTTTATTGCAAAGTATATATATATATGCGCGGTATACTGCAAGACGTCGTCCGACCATCTCATCACGCGCGGTCGAGGGGAGCTGGATGGACCTTTTTCACAAACAAGTTCAATGGCAAACTAAAAGTCCCAAATTACGTTTGAATTAACCGCGACTAAATCCGTATACACACGTGTAGTTTAGAAACGCTGCTTCAATTATTTCGATTGACCCGTATAATTTTCTACAGCTGTTTTTATACATAATATTACGTACATTTTGCGTACAATATCGATTTGATTAAATACATTTCGATTATATATAATATATACATATGTATAATTAATATTGTATATTGTATGAGGTACATAACCCTGCAGATAGGAGGGAAAGAGTACGAAAAAAAATTCGCGCGCGCTCGGCTCTCCGTCTGCTCATGTCGTCTACGCACGACTTGTTGTAACTCATCTGGATTCATTTCGTGGGGAAATATTCTTGTATATAGCGATTACCATACCGTTTTTTTTTTTTTTTTTTTTACATTTAAAGTGCAATTTTTTCCGCTCGAGACGGAATTTTTCCACAAAAAAACGAAAGCCTATTAAAACAGAAACAGTTTTTTATGAAATTCACACGTTTCTGCGTAACAAAAAAAAAAAAAAAAAATTATAAGACAGAAACGAATTTTTTATTTTTTAAATTTTAAGATTGTTGTTCGCCTGTGCTTGCGAAAATTATATTGAAGAAAAGTTATTTTCAACGGGATTCTCAATCCTTTTTATTATATAAAAGCTAATTCAAAGAGAAAAATCACGTTTAAAAAAATAAAAACAAAAACAAAAAGTGAAATATCTACCTCCTAATATTTACTTGAGAATCGAAACACAGTCAAGAGAAACGTCTTTGTTGCATTCGAGACATGTATACGTACAATAACTCCCAGAAGTACCTGTACGTTTTATAGCCGTTTGTGTAGCTAGTCACCCTGTATGATTTATAGACATAAAATCGTACAATGAGTTCGTGAATATTTCTGTGGCTTCTGTATAAGACGACTCGTTTTGTTTCAAATACCGTATAAATAGTCGCGTAAATTGATTTCGTAAATGTACGCAATATCTGGGTGTGCGTGCTGTACTCGCAAATATTGTGCAATAAAAAAAAAAAAAAAAAAAATGAAAAAATACGAATATATATATATGGAAAACAAATTTTTTATTGTTTTTATTCGGATCCTGCGAAACGGGATTTTTAATATGATATCTCCGTAGATCATCGCTGCTATATCTGCAGTTATGCATATTAATATGTACGCGTGTATAACGTAAAAAATAAAGAAAAAAACGTCGGTGCCTCATACGGTCATGTGTTGTTGTCATTCGTAACAAAATGTTATTACATATACACGTGGCAAACAACCCGATAGTAGTAGTGATCGTCGTCATCGTCCACGCGATATTTGTTTTTATCTAAAAATTAAAAAAGAATCCAATCGTTTCGTTTAAAACAAAAAAAAAAACCATATTGTATTCGATAATAATAATAATAATAATAATAACTGTAATCGATCTCGATTTCGATATGTATACATTTTTTTTTTATACACACAGACATTGTTTAATCCGATACCCATGTGATTTAACCGAGAAGAATGCGCACACAATCACTCTCCAGTATTGAATTGCGTGTAAAATATTTTAAGTATTCAAAAATTATCCCACCGTAAGCAATATATACGTACACACGTATATTTCAATACGTTCTGTTTTGTCATAAATGATGTGTTCGTTAATAATAAATAATAATGCTGTAAGATTTCTTTTGTTTTTCACTTGCTCCGTCGAATTATCGAATCACGAATTTCGTTCTCAGATTTTTTTTTTTGTCGTAAATCTTTCAAGAAACACGCGCAAAAAAAGAGCTAAATAACCGTCAAACGGTTTGAAATAAGAGAGGAATTTTTTTTTTATTTTCAAAACTATTGTACTACATCCACGCCTTGAATGAAAGTGTATCAAAGAAACAGGACCTTTTTCTTGACCATTTTCGTATGGTTTTTGGTATAAAATTTTTATTATTATTAAAAAAAAAAATCGTTTTTATTAATTTATTAAATGACATATTGGCAAAAAAATAGTTACACTTTTTTTTTTCAAAATATTTTCGTCGACAATTTCTGCGATTCTACTGCTGAAGCTGTCGACCGTTACAAAACATCTCCGTAGAATTAGTCCAGGAATTCTTCAAGAGTAAGAATGTTTGCAGAACAGATGAGACATTCCGACATTTTTACTCGGAAAAACACGAAATTTTTTTCACCACCGCGGATACAAGATACGAGTCTTTCTCGTTCTTAAAACGTCGTCTATACGCGTAAATGAAAAAAAAAAAGTTAGATAAAGTCAATTTTCAAAAATATTTTCTGAAACGATTCTTTTTCTGGATATCCGCGATTCAGTTGTGTATGTTGGCAATGTATACGAGGAGATTATTTAAATTAAAAAAAAAAATAAAGCAATTCACACACACAATATATAATAACGTACGCAATGTGTGATGATTGTCACATTTGTTTGGAAATCGGTTATAACGCGTTTAAACATTATCGGTTAATTATCGTATAATAAAATTATACAATCGTTGTATGGCTTGTAATCGAAAGCGAAAGAGAGAGAGAGAGAGAGAGAGAAATAAAACGTAGTCCAATCGCATAATATAAATTGAATATGAAATACATAAGATTTGGTTTAATTATTGGTGGTAACGCGAAATGAACAAAACGGTTTCAAATTATTGTTCGTAATTAAAATCGTAATATCGGTGAATTTTATCAATAAATAAATTGGAAGGTTTTTTTGTTGAATAAAAATTATTTATATAATATTTAAACGTTCGCTTGACATTTTGATCTCGGCCATATCTGTCGGCTTCTCACCGTAAAAATATAAAATTTTTTATCTCTTTAAAATAATAGTCGTATACAGCGCGCAATGAATTCGGCCTCGTCATAATCAATTAAATTAGTTTACGCTCATTGCGTTCGATTCAAACCTCTACGCGATTATCAATTTTATACACGCACAAAAAATAATAATAATAATAACAATTTTACGCGCTTAATAAGATTTTTAAAAAAAAATATTTATTCTTTTCTCCGTGGATTGCGTGTGTTCTCGGCCTTCATAAAGAGAGACGTTCAATATGTCGTTTAAATATTTTTCACACGATCATATTTATCGTTTACATAATCGATAATAATGTACAAGTGTGGGACGTTTAAATTGTTATAGAACTTACGGGTTTTAGAATTTTCAAACGTATTCAAATATATACTTTACCCGCGTGATTATAACACTCGCATAAATTAATATTGAAACATACGATATATATATATATATATTTGACGTTAATAATAAAATCTACGGCGCTCGTCTCTTGAATTATACATCGTATTCGCCATTACGACGACAGTGTCATTCGGTTCGTTTTTTCTTTTCTCATTCAAATCCAATCGCAAAACGTTAAATAATACGTTATGTTTAAGCTCGAAACTCGTCATGATTGGAATTGCATTAAAAAAAAAAAAATAAAAAAAAACCCCCACGTCGAATCGTTAAATCATCATTTCGTATAATTGAAAACAAAGTATAATGTATACGATTTAGTGACTGTTTATTGGTGGGTGCAGAGGGACAGCTGATGGAACTCCTATGCCTCGTAGGATTTTTATTATAGGAATTATTACAACAACGTTTCTATCGTTTACACGACGACATAATATATTTGTGTTCAATTCCTTATGGTCGATTTCAAAAGGTTGAGAATTCCGTAATTTTTTTTTTTTTTTTACTTCCGATTCCGAGTCTCGAATTAAAATTTACGAGTTGCTCGACATGACCGATATTCACTATTAGTACCCCCTCAAAACAATATACGTTTAAATACGAGATTCCGATACTATTTGTATATTGTATGGAAAGAATAAAAAAAAACGTTTTGCCCCAATGTATTTTGGAAAACCAGTGGATTGAAAGCGATTTCGTTTTATTCGACACACACACTTTTTAAGAGATAACACAACGCCGCCACATTATCGTTGAAGGATTTATTTATTTATTTATAATAAGCGCTGACCCTGCTGTAACTGTACAACTGCGGCGGAGTCGTATAATTTCTCGTATAATCCCTCTCCCTTTATCCCGTCGCCACGATGATTCCTTTGTCCTGCGTACGTATACGTACGTTTTTTTTTTTTTGTTTTAAAAAAAAAAATAACAATTTAAAGAAAAGCAATGACGTCGAACGTAATATAACAAACGTGGCTCTCGGGTTTATTAAGCGTGGGCGCGAACGGTTGTTGTCAAGTGCGGGGGGATATTTTAATACGAAATCAGAGCACGTCGACAATTAATGTAAATATAAAATATTCGTTAAAGGGGGAAAAAAAACAGAAACCGCCGCGTTTTCCCGTCTCGCGGTAAGCACATTAAACAACAATATCGATTTGCAGCTGTGTGTTGGCCGATGATTTCTTTGTTTCTTTCCGACTCCGGACTGTTACAATTTTTTTTTTTTTTTGTTTATATTAAAAATCAAGTTCGAAAACCCCGTTAACGCGATTCTTTTCTTTTTTTCTTTTTTATTACGAGCTTCCAGACGGACACACGAGTATGCATGTTTTTATTCTCTTACGGGAAACGTTTATAATGAAAATATCGTATTATGAACGATACGACGGTATTTTATTTAATATTATTATAGCGATCACTGCAGTGCATTATATTGTATTAATTATTACGGTTATAAAACGCGTGTTGTTATTGACGGTCAGGTTAGGTTGTTATTATTATTATTATTATTGTCGAACGCAATTTTATTTTATTGTTTTACGAAGAAAATATCATCAGCAAGAGGCGAAAATATTGTTTTAAATATTTATTGGAACATTTACATCGATATATATATATATATATATGTATAGAGTATTGTGAGGACATCGACAGTAAAATACCTACATTTAAAATTGTCATTTTTTACTCGACCGTTTTGACGCAATATAACATGAAATCAAAGTTATTTGAAATTATAACCACCGATCCGTGTGTATAAATATCACCGAAATGGAAATCGATTGTAGCGGATTAAAAAAATATAACTCGTCAATATCTTGAAATTGAAAAATTTAAATATAAAACCGATCGATGAAACGTCCTACTCGCATAAGATACGTAGGTATTACAAAATAAATAAATTTAAATATATATATATAAAAGACGTAACGTTTTCGGCGGACACTGAAATATCGTAGAATATTATGTACATATTCACCCACAGCCTCCTTATCTTCGTCTATTATCTTACGTATAATATACTTTAAAGTATGGCGTTTTCAAAACAAAAACGTCACGTGCGCCCACATGAATTCTCTAGGTATATAAAGTAGAAAGATAAATTTTTTTTTTTTGACGTTTAACGCGAGACGTATAATTTTTGTTTAAGAACGATATTATAATTCCTATATAACCTGTATAGTGTAAATATATATATATATATATATAAAACGACATTAAAAATATATACCGTTCTGTACATTTTTCCCCTTCCCCCTTGAAAATCCACTCGTAATAAAATAATTGCAGTCGAAATATGCGTAAAAAAAAAAAAAAATTAAAAATTGTTTAAAAATAACGATATTTCATTTCGATATCCAACTAAAAATCACAGCCGCGACAAGACGGCGCGATCTCAAATATAAAATAACAAATCGTACAACAACGCCGTGTGATACGTGATGTCGAGCCACCAAATTTTGTGTAAACGAAATATTAAACGTTTTTTTCTCCCCACTTTCCGGTAAAATATTAAAAACTAAAACGCGCGCAAATGACACGTTTTCGAAACGTTGTTTTGCGCGCCTAATCGATATAAAATAACGTTACAATAAAACTGAAGAGACCGTTTGTTTTTGAACGCGCTAATCCCTGATACTACCGGTCGGATTTGAAAAATTCTTTTTGCATACGATAGCCCGATTCTTGAAGAAGGTGTTCGGGTCGTTTGACAACACGTTACGGTCTTTGGGAACCGAGCAAAATGAAAAAAAAAAAGAAAGTAATCAGAAAGAACGTTAAGCGAAAACGAAGTAAATAGCGCTGGCGGGCGGACGATGCGATGCGGTTGGTCGGTGGCCGCCGCCGACAATGTCAACGAAATAAGTTTGGAAAAGTCGGCGAAGTGTTTTATTCGTCAGTCATGGATTAGCTGAATTAGAAACGTTATTTTTAGTTATTATATAATTTTTTTTTTTTTTTTTTAATAGGCATTTTATAAAATAAACGAAAAAAAAACTTTAATGTACGTAATAAGTGCAGTGTGACGAAATGTGCGAAATACAATATTATATTAATTACGTTGAAAATGAAATAATATTCAAAGTCAAACTTGAAAACTATTCTTTTTGAGTTTTGAACATATGTTTGCACCGAGAATTGATTAGCGAATCGGACGACGAAATTCGAATCGTATAATTGTGTGCAAGAGGTTTTTTACGGACAACGAAGCAGCGCACGGGGACGGCTATATTATAAACTCCGCACCGCAGACGTACAGAACAATCTCTGTTTTTTTAATCGAATCTTAATGTTTTATGCGCGTTACATCAGCTATATTGTACGCGTATAATTATTATTATTATTATTATTATTATAACGACACACGAGTCGTATTTTATTTCTATATTTAATACCGTTCGTATGTGTGTGTGTGTGTGTATTGCTTAGTGGTTCAGTCGCGCGCGCGCGCGCGCACGCGTCCACTATAAAAACGGAACGATATACGCGTTTATACGAAAAAAAAAATATATATTTATATATATGACATAGAAGACAGCCTCGAGTGTCGCGATAAAATTGTTTTTTTTTCACGCTTTATACGTCGAGGGGATGAAAAAGTTACCAGAAAAAAAAAATCGTGATTTTTAGTGCCAGTTTGAAATTAACGACGGAGATATGAGTTCGGAGTTTCGCAAAGTTACGACGACGAGTAAGTGTATATTTGCGAATGTTATTATTAAAAATTTCAACGTTCTTCTTAGACAGCGACGACGCGACGGATATATATTCGTTTTTGTTCTTTATCCGTTGAGTTCGCCTCGTATTCAGTGAATTCCGCCGTTTCCAAAAAAAAAAACGACGTTGCGCGCGGTATTAATATAAGAGAAGTTCAGCTGTCGACAAAACACCGCTTTTTTAAGTCGTTGTCAGGAATGTCGCATAATGTCCGACGAGTGAGGAGGAGAGGAAGGATGACAATAATTCGAATACGAATAAAATATAATAATTTACAGTGTACGCGCGCGAAAATACGAAATAATATTTTACGAATATTAACGAGAGAGAGAGAGAGAGAGAAAGAGAAACAGTATTTTCCAACGCCCGGGCAAAGGCCGAATTCATAACGCGAGTGTTTTTTTTTTTTTTTAATGTTCAAATATCCGTGTACAAAATAATACTTTGAATGAAGTAAGCGTTTATAAATTATTATTATTTACATTCGAATAGTGTGGGCAAAAAAAAAAAAAATGCCTTTTCTACATCGACGTTATTTGACTTTTTGTTGATGAACGCGGCGATTTTGCATTTTACATTTTTATACGATAAACGCGTATCGTAAAAAAAAAACAGAAAGAAAATCGTTTTTTTTTCCGCGATTAATCGCAGTTTGTGAAATTCCGTCCACGACCTGTCAATTCCGTCTGTCTTTTCTGAAAAATTAGCCGCTGCAGTTCTTTTTAAGTACCGATTTCTTTGAGCGGACGTCTTTGTAATTTATGATTAAAAAAAAAACCGCTTGAAATTCACCTTTACACGATTTCACATTGATTTCCCGCGTACGTTTTTAAACATATCAAATTTAGTGTTTCTAACCAAAGCACAGGACAAAAATATTCTACGCTTCGCCTAAACCGTTTTACCGTTGTAATATTATATAAATCGTTGAAGAAAATCGTAGAAATCGCCAATGAAAATTCATTGCTCCGCACTGCAAATATGTATATGGATTCAATTATAAAATATACGTAAAATGAAAAAAATGTTTAAAAAAAGAATTATCAAGTCGATTTTTTAAAAAAAATGTACATCCGCGTTCCTCGTGGAAATATCTTCCGATATTTCGTGAGAGCTAATGCTCGTGTCATAGGCGATGGTCGTAATTTCACTCGCGAGAAAAAATACGGAGTTAAGAAAGTGTGTCCGACTCTTGTTCTGGGTGACATTTTTAGAATCGGTTGAGCACCGGGTGTGTGTGTGTGTGACCGAAATTCTGAATGGTTTTTAGTTTGTCGGTTTAGTGCAGATAATATATATTTCGCGATACGAATTATAAAAAAAGAACAAAAATGACCGAAGTATTCAGATAAGTGTATTCGCAGTAAAGAAAAAAAGACCGACTATATATAAAAGTTTATGTCTTCTAATATTGACTTTATCGCTTTTCTTTCCATCGGCTCACAGCCGAGACGTTATTACGGTACTCTTTCTTAATATTATCAGTTTTTCGATTAGATAAAGCAAAAAATTATTATCCGTATAAAAACGGTACGTGTAAATTTATCTGGAAAGAAATGAATGATAAAAAATTAAAAATATCCAAATAAAATTAGAAGATAGTTAATATTTTACCCGGATAAGATAATTTTTTTTTTTTAATTTTTAAAAACGCGTATTTTATTCCGTACCCAGAAATGTTATTTCGAAAACACCACCATCTCGTCGCTTTCGGTCTCGCCGCATCGTTCGTCCCGGTATTTCTACACTACTATAAAACACTATAGTTAACGTAACGGAACGTATCAAAGATTACATTTAAAAAAAAAAAAGATTGTCAAATACGGAATGAAATAAAAAAAAAAATAGGAATTTTAATCTTATTGACAGGTAATAATAATAATAATAAATCTAGATAAATGGACTTTTCATCCAAGACGGACGACTGAGCGTTATTTGTCGCGGGACGTGATAAAAGATCGGAAAATATTTATCCATGGTGGTATAATTATTGTTCTAAATCTGTGCGTTTCAGTGGACGTCGGCTTGTGGAACAAGAACATGGGACAAAAGTGGCGGAAGATCCGTCGGCGGTGCTCGTCGTTCAACGCGGGTTCCGGCAAAGGCTCGGGGAAAGCGGCGGACGACCGCGGGACGTTCGACTACGGCCAAGACCGCGGGCCGCTGATACCGTCGTCTTCGTCGGACGACTCGACCGTTTCGTTGCCGGCACCGCCGCCGCCGCCACCGGCGGCGTCCACAACAACCGTTTCCGCCGCGGCCGCCGCAGTGCACGACATGTTGCGCGCCCGACTGAACATGTTGAACATCGGCAACAACAAGCGCCGGCCGCAAATGCAGCGTAACCGGACGACGACGACGACGACGACGCCGGCGGACACTGCCACGTTTTACGTGCCGTCGCCGTTGTTGCGGACGGACGAACGCGACGACGACGACGACGACGATGCCGCGGCCACGGGCCCGTGTTCGCTGCCCGTCGTGTTCGACCTGTGCTCCGACCACCGGCTCCTGCAGCGGACGTCGTCGCTGTGCCGGCGGGCCGTCGAGACGCCGTCGTCGTGCGGTTCGTCCGGACGCGGGACGGCCGACGACGGCGCCGGCAGCGACAGGTCGTCCGTGTCGTACAGCGATCACGGATACAACAGCATCGTCAGCTGTACCGCTGCCGCCGCCGGACACGACGCGGATCGGTGAGTTTTTAATACCGCGTCATTGGCATTCAGTTGATGGCGTTCGATCATTTCTGCAGTCCAACTGTCTTCCCGATAGGCATTTTTCCTACCGCCGATTCCATTCCATCGGTGCACTTATAATTTCAGTTCATCGCGTCTCCTGTTCACCATTTTTTTTCTTTTTCTATAGTCTCTAAAATATTTTCGCGACAATTTCCCCCCCCCCCCCAAAGACCATTGATAATATATTATACATATACTGTCCGTAGTATAGTAAAAAAAAATTTTAATCGTTAAATTTTCTCTAAATTCAAAAAAAGATATCCGCATTTCGATAGAAATCGACAGGAAAATTCACTGTCCGTACAAGACGTGAGTTTTTAAAAAAAAAAAAATAGTTTTAAATTCGCACTCGAGAATTCTCTTCGCTTTTCAAGAACGGTCCTAACAAAAAAAAAATTACCGTAATTAAACAAATTACGTTATACGAACGACTAAATTCGCATACCGACTGCCTATACACGGTATACCTAGGTCGTTGTTAGCGGTTAAACGTCAACGGTACAGGCGTATATCTTAGGGTTTAGTTAAGTCAGAGTAAGCGAAACGTAATAAAAATAAAGACGACGACTACAATTTTAACCGACTGGGTGAAAATTAAAATCTGCATGCGAAAATCGCACGACCCGTTGTAATCCGTTTTAGCAATGTATAACCACGAAACGTCGTCAGTTTCCCGAATTCGCGGCGTGCTTTTTCGTCGAAAAATATCGCGCTGTCGTCGACCGCATATAATGTTATGTTCGATGTCGAATAGTTATTACACTGTAATAATAACGAAGAGAACAACAGGTTCGCCGGCTCTCCCGAACGATTTAAACGTTTATAAAACACTTTGAACAGTATTAAACAACTGTGTCCGGTATGTAAAGTAGAAAATAATAATAATAATAATAATAAAAAAAAAAGAAATTCTCGTCTCCGCCAAAAACGCGTTTGCGTACCGTCTCGGATGATTAACACGATATTTAATAATCGCGCACGGTGGTCTGCTCCGTTCTATATTGACAGAGTTCATTTACACGCGGAATATTATGAATATTACAATGTACGTGGAGAGAATTCTACGCAGTTAAACGCATAAGCGATATAATATTTCGTACTTGTCCCTAAGTAATTGCGCGCGCAGGCGGAGCACTGAAAAAATATGAACGCTCACGAGCGTGCCTATATAATGAAGATAAAACAGAGAACTGCACACCTGAGGTACACCTCGACGACGAGCCGAGACAAACGTGTTATGTTATTATTATTATATTTTTTTTTCGTGTATAGGTATTGCGGAAAAAATAAATATCGCGGGCGTGAACGATACACTTTTAAAATGTGTTTGAGTGAGTAAGTGGAGAAAAAAAATATAAAAAAAAATATATCATAAAAAAGTATTCGGAATGAAAATTTCAAAAAGATAAGAAAAATACCACCACCACCCATTGATATTTCATATAATTTATTGCCGTTATATCGCTATAACTAATTGTTTATGAATAGAATAAAAATTCTTTCTTTTACAGAGTTTTTTTTTTTTTTTAAACGTGTTTTCGCCAATATTTCAACGCATTTAACGGCGCCATAAAATCCGAGCCCTGTTAATAATTATCGTCGGGATTTTCAACCTGTACACGTCGCGAGAGGAAAAAAAACTTTAATACACATTGGTACATAATAAACAACGCATGGTCGTTATTCTGCAGCGTTTACGTGTTACAGTTAGGCATCCGATAATGGTCTTTCGCGTTTTTTTTTTTGTTCTTTCGAGATGACACCCATATTAAATTTTATCGAGATGATATTGCGTTATATTTACGCGAAATAATAATACACGAGAAAACGTCGGGGGGGAGGGGGGTTTACCGTGCAACGAACACGCGGATATTCGATAATATATTCATAAACGAATTATACGTTATATTGTACGAGTTACACGCGAACGCGTGTAGAATAAACCCCAACACAACTGTTTTATTTTTTTGTGCGTGCGAACGGAGTGTATCGAATTTCAACGGGATTTCGTTTAATTCTTTTAACCGCTGCGCACGGCGTTTTCTTTTTTTGCCATACGTATACGATTCGCGGAAACCAAACGAGGTTTCCCTATCATCGTTATACGTAAATTATCGTTAAATAAATTTAAAAAATTATTATTATTGTAACGCGGAGGAATTTAAATTCGTTTTGTTTTCACGATTCGATTTTTATAATTGTACTTAATATACAAGACGTATTACAAATGAAACAAATAAATATATGGCGCGCGTTCGGTGCGCAACAAGTAACCGGCAACAAAAAAAACGAAAGAAGTGTTTAAAACGCGTTTGAAAATTATATATTTTTATGTATATGTATATTTTTTGTTTTAAATGTTTTAGAAAACATCGCCTACGTTTTTGGTACGATTAAAACGACGTTACACTATACTGACGGATTTTTTTTTTTTTAAAAAATAGTAAAAAAAAAAAATTTACGAATGTAACACCGAGTTTAAGATCAGTCCTGCGTGCGATTGAAACACGCGCGTTTCGGTCTGCGCATTCGTATGTAACGTCAACCGCGGTTTCCGCAAAACGTTCGTTGAAGAACGACCGCCGATTTCCGCATGGTCACACACACACACACGAGTCCGAAATGGATTTCTCACTTTACCACACAATAAAATCTAATACAACACACACACCACGTGTCGAACGTGTAAATAACAAATACGTGCGCGGTCGATTTATATAATATTTTATTAATATTATTGACAGACGGCGCGTATTGTGAGTGGAATCATGACAAGGTCGTCTTTTTGATGAAACAACGAAGGCATCGTCTCTTAGTAGCGTGTCCCCGAGAAACGCGATCGTGAAACGAAACGGATATATTTTTATTTTATTGTTCTGTACAGGGGCGGCGACGCGTATTCGACGTGGTGGAACAGACGCCGGCCGAGTGGTGATGATGGTGGTGGTCGCCTTGTGTGCCGAATTTTTTTTTCCGATTCGAAATAATATCGAGAAAAAATAATAATAAAAAAAAAAAAACACTGAAATCCACGAGAATTTTTCAATAAAAATAATATATATATATATTTATATAACGCGATTAATTATGTACGGAATACATTTTTCTTGGAAAATTGTAAACGCATTCAAAAATTGCGTTTGTCGGTGCGCGGAGACAAAACGATTGGAGGAAATCGTTTCCGTTGAAATTTTATTTGAAATTATCGCGTACGAAATAGTTGTCGGGGGAACGGATGAAAAAGTTCCTTCTGACGCGAGAAACGTATTAACCGCGGCGGTTAAGAAGACCGCATTGCTGTAAAGTACATAAAACGCGAAATATTCGAGTTGAAAATATATTGCATTTGATTAGTTTTTCTCGTAGAATTTTCGAAATAGATACGTCGAATACACAATTGTATTGGTAAAAAAAATAAATATTTATATGTATACATGAGCAACAAAACCAAACCGGTTCAATAATACATATATAGGTATATTGGAAAGAAAATATCACGTCAAATCATAAAAATTCTTCACAAAAAAAAAATAATAATAAATATAATATAATATATGAACTTCTCGGTATATTGGGCAGGAATTTCTTTTTTTTCTCTTCTCTCTCTCTCTCTCTCTATCTCTACAAAGGAGCATATTATATAGCGCCGAGAGTTTATTTCCACGAAAATCGCCCTCGGGGGTTTTTGATTTTATTTCAGTGTGTGTATCGAAAAGAGAGATGCGCAGCATATCATCGACATTAGCCAACAAAATATCACGTGTGTGTGTGTGTGCAGACCCGCCCGTTTTATACTATAGAAAATATAATAAATTTTTATGTATAAATGTGTGTGTTCGCTGTGAACACACAATCGAACCAAAGAGTATTATGAAAAATAAAAATAAATATATTGGAGAGTCGTTGGAAATTTGTTTATTTACTACCGGTTTCAAAAAAAAAAAGAAAAAGAAGGTCGTCCTTATTAAACGAGAAAAAAAAGAATTTACAACAATAGAATAAAAAAAAAAAATGAAAATGAATTAAATTATATATATATAGAAAGAGAAAAAAATACGAATGTTATGAAAAGAAAAAAAGAAAACGTAGTTATTAAATTGTTAAAACAACTACGACGTGTTATTAATATATTATTTATATCGGATAATAAAAAAAAAAATATTATTTCAAAAATCTGTTTGTACGTACATATATTTCGAATGGTTTTTAATTTATATTTTATTTTTTATGTGTGTAATTATTTTAAAGTAAATTTGTTATAGTAAATATGTTATTGATTTATTATTATTCCAAAACACGTTTAGCGAAATCCGAATTCCGATTAGCTTTTTTGATTTTATTTCGGAGATGTGATTTCTCCGTATCTTGTTTTCATATATTTCTATTCGTTTTACCGACATAAAATTTATTACAACTGCGCATTTCAGTTTATAAACTCCCGAATTCGTTAAAATTATTATTTTCAAATTGTTAGTATTTCATAATTTATTTGCTCGATTAAATTATAATTATTAGTATCGAACGCGATTTACATTAATAGTTAATATTTTAGCCAATTTTTTTTTTTTTTTTTGACAACATTTTTCGTCATTTCGTACTACGATAATTAATTCAATTTTTTTTTAAATATTTTCCCTAATTTTTCTACCTATTTTATTGATCGCGATTGAATTATATTTATTTTTAAGAGCCACATCGCACGTTTAACTTTATGTTCGTGATTATATAATTATTATTTATTAAAAGGAATACGCTCAAATCTATACAAAACAACGGAGTTAAAAAATTGTAATATTTGATGTGAAAAGATAATAATAATTATGGAATCACGAGGAATAATAGAATCGGTTTCCTGTAAATATTAAATTCAAATTTATTTATGTCTATAGACTATAATTATAAGATCAAAAAATTGCGTTTCGAGTATACATTGAATATTTCGATTAATTTTATTTCAACTGTTCACTATAATTTCTGTTCGTCTATTTGTATCTCTGAATGTAAAAAAAAAAAAAAGCTTCAATAAATTAACTATATAATTTGTTTTGAAGTATATTATTTGTTTCGTAATCTATCAATTATGATTGTGATAAAAGTACACTTAATGGACCGCCCGTTGCTAAAATATTACCCATTGCGAGATATAAATTGATATATTCTTAAACGATAAATTATTATCCGATTAAACCAACGATGGCGGATTTGTTTCGCTAACGTCGTTGTTTTTTTTTTTGTTTTTTTTTTTTAATCGTCTCTGCAAATTAGAAGTTTATTTTTTTAACTCTAAGATGTTTCTTTTCGGTATTAATAAATTAAAGGGAAAAAAAAAGACGAATAACAGAACGGCGGGGGAGACTTGATGGTTACTCGATAACTGGTATTCCAGTTAAAAATTGTAATATTATGGTTTATTTATGACTATAGACTATAATTATAAGATCAAAAAATTGCGTTTCGCGTATACATTGAATATTTCGATTAATTTTATTTCAACTGTTCACTATAATTTCTGTTCGTCTATTTGTATCCCTGAATGTAAAAAACTATATAATTTGTTTTGAAATATTTATCATCGGGAACTGGATAAAAAAAAAATTTTTTTTTTTAGACACACATTATTATTATTATTATTATTTGTCGACAAAAAAAGAAAAGAAAAAAAAATTACAACTTCTAATATATAGCGCGACATCGTGTCATGTGTGTGTATATTTTTATTTCCAGGCTCGGCAGACCCCCTCATTCGTTTGTGGTCGGTAGGCCGTCCGTAAATAACGCGCGGCGACCAACGCGTTGTACGGACGGCGGCGGCGGCGGCGACGACGACGACCACGACGACGGTTACAACGACGACGACAACGACAACGGCGAAGACGACGACGACTATTACAATTGCAGTCTGTTGTTGCAGAACAAACCGAAAATGCGATCGTGTCGACGGTGGTCGCAAGCGGACTCGCTGGCGTTGGACACGGCCGCGGCGACCAACGCGTTGTACGGACGGCGGCGGCGGCGGCGGCGACGACGACGACCACGACGACGGTTACAACGACGACGACAACGACAACGGCGACGACGACGACTATTACAATTGCAGTCTGTTGTTGCAGAACAAACCGAAAATGCGATCGTGTCGACGGTGGTCGCAAGCGGACTCGCTGGCGTTGGACACGGCCGCGTTGCCGCTTCCGCAGTCGGCCGCAAGCGCGTTCAGAATCGGCGGACCGGTGTCCGTGACGGCGTCGCCGCCGTCCGCCTGCGGAACCGCCGACTGCGTCCGTCCGCGTTTCGGCGGCGGCCCGTCGTCGTTGCAGCCCTATTGCGACACGTCGCCGTCGTCGCCCGCACGACTGCCGTCTCTGCCGTCGTCGCCGCCGCCGCCGCCGCCGTTGCCGCCGCGGCGGCAAGACGCGGTCGCGGCGCCGGTACGAGTGCAGGACGCCGTGCAGCAGTGCGCCACCAGACGGACGCCGCAACCCGTAGCCGTAGCCGACCTGCCGGTCATTCCCGAATCGTTACAATGGGACGACCATCACCGGCGCCGGGACCGGCGGACGCCGTTGCAACCGTCCGACAGGCTGGAGAGGAACGGTTCGACGAGGGTCAGCGGCAGAAACGCGTACCGTCCGTTCAACAGGAGCAGCACTGCTTCATCGTCGGTCGCCGCCGCCGCCAATTGTACAGCGGACAATCAACAGGTACGGGGAATATCGGAAAAATAACAATTACTTCAATTTAATAACACACCCAGGGCCGGTTAGGTTAGGTGGACATTTTTTTGAACCTCTTGTCATCAGTGATTGAATTTGAAAAGAAGATGAAGACGGTCTCTGGACTCGATTAAAAAAAAAAATCAGCGTTTCCAGCATACGAGTGGGAAGGTAACGCGTTGGGGATTGCGCGCCCACTAATTATACCATAAAGTATACGATTCAAGTGAACCGTCAAATGTTCTAGCATACGCCTCAAATTAAATCTTATAGTTTTAATACGAATATATATATATAAAATATCATCACGATTCAAAACCAATTATTTATATTAATCATAAGTTTTACACACACACGTATATATATATATATATATATATATTGTTAATCACAAACAATCGTATGCTTCCAAATTCTTACTTACTGAAACAATAGTGTAAATGACACATCCGCACAATCTAACTGTTACTTACAAGTATATTGAAAAGCGGGTGTTTCTCTTCTCTTTGACGGTAGAAACCGTAGATCAAACGTAGAATAACAGAACTTCAATATTTCAATAATAGTTTTCCCAAACAAGTTTTTCTACTCGATGTCGCCCGGTCGCCGTACGGTTGACTTTTGCGATGACTGATTGATGTGTAAAAATAAACAATCGCGACAAACGTCGTTTGCTGGGAATTGGCCGCGGCTAATAAACGGTTACCGCGTCGCCGCAATGCTAAGTTATCCGGCGGTTACTTTTTTCATTCCATACATAAATCCTGATTTACGTACACGACGATTTTCGTAATATTTATTTTTAAATCGATATTGAAAAAAAAAAGAAATCGAATCGAAACGAAGACGAACCCGAGTCTATTGACGTGACCGCGAGTTCATCTACGGAACGGTAAACTTGGGAACTTTGGAGGAAAAACGATGGGTAAAAAAACGACTACCAATCTGCCAGCGTACCTACCCGAATAGACGACAAATCGCAAATGAATAATATTTTTGTGCGTTTATAACACTGCAGACATAACGCATGTGCGGAAACATTTCGATGCTGCGTAGACAGTTCAGTTAAAATAATTATCGCGGGGGACACGTAGTCTTCCGGTGAAATCGGAAATTTTTTTTAAATTTTTCTTTTACCATAAATCTCGCAATATTGTAATAACAATACCAAATCTCTTTACAACGGTCCTACTACCGTTTATGGGAAAATAAAAAAAATAAAAATTCCATCGCGTTGAAAATCTCACGTCTTGCGCGTTTATACGTTTATCACAATATAATCTCGACGCGCCCCACTGCAGGCGATACCACTGTGTTCATATATAATAATATGCCACTGTACGCGTAACGCAATAATTTTATTATATCGTATTACACACTCTGCGTACATACAATATCGTCGAATAGAGTTTTTCCTTCTTTTTTTTTTCTTACGATACAGCAAATTTGCTCGTCATTCGCTCACACGGTTTTCGACGAATAAGGATTTCTCTCTCTCTCTCTCATGCGTATAAACGAACCGAACACGCGAAATACGTTTTACGTGCACGACATTCACGCGACAAATAATAATTTCTTACACTTGTACGGGTCTACAAGTAACCGCCACCATCTCGTTACGACATTAATAAATCATATTTTATGTACGGTGGAGACGGCGGGCGCGATACAATGAATTCAATAAAAGTGTCGACGATTAATTTCCAATAATTGGTATAGAAATATAAGAAAAGAGAAAATGTTTTTTTCTTTTTTATTATTACTACCCTTTTGATATCGATAATCTCGTTTACTATAAAATAAAAAATAAAAATTGTAATCGATTAGATGCATTATATAATATTCGTTATAACGAAAAACGCTATGTCCCGCAGGCGATTTAATAATAATAAAAAAATATAATATTTTTCGTAGGATAACACGTAATTGACGAAAAACTACGCGTCCCCAATGTCCTCTAATGGCTACTGTAAACTCTGCGCACGACGAGCACGCGTTTTAAAACAAACATTTCTTTCATTCGGCACTGTCCGAGACGATAACTGTACGGATTTGTATATTATGTGTTTTAACGCAAACAATCATTAAAGATTCTTTTAACCTGCAACGCGTTCGTCTCCAGTATTCTCCGTCTGACCAATACGCTCTCTGTCCCAATCCCGTCGTGGCTTTACTTCATCAACGTCTTCTATTTTCCCGCTTTAGTCTCGGCTCGGTCCTTCTTCACGCCACCCGCGTAGTCTTGCCCATATGTATCCCTTCCTGATAATATCTCTCACAACAATATTTGGTCTTCGGCACATAAAGTTTTCACTTTCATATTTTTAACCGCATTCTCCATTCTCCTGTTCACTGTTATTACGTCTTTTACACTTCTACCGAGGACTACTTTTCTTTCGATAAATATTCGTTTCGTACGTTTCGAGTTAAAAATAATAAATAGTCATTTGCCGATAACTCAATCAATTAATGAGTAGACATTTTTATTGGAAAACTAACGCGAATATATCTGAGAAAGTAATACATATTGTATTTTACGCTCGGGAAAACGCGCTGTTAGATAGGCGAAAATACAGAAAATCGAAATGTTTCAAGATAAAACCGTTTCACGCGGAGGGGGGGGGAAGGAATCTCGAAGACCACAACCGTACTTAAAACAACACATTTTTACATAAAATAAATCGAATTTTTTCTCAAAATATCTTTAATTCTTAAGAATTCGCGAGATTTACGAAAAAAATTGTATTTTTAAAATGTTTTTTCGAGAATTAAAAATATTTAAAAAAAAAAAAAAACCAACTGTGTTATTGCGCGGCATAAGTAATATTAAAATTAATTTCGTGTACAAATCTGGTGTCTATAAAGCCTTCAGAATTCTTTCTCGCGTGAAACAATTTTTTTTTTTTTTACGAAAATCATAACGTCCTCTTAAATTTTCAAATCACAACAAACGCGTATTATACACAATTGATTATTGATAATAATCGTTAATATTACGTAAATTTCGTATTTTTATTTTCTTACGAAACAATAGTCGTGATGTTTATTTTTTACGTATTATACGCGTAGACTGATATCTAAATCTCCAGAGAAAATCTTTATGCACACAAAATTATACACAATGTTATCGTTTTTTAATATAATTATTATTACTGTTTGTGAATAACGATTTTTATCCGCTATGGCTCGCCGGCTCGTCATTTTTTATTTCTAGACTTGTCGAATAAAACGCGCGTTTACTCGTTTTCGTATATACAAATATAAATTCGATGTAAAAAAAAAAAAAAAAAAAAATCAATTTTAATACAATCCTGGTCTAATACAAAATATAACTTGTAAAATACGCGTGCGCTGTAATTCATACATCAATTTTTTTTTTCTAACACAGTTCTTTTTTAATTTTATTTCGCCGATTCCACGCACTGACCGCAATATAAACAGTATTGGGTACCACTGTTTTCTAACACTGTTTACGAGTCGACGGACGGCTGGATCATTAAAAAGCAACAATACTCTTAAAAAACAAAAACAAAAAACACTTTGTCAAATTCTCATCGTACACACTCGACGCGCGTGCGCATATATCTACACGAATTGTTTAAACAATCCCAAGGCGCAGAAAGTGCTGTTTGGAAAGACGCGCAACACAGTTATAACCTTTTGTCTGATTCGTTATAATTATTACCAGCTCTCTAATATTTTGTATATTAACGCGTACACACACACAATATTATATTATGACCTAAAATGCTACTCCTAATACGACTATATAAATATATATTCGTTCGTGTGTCGCGCGTACACGCACGCGTTTAAGAATGACATTAAACGCGTACGTCTTATAACTGACTATAGGGCCCGGGAATTATGTGCGCTAAAAGTGTACGAAAATATGTAAGAGAAATTAATAAATAAATTTTCGTGTTAACGTGAATCGAAACACGTTGAAAAACGATTAGGCAGCATGGATAACGCAATAAAAATCGAGATAATCGAAATGTATTGAATAATGGAAACAAATTGGACTGTACGACATCTGCATGACCGTAATTGTATTCTGAGAGCGTTCGCTAATACCGGGGGGGGGATCCAATAGCGTCCGGTATTTATTACTGTTGTTACAGAAATGTACGCGAATATTGACGAAATACAAGTAGTAATTTAAAAAATAACGATTTAAACAATTGGCCGAAAAAGAGTTGACGAGTGAAAATTAATTTAAAAATAATCGAAATGTGAAAACCCACCGTAGTGTTAGGCAATAGCGTTGATTTTTTTTTCCTTCGGCATATTTTTGGAAAAAAATGTAAAAAAAAAAAAACCGCGCGTTATAATTCGAAACATACAAAATCGGTTTTTTTTTCTCTCTACAATCCAACTCATTAGGCTAAGATTCAAATTTTTTTTTTAACTTGCCGAGCTACTTTCATAACTAATAGCACGCGTACGAATATGCGAATGCATATAATTCCGGGCCCTACTAACAACATTCGTGTGATACAAAAAAAAAACCTGGATATTATTGTAAACAAATCACGTTTTCGTTATTTCCATTTGCTGTCATTACGACACGAGAAAAGAAATTATAATATTTCCAAGTAAGTAAAAAAATTATTCGGTATTTTTTTTTTTCTTTCTTTTTCGTGAATATGTATTATTTTTGTTGTTTTTTTATTTTCGACAACTCACGTAATACAATACGACTGACGTCGATTTTTTTTATTTTTCATTTCTTTTGTTTTATCATCTGTCGCGGTATTGCGAAGATACGCGTAAAATAAAAAAATTAATTCTACACATACGCATGACGTAATTTCAATATATACGCAATAAATATATTCAAATCGTTTCCGTTTTGTAATAATAATAATAATTATTATTATTATTATTATTATTATTATTACTGTTATTATTCATAGTCGATGTGACGTATTCCGCGTTTCCACTCGACACGAACGAAACGTACAACAAAACTGTCATCGGTTATCATCGAACAGTCGTGTGTGGGGCGCGTAATCTAAAATATTATCGCGCGCGTACGGGGGCTACGTCAAAACGTTCTTAAAATGCACCCATTGCTCAGCGCGAAACAAAGAACGAGAAAATAACAACAACAACAAAAAAAACTACTCTTAATAATAATAATAATAATTATTATTATTATTATTATTATTATTATTACAAGGTGTCACGGTGTAACACACACGCACACACACACACACACACCTTGTGCATTAGGTGTAAGTATACACGCACGCGGTTATTTACTTCACCCGTTTGTGTAATAACAATTAGGTTACCGCGTTGCAAATAATACAACAACAATAATTCAGGTGCGCGCTGCACCCACTCGTTCCGCTCGTCGTCGTAACCTTGTCTCGTCCTCGGCATAACTCTATAGGAATATACATATATATAATATTATAATATACGGTACTCGTGATAACTATTACTACGTTTTGTCGGTTGTGCCATTCACGTGACCGGTGGAGGGAGGGGGGCTAAGCATACAATGGCTAAGCCAATGTAGTGGCCGAGTAAGGGCCTACAGCCCTACCCCCTTCTCTCAAGAACAGAGTTTTTTTTTAATAATAATAATAATTTTTTACCCATTTTTTTCCAATTTCCTTTAATACACTCTCCAATCGCGTTTGTTTTATATAACACTTGTCACGAATTCATCAGTAAAAAAAAAACTACTTTGTAGAATAGAATGTAACATCGGTCTTAAACCGACGTGTCCATCAGTTATTACTGTTAACGCAATCTCGCGTTTTACATTCTACGTTACAATATAATAACGCGTTGCTTTTATTTATTTTTTTTAATATTTTCAACTAAATCGTATGGTGTAACATCAAACGGTGTTTACTCTAGGACCAGTCGTAGAAACGAAGGAGGCCACCATCTCCCCTCGAGGGCTTATTTTGTTTAAAATTATTCATCTCTCTCTCTCTCTCTCGGGTTTTAAAAATATCTATTTTATTTTTTTCGTATTCAGTATAAAATAGTTGTTATGTCGCTTAATTTTTATTTTATTATTATTATAAGAGTTATTTGCTCTCACTCGTTGCAACGGACCATCGGTACTAAAGATTTTTGTTAAAAAATACTTTTTTTTTGCTTATTTTTCAACAATATAAACCGTTTGGTTATTTATTATTTTTGTCGTATTGAAAATCGCATTCAGGGTTGACAGTAGCCTATATGAAAATATTAAAAATTCTTTTAAAAATGGAATACTTATCAGTATGAGTTGTAGTGAGTAATATTAGTAAAGATCTATCAACTCGGTGGCCAAACTGTCGTTTATAACGATCTCCCGGCCTGGCAATCAAACGCCACTGGTGCGCAAAACCAAATAGCCCGGAATCTAAAAACGTTAAACGCCCTCATCGAATTATATTTTTATTTTTGATTTTTAAATATATATTGCGCGGAAAATTAATGCGTGTCGTTTTCGCCCCGCAGGAAAGTAATAAAAACGAAGACTGCGGCGCCAACAACAATAATTGTTTCTACACGTTGCCGAGGAGCGGCGGTAAGGACGCGTGTTTCACGATAATGACGGTGAAGTTCCAAAAAGGCCCGGGCCACAAGTGTTTGGGCTTCAGCATCGTAGGTGGCACGGACTCGCCGAAAGGCACGATGGGCATCTACGTGAAGACAATATTCCCGAACGGACAAGCGGCCGACGTGAAATCGTTGAAAGAAGGTAAACGCTTTAATCTTTGAAATTAAAAAGGGGAAAAAATTTCAAATTTCGTTTGTGCGTTTGTCTTCTTTGCGCGCTTTGCATTTCGTGTATACAGTGCGGCGTAGCCAGGGCCGGATTCAGGAATGTGGGGGCCCTGGGCCCACCTTAAAAGTATATATTATATTTCGATAACATATATTTAATATATCATTACAAGTGAATTTAATTTAATAATATATTATTAACATTTACCGCAAAACAATATTTTACTAGAAATTTTGGTTTAAAAATATTTATATTAAAATACCAAAATAATAATAATAATAAAAATGTGGTACAATAAAAGTAGGTTTTTTTTTTTTTTTAATTTTATTCAATTTGTGATTTAAATTCATTTTGCAAATAAAATATTGTGTTTTATACTTGGATGCAAAAAAATCCCATTAAGTGGAAGCCCTCATTTTGTGGAGGCCCGGGGCCCCCCTAAATCCGGCCCTGGGCGTAGCGAACCGTGTTTTCAAAAAGTCCCAGTTGCTTCGGGATTTTAATTGAGCCCCGCAACTCGTCGGTAGGCATTTACTGTTTTTCTACATGAAGTTTTGACAAAATCGTTGTCAAAGTATTAACCGCGTGGAACGTTTATTAACGGGAAACGGGTATTACTCGTGAGAATTTTAGCACCGTTTCTATCCCCCCCTACACCAAAAAAAAATCTACGGGAAAAAAAACCGTCATTGTAAAACTACGGGGGACCACGCGAAACTAATACCGCGCCGTATAGACATAAGTCGTGTCGATTAAAGGCGCCCCGTCATGAAATTCAGCTCCGAGACCCATTGCAGGACTCTTAAATCCGCTCTCGACTCAGTCGACTCAATACAAATGGCGACTCTTGGATTTCGTTTCAATATTTTTCTCGCGTTTCAAAACACAATTCACTACTGTAATAGACTATTCAGAAACATAGCCGCAGTGGTATTTTAAATGTATTAAAAATGCTTCGGACATTATACAATATTATTAGTGAATACGCATTAGGTTATCGATATAATGCGGTAATAACGTGTCGATTCGACGTCATACGAAACGTTTTAATTTTAAACGAAATCGCTGTAGAGAGTAGCGACGAAATTTTTTTTTCCTTTTTTGTTTTTGAGGGGGCAGCATGGCCCCGAAATCGCGTGCGATGTCCCTCGAAATTGCTGTAAAACTCGACGCATCCGACGATATGTATTAATATATTTATTTTTTTTTTTTTTTGTAATGACGATTATCACGAGCATACAACTCGACGATATTCACTTAAAAAAATATATTCGCGGTTATAAACGCGCGTTTTACCTTCGAATCCGTCGTGTCACTATCAGCTTGCAGCGGATCAATTAACGTCGTTTATAAGACGCGTAAATAGTAAATAGCTGGTAACGCGCGAGATAAGTATAGACTATTGCAGAGAAGCTGCGGACGGTAGGTAATAGGTGGAAAAAATAATAATAATAAAAAATTCGGAAAAAAAACGCGATTTCGAACGCGTACTTTTTTCTCTTTAGATTATATAATACGAAACGAGCACATATTTAATATACGGTTTGGTGTAGTGTTGCAGTCAAGGTAATCATCAGACGCACTAAAATATATTTTATACGCGTTATATATGAACCGCGTTATGTATTAAGTGTATATCTTCTGCCGACTGGAAAGTCAAAAGTGTTGACTAACCTACATAATGTATGGCTGCTTGCTCTGAGATCAGCCCTCTATGAAAAATAAAAAAAAAATCGAAGCGGGGAATACTCTTATTTGCAATAATGAAATATTCTTCCTTATAAGGGCAGCGCGTCGTCACTATATATTATATTGTTATTTTGATCGTTATTTTTTTTCTTTTTAGGTCATATAGTTTAAAACGTATTTTAAAAAACATTCTTATTCTGCGGCATAACCGTGTACAAAACACTTGGACGTGATTTTCGATTTTTGTATAAAAAAATAAAAAAACGTTTCTTTTTATTATGTATTTTCTCAATAATATCCAATTAAAACAAAAAAAAACCACCGAAAAATTGTGTCAAAAAACTCGGTAAAACTGCGAATTTCGTCAAAATTCATTTGTTGTATTCGTTTCGAAAAAACAGTAGTCTCGTTACACGAAATGTGTAATTATTTGCACAATATATAAACGTAAAAAAAAAAAAAATTAATTGCCTTCCAAATTTTATAAAAATTCGAGCTATTTTAGTCATAAGAAGAGATAATTCTTTGGTTTTAAAGGCTGAGAATTTTGTACGAAGTATATTTATTTTTTTCCAATCTTTAAAATCTCAAGTCACGATTTTTGTTTTTTATTACCGTTGTAAATTATTCGACAAAGTGTGTATTACACGTCGAAACGCCGTTCGGAATTCAATTCTATTCAATACAACGATTTATTATCGATTTCAAAATGTCCGGTAATAACGAAGCTCCAAAACCTACTGATATCTAAATAATATCCACAACTCTCGCGTGGCTCGGTACCGTTTTTTCAATATACTTTAAATTCCTTTTTTTTTTTTCTTTTTTTTTTTTGCAAAAATATTTTACTAAGCGCCCCGATATGGTTTTGATATATATTTTTTCCTCGATCTCGATAATTCTTCCGAATCCGTGTAATAATCGTGTTCACGACGTTCCTATACATACAGTGTCAATTCTCCGTACGTCTGTTACACATCGTTTCAAGGACTGATATTCACACACACCGGTGTCTTTTTTTTTTTTTTTTTTACAACCATTATCGTCGTTCGGACATAAATGTAATGTAAATAATATTATTATAAACGACGTGAGCTACGAAATGACGCAATTAAACGATAAAACAATTAACCGTAATAAAATCGTGGAAACGATAAAAAGCCGATTGTGACGGGCACGGTAATATTTCATACGGTATGTATACATGGTCATGCACACTCACGTACCACGTGGCCGCACGATATTTGGACCGATTGAATAATACGGGGCCGAAAATATAAGAGTAATATCACGAACAGTAACGGTTGGATGATCTTGACGTTCTTAATACTGGTGCAGTTCACAGCAGTGTTCAATTAAATCCAAATCACGAAAAAAACAAATAATAATAATAATACGTAGGTACATTTAATCATTGCATTCGCCTATGTTTTAACATGTCATATGCGTTGGGATTGTAATTATAATTTATAGGTGGATCCGAAGTTAATTCAACCAGGGGATATGGTGATAATTAAAATCAATTTTTTACGTCTTATTAAATTTTTCTTCTTCGGGTTTTTGTTTTTTTATCAAGACCGTTAAGGCCCGCCGTTCCGTCATTTTTATCTTTATACGAATTCTTCTAGTAATTATAATAACGTATTTTAATTTTTGAGAGAGAGAGAGAGAAAAAAAACCAATCCCCTGCCCACATAATGGTGTACAGTGAAATACAAATGTATACGAGTATAATGCTCAGACGATTTGAATTGTCTTTTCATTTTCACAGAAAAATGTGATTATATACACTACGGATATGAGTTGGACATAAAAACTCGAGTTCTCTTATACGTACGAACGCGTGTACTAATGCTCGCGTAATATACTAATAATTATAAAACCGATATCGGTTGTTTTTTTCCACCGGATTTAACAATAAAACTGTTTTTATTACACACGAATTACTCGTACGAACTCCGCTATACCGTACGGGCTTGAGTACGAACGTGACTCACTCGCACGTAGCTTAACCTGAACAAATTCAGTTCCGTTCGCGTTTCGAAATCGGACATAAATTTTTAAATTTACTCTGCTGGCTACATTTACGAACTCGATACGATTACATAAATCGACCGATTCCGGAACGCGTTTTTTCTGATCGATATTTATATCGTTTAGATACAAATAAAATAACAAAAAAAAAATCGAAATAATCAAAACAATTAAACATGTTTCGTACAGTGCACTGTCAGTGCGTGTTGTAGTTTATACAATTTTATACGGTTCGCGATTATAATTATTAAAAAAAAAAAAAAAAAACACTTAAAAATTATTACATAACGCGTATATCGAGTTCTCGCGATTAAATACTTTATTGTGATGAAACGAATAAAAAAAAAAATTGTCATTCGCTGCAGCGCGTGTTATATATGCGCATAAAAATACGTTTTACGGCATTACGGCCTAGACGAAGTATGCAGTGTAAGCTGAGCGATTTATGCTCTAGTCAATATCACGAAACCCGGTGTCGGCGTAAAGAAACGAGAACTTTTTTTTACATTCCACCGTCGAGTTATCCGGTAAAGATGGTGATTATTTCTTATATCGCGTGTCTATGTATTGTTTTTTAACGCGCGCGGAAAAAATCAGAACGAGGAATTTTTAACCGAAGAACGTACTCGTATATGACTTGGTAACCGATAATCATCAACTTTTTCGTTACCTGTTAAATGTTTACCTACGATATTTTTATGTAGGACCTTATTGTTTTTATGTATCTGCATAATGAATAAATACGTGTAAATTCAATCGCAGTGGCGTAACCAACGAGTATTGGCGGTAAGAGACGATAATTGTGCTAGTGAAATTATCGCAAGGCATTTACGGCATTGGTATTAGTAATAACGATGATAGACATCAAACTGTTGGCTGCAGATTACCGCAGCGCAACGGGTTTCTACAATAATTCGAGATCTCGTACATCCGATACCCGATGGCACGTCGTTGATAATATAGATTCATCTTGATTGCTATTGGTATTATCTTATTAAGCAGTCGTTCGCCGTTGTGCGAGAAAACGTTTGGGTGTCGTGACCGCAGTCACGACTTGGTGTATAATCATCCCCATTTGTACACAAGATGACCTCTACACATCCAGTGCTCAGTACGGATTCTATTTACACGAATAGAATAAATAAATAATATAAATTCGATTTACAAGTCATCCATTCTATTCTGGGTAAGACAAATCCCATAGGGATTCGTATGTGATCTCCGTTGCGTTGAGAATGTGTCAGGTACAGGGGGATCAATACATCAAACGCGCGCGTAACGTCAGAAACGTATTTTTCACTGCTAGGGATGTATTATGACGATATATATATATATTTTTTTTTTTATCATAATTTATTATCGCTGGACGCGCTGATAGTAGCGAGTCGAGTCCGCTTAAATAATTGATAATTGCGCACATGCAAAAAAAAATAAATAAAAACATTTTTAAGTTTTACACCATAAACGCATTTTCTTAAAGGGCATTGATTATTATTGATCGCTTTTAGTAAGTTGAAATCCTAGCCCTATATAATAATATATTATGCGCTCATTTCGTCGTTGCTGCGCGGCTAAAATTCCCGACGGTCTTCTCAACTACGAGTATGAATAATAAATACGCGTATATAATCGCGTGCGCACAATTATATGTAACTAGCTGAATTTACCCGGCTTCGCCCGTGAACAGTTGTACCCGGTATGAAAGGTTTTATTCAGCTTTATTATCTGCTGTAGCCCGCGTCAGATTGTTCTGTTTTAAATGTTTTTTTGATCTTCGGAGACTAAATCCCCTTTATCTACGTTAGATACGTAACTACGTCTTCTAATTTGTGGTTCACAATACCTTTCCCGTACGACCGGGTTTCTCATAAAACCTTTAGGCATAGAATTTTCGAAAATCAAATGCCCACGTCGGAACAGCTATCCGTATGCCGAATATGAACCTAATCCGTCCAGCGTTTTTGAGCTGTGCGCTGCTGATAGATCAGTCAGTCAGTCGCGTTTTCCTTTTATACATAAAATAAGTATTCATTTATTTACGGAGAGAAATAAATAAAATGTTTGTAATATGAACCATTTCATATTACGTAGCTTTTGTTAAATCGTGTAAAAATAAAACGTTGATTCTTTTCAATTTCGAGGGATCAAACATGTAATAACATATAACAGTGACCAAAATATTGTGTAAAATCAAAAGCTTTGTTCAGTTATATATATATATATAAACACACAAACAAGTATATGAAACCACATTAAATTGCAAAATCATGGAACAAAAGTTTTTGGAAAAACATTGTAATTAAATTTCTCGACTCGACCCGTTAAATAGTTTGTCTTAGAATTGTTATTAAGCATTCGAACGGAATCAACAATATTATACAGAAAAGTTACGTATTTATTTATAACTGTTTTTCTCAAAATTGAAAACCATACCTTATCGCTTATCCTACTCTACAAGTCATAATAATCGATTTTAAATTACTTTAATTTTACTATATAAATGATTGAACAATTTTATTCAATTTGTGATTTAAATTTATTTTGCAAATATTATATTGTGTTTTATACTTGGTTGCAAAAAAATCCCATTAAGTGGAGGCCCTCATTTTGTGGAAGCCCGGGGCCCCCCTAAATCCGGCCCTGAATATATATATATATATATAGAGATATCTTATTGCACGGTGAAAATATGAGAAGAACCTCTATTCCAAATTTCAAGTCCGTACGTTGAGTAGTTTTTGAGATACAGCGATCAGTGAGTCAGTGGTATTTGGATTTTATATGTATAGATTTCTGAGAAAAAAAATTTTCACGTCGTGTTTTATATTATACGTATGCGTTCGTAATTGTAATGAGGAAGGTGAACGAAAGGAAAAAAAAAAACATTTTTTTTTTTTTTTTTCCAACGCACCCACCCAACTCGCGCGCTTATTATTATTACGTATATATAATATATAATATTATAATAATAAATAACACAATACAATAATAATAATAAAATGTTGTGCGCGCGCCGAGTTCATTGCCGCCTTCATCATAATATTATTGCCGTCGACACGTCCTGCCGCCGGTCGTCGTCGTGCGTGCAATGCGTCCAGATATACTCACAGAGTCAAAAATATGAGTCACGAGCGTTTTACCTATGCGCGCATACACGCGACACACCTGCACTCGCAACACAATAAGACCGCGCTCGCGCATAAATAATTCCGTACGGCGCGCCGCGGCCGGTCACACTCGCGTGTGTTTGATATCGTGTAAGCGACGCGTATCTCTGCACTGCTTGTCACTCGCGCGCTGTCCCTCACCCCCTCTCACGAGCGCCCGCGCGCGTTTGTGTGGTGCAGCAGTCACCGGAAATAACGGAAAAAAATTAGTTGATAACAGAAGTCGTTTCTTCTCCAACCCCTACCCAATAATAACCACCGGAATACGTCATATGAAATATATCGATTTTTTTTCTCTTTAACAAACTTTTCGTCGTTAAAATTTAATTCGATTTTTACCACATAATAATTATCGATGATACGCGGGGGGGGGGGGGATTTGTTGTAAATCGGAAAACGTATTATATTTTAGTCTAATCAACAAAAAAAAAAAAATCATTCATCGTATTAATTTCACAGTATTAATTACTTTTCGTTAAGTATTAAATATAATTCAACAAATGTCTATTTGAAAAAGAAAAAAAATGTGATAAAAGGTAGTGATAGCCGCTGCGTCTAATGATTTATTAACTCATCGCGAGTTATTATTTAAAACGTTTAACCAACAGTGGCGCACCCAAGGGGATGGACTCCGGGTCCGGACCTCCCCCTTGACTAGTGCAATAGTATTACATTTATAGATGAAAATCCAAATTCTGATACAACTTTCATATTTTTCTGTTAAAATTTCGCATACGATATAGATAACACCAGGTGTTAACAATTTATTGATTATATTATATTATTATAATATATAATCTATTTTTATTATCTATTAAAAGTTTTGTTTTTCATAATGTAGTTTTTTAGACCCCCCCCCTCCTTGAAAAAATCCTGGGTGCGTTACTATAACCAATAATTATTGAATACATTCGATAAATTAGATGATATTATTATGAACACAAATGAAAAATAAGCTACGTCAATTCTATCCGATCAAATCATCGATTTCAAATGTATGGGGGGGGGGGAGGGCTATAGTTATAACCACGATTAGAACGCGGTTAATACTTATCAGTTACCACCCCACATTACATATTTCACATTTATACAACATTATTATGTCGATGAAGTAGAATTTATTGTAAAGTATATATATATATAAAAAAAAAGGCCCATACATCTTCCACTCGTGCGTACGCCGCTGGAAACATAACAATCTCACTACTCATTGTTGTGTTCAATAATGTCCAAAATTTTAACAATATCAGTGTTTAAATCTCTGGCAAAAAAGAAAATTTTTTTTTTAAAAAATTAGGTTGCTTTCAATAAAAACGGTTCATTAAAAAAAAAGTAATAGTGTGATTTCGTTCGGTTTTTTTTTTATATATATATATTTATAAACCTATCGAATTAATTCATTAAAAGTCCCCGTGTTCTCGCACGTATAAGATTTTAGACATTGCGGTGAAATACACTGAAAAAGTTGCCGGGGCCACTGTAAATTTTTTGTTTATCTATCCCCCGTCCTGAATTCTGTTCCCCGGCCGTAATACACCTGCACAGATCGTCGTCCACCGCACAATTTTACAACGCACTTTACAAGACACACGTTTGTCCGCCCATATTATTACATATTCTGATTTCGGCCTCGCGCCGGTGACCTCTTGGATTTTCGGTTTTTTTTTTTTTTTTTTTATACAAAAACTTGAGATTTTTTTTTTAACCCGTCGACGCCGATTGTTATTATAATAATTCGCGTTCGTTTTTTTTTTCCTCTCGCCCTTCGATTGTTATGGAATCAGAACACGCGGTCGTCGGTCTGTCGTGTTCGCGAATCGCGTGCCACACACGAGTAAACGTTTGTTTTCTCTGTTTGTTTCGGTCAACTGCGGATTTTGAACAGTACTCTCTCTCTCTCTCTCTCGTACTTGGCCCGCAGGCCACACACAATTTCGGTATCGTAATACGGCAACTTGATCGGTACGCGTTTCGCCATTTCTATTATGCGCATAAACGTACGATAAGGATTTCTCGAACGTTCGTTTTTTCCGCCGAAAACAGCAGTTAAAGTAAAATTAAACGTTACTAAATGCGCGCGCGTTTATGCGCATAAATTGGCTTTCGCGCCGAACGAACCGCCCCCCTCCCCCCACCTCGACGATTTGATACATTCCCGTGACCCGATCACGGAATGGCGGACCTTTAGAACGGCCCGGGAGATTTTGCTCGGAACGACACCTCAGAGCACTATTGCAGGAGATAATTTGTCGTGTTTCAAAACGTACTTCGGTTTTTTTCTTTTTTTCTACCTAATTGGTTCTGCGTATTTGTAGAAAAACAAGAAGAAACGAACGCTCTTGAGCAATTGTATTAAACGAGAAAATACATTTTGTAGTACAACACGCGGAAATTATTTAAAAAAAAAAAAAAATCGATATTTATTTTTACGTGTAACGTCTCGCTTTTTTCTCTCTCTCTCTCTCTCGAGAGAGAGAGAGAGAGACGACGACGACGGACTGTATTCGAGATACACATTTACTTTTGTATCGGTACTGTGTATAATACATAACATATTATTGTGTAGGTGTGTCTATTTATGTAGTAACAAAAGTGCGGAGGTCTAATAATATATACCCGCGGTTTCGCCGTGTATTGGAAGTCGTTTATGTAGATAATACGTTTCTCGTTATATTATGCCCTGTAAGGTGGCGGCCACCAATCCGTTTCCCGCGATTCGGAATAATTAAAATATTTATATATATATATAAAAACGACACATAATTAAATAATTATAAAAATAATAATAATAATATTTATATGTATAAAGAATAAAAATTAGTTATAGAGTAATAATTCGATAAATGTTTATATAGTTTCGACGGTAAGTCGTCGTCGGGTTTTTTCAACGAACATTGTCGAAATCGACTATACAGGCAGGTACCGTTGAAAATTATAATCCGATACACGCATATTATATTATGACACGCGTGTCATCGTGCAGACGAACCGTACGCGAAAAAACAACAAAAAAAAAGAAAAAATCATCAAATTTTCGACATAACATATATATATTTATTCATATATTATATATTATATATTCATTTAATATAATATTCAGCGCACGTTATATTGAATACGGGACGAGGGGAGTTCCGAATTGCAGTGGCGCGTCCTCCACACCTGAGTATCATTAAATCGTTAAGCGTTCTAATATTTCGTTTTTATTTCTCCACTCCGACGAACCGGAATCGATCGTCAAGCGTGCGATTAAAGAGATCGGCAGTCCGAAATTTATAGACAACCAACCGGCCACTGTATTACGTATAGAGATGATACGAATAATTAGCGGTGGCTGGACGAGAGAGACGACGACGAATTGTTATTTAACCCGCGTACTTATAATCCCCGCGGCGGAGATCTCTCCTCCCGCCACCCGTTATAATTATTATTATTATTATTATTATGATCGCGTAATTCGATCGGTCCAATCCCCGAACTCATCAACTACTATTGTGCACACATCATCACCGCCTGGGTGGATGCTGCACGTGTATTCGATCCGCAGACTATAATTATAATATACGAGCGTCTGCTCAGAGCAGTGCACTTGGGAGAGAAGTAACCGTACAACGTTATTATAAAAAACAAAAACCGAGAATGACAGTACCGGGAATCGAACAACGAATTTTTAAATTATTATTATAACACTACGGAATGTCCACAGAAAAAATGTTATATCCATGTGTACTGGTTGCTCGAGATATTATAACGTCCTGATAAGTTTTTATGTTAATTCTTTTTTCTCACTCGCTGCAGCACTAAAAATACTATTTTACATAACATATTGTTAAAAACTACTTATGTTTATAAATATAAGGCCTAAGACGCCCTGATAAAAGTGGCACCCAGTACCTCGGATGTGTGTATTATATAGGGTACTGTAAAATACCGAAATATATAAAATGAATAGGGTATATCTGAGAAAATATTTATCCCGTATTTTATTTCGTTGCTTTTTTTAAAAAAAAAAAAAAAAAAATCTATTATTTAATATCATTGAAACGGAAATATTGCCAGATTTCTATACTAAGATAGACTATGTGGAAAAATAAAATCATTTAAAAATCACTATAATAATATTGGTTGTGATGTGCGGTGTATAATTTCACGAACAAAACAACGACTTTACATATAAAAAAAATTGAACCTATTTGAAAAGATGTTATTATTTTTATCTTTCGTAATTCCATCGAAGGTTTAATGTTTTATGTTTTAAAAAAAAAATTTTAAGAAAAAAAACTCTGTTAAATATAACCTATTATAAAATAAATGTCTACACAATTTATTAATAAATTATATTAACTCTATTGTCAACGGAGGATTGTGAGAGCGGCTTTGTATAGACGGAAAGCCCACGGACGCGCGGCGACTATCCCTCCAAAAAAATAAAAATGATCTCCTACCAGAATCCTTTTATCTTCTTTTCTCTTCCCCCCCCCCCGAATAGTTCACGTTTTCCAAACTAAAAAAAAAATTCTATAAAATAACGAATTCTTTTTCCTGACATTTTTTTTTTTTTGTAAAATTTAGAGAAAAAAAATCGAATTGGTTAAAAATGTTACGTATATAATAACGAATATTTCGAATATTTAAACAAAAAAATCATAATAATAAATTGTCATCGTATTTCCCGTTACAGGAGACGAAATCCTGGCCGTCAACAACAAACCGTTGCACGGATTGAGCCACCGGGAAGCGATCGCTGTGTTCAAAGAAATAAAACTGGGCGAAATGGCGTTGCACATCGGCAGAAGAGTGTCGAAGAGAGCGCGCGAATCGTGCAAGTCCATGCGAAGTCCTTGAAAAGTACGCGAAAAAAAATATCTGAACGTTTTGTTCTCTTCTATATAAATTATATTAATGTAGTTTTTTTTTTGCACTATTTCAGGAAGAATATTTATCGAGATTCCCATTTCAACGGACGCTGCTGTTATAAAATAATATTTTTATACAATATATCGTCTATTATTATTATCATTATTATTACATTTTAATACCCTACTCGCCATTTTATTCCCCGAGTTTATAACGTTTTTTTTTCTTTCTTTCTAATTTGATTTCAATTTTTTCCCTCCCCTCCTGTCGCGTATATTTATGTAATATTGAGTATACAATATTATTATATTATTATACCCCATATATATATATATATATATAAATACATATATTATTGTTACCACAAGAGTGTAAATAAATATTGTCTACATATTCGAATAAACGCGCGTATCACAACGAAATTGAAATTTCGTAACGTCCCGAACGAATGTCGGTTATATAGGGAGCGCGGTGGTATCATTTGGAAATTTTTATTCGTAAAAAATATTCATAATTATTTAAAATATTTTCTACGTTAAAGTTTACATTATTATTTATTAATTGCGCATAACGTTGAAAAAACTTACGAAATTCAAAAAATAAAAAAAGATTATATAATTTTAATCGTAGAAAAATTGAAGTGTTGTCTTTCGGAACTCTCCAGACGTTTTTTATTTGTTGTTACACAACTATATTACAGGTACAAGATTACGATACGCAAGACGTTCGATAAAATTTAAGATATAATTATTTAATTACAAAAATATAATTCTGAATTGAATCCGAGCAAAGAGTTTTTAGACGCAATAATAGAAATGTAATAGGATTTGAAATGAGTGATTTATGCAAAAAAAAAAAAAAAAAAAAAATGTAATCATTTATTATTAAATGTTCTCGTTAATTATTTGTAGAATAAATATAACGATAAAAATAATATTTTTCACACTAACGAATGAAATTTAGATTAATAAGATTAATCAAATAAATAATAGTATTGTTCGAGCATCACTTTGAATCCCATTGAAATTGCCTATTTAAAACTTATATTACAGGCCATTTTAAGTGTCAACAGAATTAAATCATCAATTATCACAACCGACTGACATAAAAAGGTAGTAGCTAAAACGTATGTATACTACGTTACGGGCAAAACTAGTAAATGCCTAGGTTTAGGCACTTGGCCAAATTTTCCCATAAATTATTTTTGTAAAAAATATTTATACAAATATACCTTTATTGACGTAACAACATATTTTCTTATTTATTATTATAAGTATGGTTCAAAACTATTAAAAACAATAATTACTAATCAAGTAATTTTGTTATTACAAAAAAAAAATGATTTATGCGATTCGAAATGCCATGTACCACCTAATAACTGTAATTTTAACAAAAACATTTGGTTTGTGATAATTTTTTTTTTTAATAGCTTTGATTAATACATATAATAATAATAAATTCTTTTTAATTTAAGCGTATAAATTTATCCAGATGATGTAATCCATAATTAAATAGTAGATATGCCCGGGCAAAAGCTAAAATTAATAGTGCAGTGGACATAATGTGTTTAGTCCCACTTTAGCTTTTGCTAGCAACACACGATATATTGATAACAAAACTAAAAACATTTTTCATACAATGATTTTTGAAGTTATATAGTATAAGCCAAAAATCGTCTATTACCATTACATATCGAAAACCAGAAACTGAATGATGGTATCTGACATGAGCCAGCTGCCTGTCAGTTTAGAACAGTGCGTTGGTTGTACAAGTATAATATTAATAAATATAATCTATTATAACAATTTAAAATGCTGTTCTTTTCTCATTATTACAAAACTTTTTCTTTTTTTTATTTACAATTACGTGTAGAACAAAATTAGACTTTAATAATTCAATAGAAATTGTGAAAAATCTGAATAAGACGTGTTTTATAAATCGTTTTAAAAATACTTAAGGTAATGTTTTTATAAAAAAGAAAGTAAACACAAAATTGTATTCAAAATTAAATATTATATAATTTTAAGAGAATATCAAAACGAACACGGTGTGTATCACAAAATTTACTCATACACGTCTATATCAAGAATTGATTTTAATAATACATTTGTTTTTATTTTTTTCAATAACTAAAAAAAAAAAATCATATTACTTATAAACAAACGTAGAACAATTACAGTAGTAGTTGTTCTACACTTCTACATCCTATTTTTTTTTTAACTTTATAAACTCAAAAAAAAAATGTACCTACTGATAACGTATGGTCTTCATTAAATTTAATTATACGATTAATGAAAATGCAAAACCAAAAATTAAGATGAACAGATCGGATATTTTGAACATAAGAAATTAAATAATCTATTTTGTTTACTAAAATTGTAAAACAAATTCTGTAATAATTTTATGGAAAATAAATACCTAATTTCTATAGGAAAAAATTGTAAATATTTTTATAAGTAGTTTTAATAATAATAAACCATATATTAAATAAAATTAATCTTAAGAATCCTTAATATTAATTGTACATATGTTTTATTAATCTTTAGACACTTTTTCACGTTTCTGTTTCAATATTAATTCATATTTGCTCTTGCTAACCCACCACAACACGAATGGAGCTACTATGGCTGGTAAAGACATGACTGCGAATGCAAACCAATCGAGCTGAAAAATAAATATAACATAATCATAAATCACAACATATGTTTAATAATAATCATTTTATATTATTATAAATTGTCAAAAAAAAAAAAAATTGAAACAGCATAATGTTTCCATAATAGTTGTAAACACTTTTGAATTGTATCAAGTCTTAACTATTCTGTATTATTTTTCATCATTATTTCTACTGAATCATTGAAAAAAAATAACAATAAATAAATACAAATACTTTTGAATTAAATTCTATTCTTGATTAAAATCAACATTTCTCAAATAAAGATTACTTTTCTACTCAACTTTATTTGTATTTTAATTATTGTAGTCACTAATAGTGATCAATTAATGTTTTAAAAATATCATTTGAAATATAATTACCAAATGAGGAGAGAATTTTTTATCGTATTCGGCATAGCTAATAATGTATCCTTCACCGGGTTCACTGCTAATGGCAAATTGTGGCTGTTCGGCACTTTCAGACGATTTGTATTGTACCACTGCAGCCGAGAAATTGAATCGGCCGTATGTTAAGGGTTTAATGACGACAGCATGAGTAACATTCGTTCCTGACGGTATTCTGTTGAAACGTATATTTAAATTTCCCATGACCGTTACGAAAGCTTCAGTGGGAAATCCTGAATCTTGTAGTATAACATTTGTAGCTGGTACACTTCCCACATTGTAAATGGTGTACTATAAAAAGTAATTACCATAAAAATATTGTATTTGAAAATCATATGAATAAAATTTAATAAAATGTTGTTGGTATACACACTTTAACTAGAATGTCAGAATCTTGAACTAGTAATTTGTTAAGTACTTGTTTGGACACTAATAGCCGAGCCTGTTGGTCATCAGCACTTTGACCGCACATGCTTAACGTGCAAACTAATGCTACAAATAGAAATAACTTTAACCAATACATCCTGCAAAATAAAAACATCATGTGTTTATTAATATCTGTTCTAACACGATAATTTACGATATCAAATTTGATTTTAGTCTTATAACTTTGTATTTAGTAAAACCACTTGTTAATACGTTATGAATCATTTTTCAATTCAACAATTTGAAAAATATAGTATGTAATCAAATATATTGAGCGTAATTTTTAAAACTGTTTCCAAACAATGTTTAAAAACCATTTCTATACACACACGTCAAATGGTTTTCCAAACCATTATTATTACAACATTACATATTATACAGTACAGTTTAAATAACACCAGAAGTACAACCGTCATAAAAGGATTGAGAAGGCCATATTTTTAAATTAGTTGAAAATCAAAAAAAAAACAAATAAAATCAAATTGTTACAAAATTATTTAAATGTGTATTTTAAATTTCAAATAAACGTTACAAAAAAAAAATAACAAAAACAAATTAATATTATTAACTTACATTTAATGCTTTAAGTTATTACCTACACCATGAAAATGGGTGTTATATTTTTGAACATCACTTAAGCATAAATAAACGTCTAAATTTATTTTGATTTGCGTAGATATGAAAAATTTGATATTTATATTTACACAAAATTAAATTCTTAGAAGTATTAAAAAGAGCAAAAGAAAGCGTATAAGCATAGAGCAATGTTAAGTGAAGAAAAGTGTTGTAATCACTGACAAATATATATATATATAACTATATTCATTTGATTAAACGCATATAATTATTTCGGTAACAGTAAACAGTCGATATCGAGAAAAAAAAACATATACATATACCAAATAATACTGGAAGATTTGTTATACTTATCCACATGATTACACATTACGTCAACTCCACATAGGTAATCAAATCATAATAATTAATAATGTTACAAACTAATTATTGTATCTTACAGCTATCACAAAATTGGTTTTTTTTATTTATTAAATAAATACAAAAGATTCTAGAAACATTTTAAACATTAAATTTAGTCATTAGCCAAATATTGAAATAAAAATAATTCATTCTGGAATAGCTTCACATTTTCCAGTAAAATTTAGAATTTCCTCGCATATTTTCTTGTACATCCAAGAGTCACCCTTAAGTCGCTTCCGCTTAATAGCAACAACTGGCACATTTTCCGCGTTCATCGAAGGCACCAAACAAATTTCCAGTTCGAAAGACAATTTCAATTTTTCCTTATCGGTAGCATCACTCTTTAATTTACCTCTAAGCACAAAGCCTTTTCTCGAACAAATAACACTTTTCATGGCCAACGCTTTCTCCAACTGGTTCATAACTTTGTCCGGATCCTTACAAACAGTAGTTGATATATTACAAAGGTCCTTTTTAATGTCCAAAACTTCAGGTTTCTTTAACACCGGAGTACAAATACGACGTCTAGGGGTCAACGCTTTTCTGACACGATCCAGTCCCGAGAATATTTTACCCGCAGGACTACTCTGATTCGAAGAACACTGTTGATGCGGCGTTGCATTGGCATTGGCGTTTCTCTTGATTTTAGCGGGTACTGTGGGGGGTGTGACATCTTCCATTTTTCTTCTGACTGCATGTCCAACTATTCTTCTGTTCTCTTGGCCCGGAGTGTGCAAGCCGATCGGCTTTCTGATTACGAGTTCTGGCTGTTGTTTTGGCATTTCTTTTTTTTTCAGAACCAACGGACGACCAGACTTTTTCAAATTTAACAACAACAAATAAGTAGCGGTTTCACCGTCGTATTTCCACATTGACAAGCGTGACCACAGGGTTTCTTTGTCGATTTGATAGTGTCGACTCATCACTTCGAGGCAATCTGCGTCTTTGCACCGAGCAGCGTTGCGAGACCTAGTAGCTGACGGAGGGCAACCGAATCCAAGTTTAATCCACGGGTCATTAATCAACTCACCGATTCGTATGCGCTTCAATGGGTCGACACAAAGCATGCGCCTCAACAAACGTTTACTGCCCGACGACAGCCAGCCGGGTTCGACATATTTCCCGCGCAATATCTTCTTGAAGAGTTCGTCAATGTTATCACTTTCAAACGGTAAACAGCCGCACAGCAACGCGTACAATATGACGCCCATACTCCAGATGTCCACGTCGGAACCGTGGTATTTGACGCCTTGAATGAGTTCGGGCGCCGCGTAAGTGGGCGAACCGCAAGAGGTCAACAGCAGACTGTCCATGCCGCCTTGGGGTTTGGCGCACAAACCGAAATCGATTATCTTCAGGTTCTGTTCCTTGTCGAGGAGCACGTTTTCGGGCTTAAGGTCGCGGTGCGCGTAGCCGTTGTCGTGCAAGTACGACACGGCCGACACGATCTGCCTGAAGAACATCCTTGACTCCATTTCGCCGAGGCGACTCTTCTCGACAATGTGATCGAACAGCTCGCCGCCCGCACAGTACTCCATCACGACGTAACAGTGCGTCTCGGTCTCGATCACCTGGTACAGCTCGCAGACGTTGGGGTGCGACAGGCTCTTGAGCGCGGCGACCTCGAGCTTGACGCGCGGCAAGTCTTTGCCCAGCTTGGTCTTGTCCACGATCTTGACGGCCACCTTTTCGCCGGTCACCGCGTGCGTGGCCAGTTTGACTTTGCCGAAGCCGCCGGTGCCGATGGTCCGGTCCAGCTCGTAACCGCAAGCGCGCAACGTCGGGTAACGCGACATGACGGCGCGCACACGCACGGGTACCAAACACGATTATCAGAAAGTATTCCAACAACAGATTATCGTTCGCGCGTGTCGAACGTAAAGCGATATGTTATTATTATAAAATACTTACACAGAGCGGTCAGGCGAGCGAGAATAAAGAAAGAAAAAGACCACGCCCGAAGACTAAGAACGAAACGCACACGAGAGCCCAGCAGCAGCAGCAGCAGCAACAGCAGAGCTACCGCAAAAGGTGTTTCGACGACGCCGCCGCCATCACGGCGTTATCGGGTGAATAATTTACGACAATAAAAACAACGACTTACCTATTGTATTATAATTTATTGTGAAACGCGGGCGCGGATTTACGGGAGGCTGAGAGGGAAAAGAAAAACAACGAAAAACGTCACGGACGACTCGATCGAGTCGAGTTGCGACAGCGAACGCGAAAACAGAGGAATTCAGAAACCGCCGATGCGACTGGGAGATTTTCGCCTTCGTTGCCTAACCGCTATGCCGCGTTGAGACGCGTTTTCGTGACCGTTCACACGTCACCGGTACGCGGGCGGACGGTGCGCGGACACGTAAACAAAAATGTCCGTTACGACGACACGAGCTGATGATAAGAACGCGGCGGATAAGCAAACGTAAACGGACGATTTGTGCCCGTGGAAAATAACGTGTTTTTGGTGGTCACCGTGTAATCGCGACCGACGTAATATTATTTTAGGAGGGGTTTTTCTTTTTTTTGTCCGCTTCATAACAAAAAGCGAAATATTTCTGCGTGCCGCCGACACGATCGTTCAATAATAACACGGAATTATTTTTTATTTTATTAACGCAATTAAATTCGATTTTGGTGTGTTTTGCGACCAATTTATTGTTGGGGAACAAATGTCGGGTGTACAAAATAATTACGAGAGTTCGAGTGGGGGGGGACCAGTATTGGTCACAATGTGCACCGTATTATCGTCGAATACGACGATTTTGTCGACGAGAATTAATTTCGCGCGGGAAAAGACCCGCCGGTACGAAAAACGTAATACGCTTTTTTTATTATTATTATTATTATTATTAAATATTTTAACGTAATCGGTAATCTGAGGCGGGTGTCGTTAATCGACGAAGAATTTCGCCGCCGCAGTGCTGTTCGAAACGCGCGGACAGATCGCGCTACCGGAATGGAAATCGGAAACGGTCCGTCGCCGTAGAGTGATTTCGGCTCCCAAAGATCCCGGAATGCGCTTCTTCGAGCCGTATTACGATCTGTGAAAATAAAAAATAAATAAATGTGTCTTCGAATTGAATTCGGAGGCGAATAAAAACGTGACGGCCGAAAAGACTTATATTGATTCCGGTTAAATTTTGTGACAACTTATTAACGTTACGGGGCTGGTTTATCTGTGCTTGTGCGTGCAACGAAACAAAGAAATAGATCGGACGACGCTCCAGACTTCAGCTGTCGGATAACATAAAAAAACACTTCGATTTCAAAACTATTTTAAAAAAAATAAAGAAACAACCGCGAAACCGTACTGTACTTCACATTAGAAGTATTAAAATTAAACGTGCCTATTTAAAGTCGTTTAAAACGAACATGCTTTTCGTTTTTAAACTGTTTTTCTTGTTTTTTTAAAAGTCAAACGTGACACTGTCATACGCAAAACGATGTTTGACGGTCGTAACACCCATGGCCGGCCCAAGATACGGGGCGCTATTTTTATCGGAGTGCCTTAGGGCCCCAGACAGACGACCAGCAAAAGCCGGACATATTTTTTGTTTTCAGTCATCTATTCTAAATCCGATCACACTCCAAAATAGCAAAATATTGTGAAAATATTTAGAATAATTAAGAATCGCTATGTACTTAAAGAAATAATAATACATTTATCGATTATTTTGTGTCCGAATCAGGGGCGAACGCAGGAAAAAATTTCGGGGGGGGGGTTTTGAAAAAATTTATAGTAGGTATTCATTAATATCATATTATTCATACTGTATTACACTTTAACTATTTATTTTAAGCACTTATACTATACACATTATACATATTATACATATTACATATCACAGGGGCGTATTTACTTCATCCCTTAGGGGGGGAGGGCGAATAGAAAAACGGCCCGTCGAATCTGTTGCGAACTTAGAATTATCGAAAAATTATATAAAAATAATAAGTTTTAAATAAAAAAATGTTTTATGACATTTTAGTTTTAGTTCGATTAATTTTAGTTGTCAGTAGATATAGGTACATACACAAGTATCTAGGGGGAGGGCGATCGCCCCATCGCCCCCCCCCTTGTATACGCCTCTGACATATCATAGATTAATAATTAATTATTAAAATTTGTCAATTCAATTTAAATTATAAAACAAGATCTATACGTCTCGGTTTTTCGGGGGGGAGAGGGGGTTTAAACCCCCAAAACCCCCCCTGCGTTCGCCCCTGGTCCGAATAATTATTTTATCCAGAATTCTATAAATATAAGTCATTTTAAACAATACCTATATATGTAAAATAGTATTTAGTATATTGAATATTTTTTAAGGGCGCCTTATACAAATTTGCCCGTGGCGCTATAATACCTCGGGCCGGCCCTGATAACACCGATAACGCGTTGTAACGCAACAATTGTCTACATTGACAAAAGTTGATGAATGAAGGGCCTCTGTCGCTCGATAGATTATTACTCAAAACTAGTTCCACCAGTACGTCCGATCGCGTAGCGCGATATTAATTTTGTAAACGGTTTTACATACTTGTATATTTTACGAATCTTCTTCTTTCTAACGGTCTTCTCATATTTATTTACTATATTATTTTTGAACATTTTGTAATTTATGATAAAAAAAAAAAAAATTCGAACTTTATCAAACAAAAAGTGAACTTTGAAAATTAATTTTCAACCTTGTATAAAAAAAAACAAAAAAAAAAAAAATTAAAACGTGCCCAGACTCTCAGAGGTAACTCTTTCATTTTTTCCGACCGTTGTGTGTGTTCATACGCAGTGTTAATAGTCGAAAAATTTTGGTGGAAACAAATATATGCAAATATAAATTATCTTCTAAAGGTGCCGTTGTCTTTAAAATCTGGAAATCGCTTATCTACGTATAACAATAAATTACAGAAAACACTCTGCGGTAAACGTTTCGAAATTCTCTTTTGAAAATATATTTTTTTAATAAAAAAAAGAACGCGATAAAATTACTCCTAGAGAATTGATAAAACAGTCGTAGACACATATTATACGATAAGAAATTCAGAACTTGGCACGTAATCATAAGTTATTGCCGAGCCACGACCCGTGAACACTTATACTTGAAAACGTAAAATTTTAACTATCCTATTTAATATAATAAAAGTTATTTGTCAGCTTTCTTTGACACACTCCGTAATCTGTATAATAATAATAATAATAATAATAATAGTGTACACGTTTTATTACACATACTTTTACATTATTCAGAGTGACTGGCGATAAATCTGAAAACTTCGGGATGTGATTCTACACTTCTAAAGGGACAAAAAAGTTCCTATAAACCCATGTTCGATACCCAACCATTTTTGAGTAATATTACATTTTGTTTTTTTGACATTCGATTTGAAAAAAATTACTAATACTGTCGGCGCTACAACTAATCCGAGGTGCTTTTTGAAATCTATGTTAAATTTGCTATTAGAAAACAGATGTTCAGATTACTTAAATTAAACATTTTTTTAAATAGTCACCCTGTATTTCTAGATTTTTATTAAATTTGACAAAAGTTTTTTAATAATTAAATGTAAATTGTGCCACATGCCATACAAATATTTTCATATAACGATGGAAATCAACAATATAATACATACGTATACATTTCTAAACTATGAATTCTTTCTTATCAACTTTGTGGCACCGTCTCATGATGATCTCAACTAAAAAATATAAAAAATTTTAATACAATCGGTCATATTTTTGTACATTTATTATTGCACTTGAAATACATAAAGTTCCAAGCCTGTTTTTTTAAACTTTTATTAGGAGAAGCGAAAAATGATTTATTTTATCTCAACACGTTTTATGTATAATATATATAAATTTGGTGTTGAATTACGAAAAGGAGATACTATTTTACGTTTTTCCATTAACTAAAACTTAGTTAATATCCATTAGTTCTGTAAATATTCATATCACTAATATAATTATTAAAGTTGGACCAATAAATGAATTTGATGTTTTTCTTCTTTTTTTTTTTTTTTAAGGGAAAATTGAATCTCGCGCTAAAATTTAATTTAATAGACTATTTTAAATATACGAGTTAAAAATAGAATATATTTACAAGAGAAATAAATTATTTTTTATAATTTATTGCATACCTATCAACTTGAGAATTAATAAGGTAACATCAAAAAACAAAAAGAAATCAATAATTTCCCTTCAAAATATTATAACTATAACAATATGTTTTAAAGTACTTAAAAAAAAAGTGCCGTCTCTTTTTGAGTTTTAGCAATAAAATTTATGACATTTTTGCTTTCAATCTACTTTGGTACATTAAACAATAATTAATCTACACACAATAAATAAAGAAGAATTTATTTAGTTATGAATCACTATATCTAATAATTTATGACTTCTAACTTAGAAGTTCTAAGTATTATTCTTGAGTCTAACAGAAATATAAAATGCGTATCGCCTATAAATACAGTTTTATAATTTTTGTGTAAATAAAATTGTTTTGAAATAAGTTTTGTTTTGTTTTTTTTTTTTTAATAATAGCGCTAAATCAGTTCAATATAGAGAAACTGCAGTCCGTTCTATTATATTATATTAAAGAATCGTAAATGATTTGGACTTGGATCGTTATTGCCAATGTCGATCGGCCCCTTACAGAATTTTATTTCGCCCCGAGAATAATTCGGCTTTATCCCGTCGATACTTACACAAATGTATAGCGCAACAAATGACAATCAGCAAGATCACGCCGACGATGACCGGCACCCCGGCGTATAACACCGACACTATCCAACTGCCGTCGTCGAACTTCGTATTTTTTTTCCACGCTATTTTCTGCATTAACTTCTTCCACGATATCGTCTTAATGCCGTAATGGTGAGAATGGATGGTCGACAAATCTGTTTTATTTCCGTCGTTAATCAATGACAGTCCGATTGTTTTACGTATAATTTTTGTGGTATTAAAAATAATTTGATTTTATACCTTTTTCCGGGTACGTTTTGTCGGCCACACGAGCGTCCGGGACGCTGCTGTTCGAAGAGTTCGATTGATGGTGATCGATTATTGCTGAAGAAAATATATAACGATTGAATGCACACATACATATTGTCAATGCGTACTTAATATAAGTACGCTGACAGTTTTAAAACGTAGAAAAACTACAGAATTTATGTATGCCTATATAATATGTTTTTTTGAGACACGATATTATGTATGCATCAATAGAATCATAAAGAGTTTTAGGATAAACAAATGAAAATAATAAAAACGCGGATCAATGAACTAAACCACGGGGCTCTATATGAGTACCCGTACTCAGATTTGATATATTTCAAAAATATATATATATATAAATTATTTTACGCTCTCCAAACGCGTCGTATTGTGTATAGGTACTTAAAATTTAAATAAAAAATAAATACAATTCTAATAGTCTTGTGAACTCATTATACGATTATTATGTAAAGATACACGTATTAACGGTTAACTTTTAAACTGTACACAATCGAATAATATCTGTTTAGAAATAATACATTTAATTATTATTATTATTATTTTTTTTTTTTTTTGGAAAATAAATGCTCGTAAACTTTGACAATAAGAATAGAGAAGTTTGATTCTGACAAACTATAACTAATAAATAATTGTACGCGAATATTATAAATTTATACACTTACTACGCGGCCGTTTACTCTCGTTGTGCAACACACAACACGTATAAAGAATTGTCCCGATCGTCATAATTATAACGCACATTTCGACGGTGAAAATGATCACATCACACGATGCTTTCGGTTGCATGTTTTACCTGACGAAATCGAATGTAATATAATGTAAATGAAATTCGCTGCATAAATTTCACTGTGGTCTCACGATCGATAATGAAAATAAATTTGACTATTCGCCGGAACAATAGTTCAATAAACGAATATGTGGTTTTTATCATTAACGCGAGACATTATGGTTACGCATATATACTTTCAGCCAGAATCATACAATGAATAATAAATATAGTATGGAGTCTGTAGTACGAATTTAAGTATAAAATTATTATTTATATGAATTGATGAGTGAAAATCTGCTTTTCTATACCATAGAATAATATATAATACCATACTAAATGGTACGTGCGCCTCTAGTAAGCATGCGTTTCTCCTCAACGATCTTTCCGATTTTCGCCAATCTTTTCGGTAAAAGAATTGAAAATTACCCCGCAGCCTTTCATCAAGGCAAATAATATCGACTATATTACAAACAAGTTTTTTTTATATTAGAAAAATCACTATTTTAAGTTGAAAAATTTAAACTCTTTCGATCAATTATCTCCGTTTTCGGCAGAAACCTAATGTTCTATGGCACAGAACCGAATAAAATCATTAATTGTAAAACTGACAATCTTAGGTCAACAACCTAAGATCAGCTATTGAACCAGGTTCAGCCAAATCCACGAATTAAACCACGAATTACAAAACAGCCCCGTACCCGGGTAACATTTTTGCCGTTCAACGTCGGTTTATAATAATCGTGACAGTTTAACAGTTTATACACGGTTTATGAACTATTAATTGAAAACCGTTGTAATTCAACTTAAGTATTTCGGTTCAAATTTTAACTCAATATTTAAAAAAAATACTGTAAAGTTCTCAGCCGGTGCTTCCGAAATTCCGGCACTGAATCGTGCTGAAAATGTGTGATCACATCGATGGAAATTAAATGGTTCAGACAAAATATTTGAGTATTATGTTCGGTTCAGAGCAGTGGCGATTATACATGATGTTCAAGGCGGATGGGCGAAAATATGAAGCCAACTCCCTCTGCCAATGAGATATCCACATCGAAGAAATGTTTGAGAATCTACCAAGACGAAACGCAGATGTAGAAATAGCAAAAACCACGTTCATGAAAAGTAAACGAAATAATAAAAAAACGAGAAAACGAAGAAATCGCTTATAAATAGCGGTTCGAAACCGGTGAATCGCGCATAGTGTAGACGCGGTCCACACACGCACGCGTGCACACACACACACACACACACACACGGTGTGTTTGCCGCGAGCAGAAACGAACAAGATAGTTCGCGTTTGCCAGCCGTGGCAAGACTGAGCGGTCCGCTGATTGCGAACCGCTATTTATACGTCTCTGTAGCTACTGCCTTTTTTTTTGTATCGTACCGCTATCTGGTGACCTACTTTCGTTTCCCGTTTTATCGCGGTCGACTGACGCGCTGTCGGTAAAGGCGGGTGTAGTAGTTTGACGCTAACCGAACGGTCAATCGTATGCGCCTTTGTTATATTTATTATCAATAATATTATTACTTCGCGTATTCTAATGGAATAAAATCAACGTAATGATTCGTGTTTCCTCGTTCTACACTCGTTTATTTTGCACTTTTTACTGTTTTATTGACTTTTACTGGTTTACACGTTTCCTGGGCCGACCGAGTTTACCGTCAGCTAAGCACTGAACGCTCGATTACGACTGATATACCGTGTGCGCTGATCGTTTGTCGAGCACTTGTTCCAGCCTTATACGCGATGTTCAAAGGGATGAGATGCTGTGAAAACGGAGCATAAACCATAACATAATTGGACCAACTCACAAGTCGATATTTAACTAACAGTCACGTACCGTAAACCCACACTGATTCGCGTGCCTGTTTTGAACAGCGTTTGAATCGAAAGTAACATATTATCATGGCACGGTTAAACCCATGTAAAAATTCGGTACTCGTTTTTGTCGAAAACACGGTGCTATTAATGGGATTTGCACCGTACCTTGTACCATCATTTATATTGACGATTTAAAACGGCGTCTGTACCTAAAATGCTACTCGGATAGATGAATTCTACAATTACAAATTACAATCCGTCTACTTTAACGTATCATAGCATAGATATAATATGTGTAATATTTTAATCTATGAACGTATTATACGGCGCGTAGAATTTTTCCGCCCGTAACAACTGACCCCCTTCCCCGACTCGATACGTTACGAATGTATAAAAGTAATTTACCGTCATTTTAACCGCGGTTTATACGACGGGCGGCACTGTTATACGGAAAACCGGCCGCTTCGGCGGTTTCATATATTATTATTATTATTATTATTATTATTATTATTATACGTGCATGTAGTGTTCGCATCCAGCAGCTGGCACAGCAAGACGACATTTATTTATGTGTATCGTTTTGCAGTCAACATATTAAAAATACGGTTCGGTAAAGTCGAATTCGTTTTAACGCGTCAGACGATAAGTACGTACACTATATGTACATATGAAGTCGCCGTGTTCTTTATATATACAAAATTTATTATTATTATTATTATGTGTACGAGCGACGGGCGGTGGCGTCTATAGAGTGAAATCGGCGACAGAATGGGTCAGTTGTCGCGGTCATCGTCGTCGTCGTCGTCGTCTCAAAGCGTCAAATGGTTTCCCGTGGTTTACGTTTTATTATATTATAATAAAAAAAAAAATATATATATAATAAATATACTCTATTCTCATACGCGCGCAACACAGAAGAATTCGTGTACGCGATGAGGAGTGTAGAGGGAACACTTTTCATCGACCGATGAAATTCGCCGATTTTTAAACGGTAAATATAACGGATTTTTTTTCTCCTACTAATCACACAAATCTCAATGCGTCGTATGATTTACTATTGGCCCTTGTTAAGGGGTTTTCAGTGGGATACGTCGTCGTTGTCGAACGAATGTGCGCAATACAATCTACGTGTTTTCAAAAATGCTCGTCCCAACACCACCGCACAATCAGCGTACAATTGCGATTGCGAACATTGCGGTTTTCTTAATAATTAATTCGGATGAAACTCATCCCCGGAACACTTCCGCGCAACGAACGCATTGAATTGTTAACAGAAAAATACGATAAAATCGTATTGATTACACGCAGTATCGATTACGCGTGTGTGGAGAGATCGAATTTTACAATCGTTTTCACAATTCCGATTTGGGGGGAATAGTCTGCATGAGGAGTAGAATGCAAAACGATATTATTCTCCGTTTTATAATATAATATATATATATTATAACCAACCTGCCCGGCCGGTGATTCGTATTACCCCGTCACAGGAATCATCCCGAATTGAATTTAATTTTCAACGGGACAGCGGTTACAAAAACGTGTAATGATAATTGTACGGGCACTTTGGATTTCTTTTTAAACGTGTATTAGGTACACGCGTGTAGCGGTATAAACGAAACGAATTCGGCGCAGAAAATAGTCAAAATCATTGGAATAAAATGTTTAATGTTTTTCGAACGTTCATTTTTTTTTTTTTTTTTTTTTCATCGAGACGGCTATTAAATAATGACGAGTATTGAAACGCCGTTTGCACCAGACGATCTAGGAATTGTTCAAATCCTACATAGACAATTAAATGTTAATTTTTTTTCCTCCCCGTTTTTGCTAAATAACCGAAACATTACGTCATCGGAATATCGTCGTCGTCGTCCGCCGTTCAATTACGCCGCCGACGTTTTATTATTATTTAGTCAATATTTACCGTAATAATATATATATATATTAATTTATATAAATATTATACGCGAGCAAATATCGTGTACCCATAACAATTATGATATACGGTCTATGCGCGTGTAAATAAATTATTATCAAATAATATCATCGATCCGCGTGGCAGGCGTCAAGCAGCACCGGGAAGAACCGTTATTAATGAAAAACGTGTCCGCGTTATTCGCGTTCCGTACAGCAGACAACGCGGGAGTGAGTAGTACCCGTAAATATTCACAGTAGGAGTCTCCTATTATATCGTATATAACACACCCTTTTATGGTTCCTGTTTCCATTATTACTATTTATTATTTATTATTTATTATTATTATTATTATTGCCGTGCCGCCAAAAAGCCGCGTTAAATGTGCCGCATTAATCATATTGTCGACCGGCCTCGTCCCCTCTTCCGTCCCTGTTCTCGGCGCCGAACGCATAACGACGACTACAATACCATCACCGCGGCTACTACTACGCGCTGTCGTTATTTTCATGTCAATCCGCCCGCGCGTTTTTATTGTGTTGTCGCGCGTACACGGCGTGCTGCGTGTGCCGTGTGCTATAACGCTTATAGAAAATACGGTTTATTTTTTTTTTTTTCAATTTTTTTCCCTCTTGTATTTTTGAGCTTTAAGAAAATAAAAAAAATATATACACATACCCATCGAATTCGACGACAATATTACGGTGAACGAATTTGAGTAAATATATAAAATTTTATCCACCCTCGAGCGCGCAATGGAAACAATAAGAATTAATACAGCGGGGATAGACGCAGAGTTAGAATTCAGAATAGCGGAGTGATTAAATAAGGAGCGTTTAAAGATTTCGGACAGTTAAAATAAAATATAATAAAGTTTGGCGGTTGAGAAATAGGGACAATCGATAGATGCGTTATTGAACGACGAATATTGAAAGGCCGCGTATGCAGAGACGTGTTTTTTTTTTTTTTTTTTTGATGTCGGACGGAAAGGGCCGAAAGAGTGTAATCGGGCGACACATTTTTAAAACTTCTTTGAGGGACGGTAAATTGTTAGTGGCCTCAGACGCGATTCAATTTCTGTTCCAACAAGAAATAATATTCTGTACAATAAATTATAATTATATCATAATAAAATAATAATAATAATAATTTTTTTATCGCGCATTGCATTGGGGCTTGAAGTGCTTTTCGATTTCTATTTTATATAAACATATTGTAAATACCAGATTTTATTACGGTATTTAATGTGTGTGTGTGTGTGTATGTGTATAGTCGCGATAAACGTAATATTTGAAATAACGATTTTTTTTTTCTGTCTGTAGATAATTGATTCTGTCTCGAAATCGCCGCCACGGCCCTGCGGTGTCGCCGCATTATATATATATATATAATATACGAATTATTATTATTATTATTATTATTATTGTAAACGTAGTCGTGCACTTAATTCAAAGACGCCATTATCGAGGTATGTCGCGCCGCGGCCGACCAGAACGAATGTTATTATCGTCGTCGCCAAACGAGTGGTGCTGTTGTTGTTGTTGGCCTTTTTTTTTTTTTTATTACTATTATCGACAAAAATATTTTATTGATACGCACCGCGCGCGCCGCCGCGGTAAAGATGAAAAGAATTTCTCGGGTTCTATAAAAAAAAAAAACGATTAAACAAAATCACGGTCCATTTTCGATTCAATTCGATTAGATAATATATTACAATTTACATAATATTATTTATAATATATATATATATATCTCATATTATATACCGCACGTGTACGTACATAAATATATGTTTATGTGTAGGAAAACGCGTGTATAGAATAATTTTATATACGTATATAATACAATTTTTCTTGTGTAAAATATATATATTTTGTTTTATTTACTTAATAAATTTTATATAATAAATACAATTTAAATTAATAATAAACACGTCCGTTTCACAATAATTTATAATTCTTTAAAGAATACGTGTGTGTGTTTTTTTTAACGTCATATTATAAGCCGGTTTTACTGTTGTATCTGAAGGCTCTCGGACGTTTAAAACTTTATAAAAAAAAAAAATTTAATATTTTTATAGTTATTTTAGAATTTTAAAACGATTGATACTAATTATTTACATTATATTTTCTTCTTATTTTTTTATTTTCGCCTTCGTAACTGGAGTATTATTGAAACTTGACTTTGTATCGCAAATGGTATAGTAAAAAAATAACATTGATCTTCTTAAAGCTACAGATGCATTCCAAAGTGATATATATGTAGAAAAAAAAATTAAAAATTAATAGTATTGCTAATAAATAGAATATTAAAACTGAGTTCTCTAATAAAAAAAAAAGTGGGAAAAAGATATTTTTTATGAACTAACTCAAGATTTTAGATTTGAAAATGGTTAACTGTTTGTTCAATTATACGAGTCTTAAATGTACTAATAAATCTTCCAATTAACGATATACTATAAACGTTTCACTATAAGTATACTGCAACATCAAATACAATATTCTGTTGTTTTCACAACGATTAGTTTCAGTGTCGTATAAAAAAAAAAAAAACTATGAAAATTCAATTCTATCAGAGAAGTAACCAAAAGTAAGGATCGTTTATTCCTAATGTCTCCTGTAATTACGTCAGAAAATGCTGAAATTAAATTATAAATAATAAACGATTATTCGAGATCTATGCAACGACTTGGGCGATATTAAAGCTGTCGCGAAACCGATTAAGAAAATGATAGAACTGATATTAACGACAAGTATAAATAAGAATGTTTGCTGAAACGATAGCGGGGAAAAAAATGTTTAAAACTCGTTAATATTCGTTTAAAACTCTCGACGATTGGTATAAAAATATTGCGAAAATTCGATTACACGTGATTTTTAAATTATATACACGCCGGACCTTAAGCCATAATTTTGCACAGGAGCAGCGAATAATAATTTATGGTCTCCTCACTGATCGCGTATATACGAATAGAATATTCATGAGCGTTGTACGTTTTATTATTATTATTATTATTTTTTTATAAGGTACATATTAATATAACGTATAATATAGTCGTGTCCGTCCAAATCGATAAACTCATTACTACTTTAATATAAATCATATTATATTTTTTCCATACTTTTGTTGTTACCTATAGATATATATAGAGAGAGAAACCGACGCGTTTTCCTACATCAAACGTCTTAAACACAACACAATTAAAACGATTTTTACGAATACAAATTCCAGCGATAATTTATATAAGCTATTACATTTATATAATAAATATTATAATTATCGTTAATATATCATATTATTATACAGCAATTATAATAAATACATATTACGCCGTTTTCACGCACGATATATACGTATATAACAAAATCAGTTTTTTTTTATAAATCTTATCATTATAATGATAACTGAAAATCAGTAGCGAACCGGCCCGGTCATATGTAAGGTTTTTTTTCTTTTAACACTGCTGCGGCTGGTTTATCGTTCACTAAAGATGTATTTACCTAAACTTATATAATATAATATATACTTACTAAGAATTCGTATATTCAAATTTGTTCTTTTTAAATTAAAATTATAAGTATAGCGAAGAATATATTGCGGGTATATACAAATACGTATTATTATTTTTTATCTGTAAATATTTTTTTTCAGATTCGTGTACGATTTCTGATATATAGAGAAGAAAATCTTTGTACTCCTCGATACGTTTTTCAGTATCATCGGTATTTTTTTTTTTTTGTGAAATTCGATGGAAAAAAAGACGTATAGAAACAAATCGATTTTAACGACAAATCGAATTTCGTTATTTCACTTGCTTGTTATACAGAAATATGTTTCACAAAAAAAAAAAATAAATAAATAATAATAATACGAAACATTCGTGCTAAATACAAATTATAAAATAGCTAAAATTTATCATTTTGAACGTATTTTAATATTTTCCAGAAAGGGAGGGAATTTCTATCGCGTGTATGTGTTTTTTTTTGTAATTTAATAAAGTTTGACGTTTTAAGAATTAATAATCGACAATTACAAATCTCAAAATCGTATACATAACAGCGTTAAAAAAAAACATTTCTCTCCCCCCCCCCTCCGAACATATTTAAATTTCTATTTTTCCACGTATAACGCGATAGTAAGGACACTCATTCCTGCTCGCCCCTGCTTTAAACAATCCCTTCGATTCTACGCGTGGAATACGTGTATGATAACGTATATATAGCGACAAATACTCGCATTAATATGCAATTTTATATGTAATTTATCGAAAACCAATGCCTATTATTATTATTATTATTATTATTATTATTATTATTATTATTATTATTATTATTATTATTATTATTATTATTATTATTATTATTATTATTATTATTATTATTATTATTAAACATAATACATTCTTCGATTTAACGTGTCGACTATATATATATATAGTGACTTTAACGGCGAAAACAACATTGAATAATATAATATTAATAATAATACACTGTGGTGCACACGTTAAAATATACCGGTTTTAAATTTTTTTTTCTTTTTCCTTATTTTTCAGGCTTCTTCTTCTTCTTCTCTACACGTATTATTTCAATCGTACCGCGCGGGCGCTCGCGAACGGGCTCTTCGTAGCCGTGAGGCACTGTACAAGTTATATATACTGCGCACGAGTGTATAATATTATGTATTACGCGCGTATACACAAAAAAAAAAGAAGAAAAAAGTGTGAAACACGATCAAAGCAAGAAAACCGCAGCATTCGTATAATATAATAATGGGCTCCTCGCACACATCACCGTGCGGGGTATAATAATAATAATAATAATAATAATGTGTGATGCGGTGGTAGTGGAGGGCTGTGGTGGCCGTACATACCGCGTCAATGCTGCTCTGCGCCCGCGACCACCTGCTCGTGACGTTCTGACTCGGGCGAAGAGCAAAAGAAAAAAAAAATTGTTTTTCCAACACGAAATTTTTACAGACTCGCACGACCCCACTGCTGCAACGCGCGTTCATACAACGATATAATATAATATATACACTGTCATAGACGTCTAAAAGATTGGGAGGGTGGGAAACGTTTTTTTTTAACGTTATTTACGATTATTATTATTATTATTATTGTTCCGCGTCGATTTTGTTGAAAACATTATTCGTCATATTAGAATTATTATCGCGATTTATTTAAAAAAAAAAAGAGAAAAAAACTTGTGACGTTATATATTTTTAATATTGATTACGAATTATGACGTGTGTTGTACATTCGTGAATATACTCGGTGAGTGGCGTAGTAGACAGGTTAGTTTTATTATTTGGAAAAGGAAGAGCTGATAATTTTTTTTTTTGTTTTCTACACTTATAAATTAGTAATATAACTACTGAAAAATGCCCGTCGTACATTGAAAGCATTATTGAGTTCTCCTCAAATTTCGAGAGGGCGCAGCTCCATTAACATTCTCATCCCTGCAGGCTGCACTCAGCATACTACTGTTAGCTATTACGATGGAAATAACGTTTAAATGTTTGATAGAAATTACGATATAATAGTGATAAAGAAAAAATATCCCGAATAGTGATAAAGAAAAAATGAATTTGGATTCTATTTATTGTTTTCATCATACGGTATAATATATTTATTTATGTATATCTAATAAACGTATATATATATATTATATTATATAAATATAATAATAATCTATAAGTGCACGCATCGCGTATTCGTACGTCTAGCTCGTATTTAACGGGGTATCACCGCGCAGTAATTTCACTATAATTGGTAATTACCGATTTTCTTTTTCTTTTTTTTTTTCAAACGTTCCTCGCCATTTGCAGTACGAATTTTTAAACAAAATATAACGCATCGGATTCATCGCGAACGTTACGATAACAAATAAATTCGTTACGCGTTGTTATTTCGTTTGTTCGGGGCCGTTAATTAACGCGTGACGTATAGTATATCGATAAAATTATATACTATTATTAACAACGAAAATATGCGGTAATATTTATCGGCTGACGGTTACGGTAAATATCAAAGAGTTGTAATATATATATAAATAAATATATATATATATATATATATATATATATATATATATATATATATAGAAACGTTCTATTATTATATTATCGTACAATACGTGTATGTAAACATAATATAACACATACAACATTACATAACATTATTATAACATATTGCGATAGACTCTACATTTGAATTGCAATATTAAATATATATATAATACACTCGTATTATTATATATATATATATGTATTTATATTATTTTATGCACAATATATGTATTTCGATGTTTCTTAACGTGGGAGTGGCCAAATAATTATTTAGGGCCGTTAACGTATGATTCAAACCAATAGAAAAGATTGAAAATCTGAAATAATAAAATAAAAGATTAAAATTAAATATCTGATATACATATTATATAATAACGACTATAAACAAATAAATGTTTTTTTTTCTTAAATCAAAAATAATTTTAATATTATATATATATATATATATATATTGTATTTTATGTTTCTTAATCGTTATATTAACAATAATCGTCTATGCGAGTATATAGAAAAAGTATATTATGCAGGAGTCGTTTAAAGAAAATTCGAAATTTAAAAAGAAGACCGTCACAGTAAAAATAATTGAGAAATACTGTAATATATTCTATTATTTAGTATTACGTTAATTAATAAACGAAAAAATAAAAACCAATGTTTTACACCGTAATTTCTTATGAGGTGGACACATCATCGTAATACGCGCGAGTATTGTCAATCATACGTTCGAGATATGCAGCAAATTATATATTGTTGTTATTTTGATATGTGTCACAATAACAATTTATTTGTATACATGTGTGTTCTAATAACATCACACGAAATTCTTTCGCCCGTATAAACGCGTTAGAAAAAAATACAAAAAAAAAAATTATGTATAAAACGTGTATTTGTTTTTTTTCTTTTTCAAACACAGCACCGCTTCATTTGACAACGAACGCGAGAGTTGTAAAACATTTATTATGCGGGTATTTATAGTTTTTACACATATGTAACAATCACTGATTATTATACAACTTCTTTTGAATGTATTTTTTTTCTCCCTGTACGTTTAAATATAAATAATTAATTATGCGTACTCAAAAAAAAAAAAACAAATAAAAAAAATGTAAAAAATCATTGCACAAAAAAAAAATAGATATTTACGCGGCTTTAGCGTAAATAATATTCGTAAATCTCGGCGTAGAATTCGCAGGTATATATAAAACGTTTCTATTTTCGGCTATTGTTTTATCTAATCCGAGCGCTTTTATCGATTAAAAAGTACTGAGATATGTCTTAAATACATTGAAATTAGTAAAAATAAAAAATAAAAATAGTTTTATTAAATTGAATTGTTTATAAGTAAAGATCCGCCGCGCTGCACTTTTCAACATCAAAATATCGTGATAATTTAATACTTATAAGAATATAGACTTTTTATATATATATATTATAATATATATAATAAAACGGCAATGTGGATCAATTTTCTTTACTTCTCAAGTTTACGAGATATATGAAAAACGCAAAATAATTTAAATTTAATTGTTAGCAAAGAAAAATTGATATCAAAACTTAGAAAATAACGTAATATAAAACGTTTAAAATATAAGAATTTTATACGTAAAAACAAATGTATAGCCTTATACTCTGCTAGGTAATTCATTAATAATAATCAGCGTATTCTATTGAATACTAATAAATTTAAATTTAAATTTTTTTTTTTTTTTGAAGGGCTGCCGCTTCGGATACTGACTTTTGTTTTTAGATTTTTATAATAATGATTTATATAGGAATAATAATAATAATAAAAAATTATCTAATTTTATATATACTGTGTGTGTGTGGAGGGGCACATAAATTGCTTTGGCCCCGAGAAGAAAATGTATAAATACGTCACTGCGATTAATACAAAAATCCGAGCCCTGATAACAGTTATAGTAATAATAAATAATATATTCCTACTCGCGTGTATGGCCGTGACGCAACGTTTCTGAACAATTCGATTTTCTATAATAATAATTATTATTATTTTAATCAACAAAAAAATTATTCGAAATATAGCTTATTTAACGCATAAATAATATAGTATAATAGATAGGTAGGTTTACGGGGAGTGACGGTGTGCGCCTATTATTATATTATATTATAGTAATTTTATATATACGCGATACGGACGCGAAGAGAAAAAAAAATGGAAAAAAAATAAAATTATTGTTAATGTATTATTATGTAAAACCGCGTGTAGAAGAGGAAAAAAAATCAGCTGCGCGCATATATTATAATAATATATTTTTCATATATACAATCTCTCGGCCGCCGCGAGTCTCTGCAGTGACCGGGCGCGCCTGGTACATCAAAAGGACCGCTCGCCGACACGCCAGCCACCGTTGCCGCGCGCAGCGTCACACAATCGGATAATAATAATAATAATAATAATAATAATAATAATAATAATAATAATAATAATAATAATAATAATAATAATAATAATAATAATAATAATAATAATAATAATAATAATAATAATAATAATAATAATAATAATAATAATAATAATAATAATAATAATAATAATAATAATAATAATAATAATAATAATAATAATAATAATAATAATAATAATATTAATAATAATAATAATAATAATAATAATAATAATAATAATAATAATAATAATAATAATAATAATAATAATAATAATAATAATAATAATAATAATAATAATAATAATAGTAATATACCGGCGCGCACCGATTTATTTGTAAAATAAAATTTAAGTATGAAAAAGTAACTATCGCGCGCCCGACGCGATTTTATTTATTTTATTTGTCGTTGTCCCCCTCTGCAGTAGTACTACGTACGCGAACCGATGATGAAAAACTTTGTCAGATCTTTTACCGATTTTCCAGAATTGATTAGTATTCCGAATAATTTTTGAAACTCACTCATATTTTAAATAGTACCTGCATAGAAAACAATAACTTATCATTTAAATATAAAAAATATAATATATCGACTAGCAGCGGTTTCCGATTAAATTTTTAAACTATTATTTGTAGTGATTTTTCTATATGAGACTGTCTTCTTCCATAACGATGTCAGCCCGTTTATTCGATAAATATCCGTAATATTGTTTAATAATTCAGTTTTTATTCGCATCTATGTAGAACAGGAGAGGTATATAGTAATTTTCGATCATCGCAATAATAGGAGAACCGTTTAACGAATGAAGCAATGAAACATGTACGCGGAGACGATAGATTTGCGGGGAACGGTTATGAGACTGAAGAGAAGATAAAAAAAAGATGAGATATACGAGAGAAGAATATTTGTAAAGAGACGAAATCGAGACACGTACGTAATCATTTATGCGAGACACGTACGGCTTTGCAGGAACCGAGAGAATTTATGATGCGGAGGAGACGCGTTTTGACAAATATTATATTAAACTTTGGCTATAATATTCCCCCCTCCACCGGCGAACCGTGTTTTGTAAAATAATTTTTTTAACGACTTTTCTAGTTTTTGTTTTTTAATATTAAATTTTTTTGTACACACTCGTGCCTGTAATCCACATTTATTATATTTTATATTATTACGTATACGGTATACGCGTTTCCGCGAATAATCTGAGATTACATACGAAATTTATTTCGCGCGTTTTATATTTTACGCGCTACGTACGCATAATAATTAATTTTTTTATCCTTATTGTAAAATCCTTCAGGCCCGTTGACAGGGATTAAAGTGGAAAAAAATTCCCCATATAGTTTTAAACGTTCCATATATCATTTTATTGTGTAAAATATATACGAGGTTGTATGTATAAATACGGAATGATTTTTTTTTTTTAAACACGCTAACCCCTACTTTTAACGTTGAAAATACTATCATATATTTCGTGTAAAATTTAAAACACTAATAATATAATATTTTTACGAAATAAATATAATTTTTTCTATAAAAATCTGGTAGATTTAGTGACAAGAATATTGCGGATGGTGCAGTTGGTAAATCAATATTTGAACGAATTTTACTGGTAACTTGACGTGTAAGTATAGGTAAATCATTTTCGGTGAAGTCATACATCAAAAGACTCACGATATCTAAAAAAAAAATGGAATTTTTTTTTCATATTTTGTCGCGCAGGATAAGACAAGACTTTCAGCAGTAACTGAGTTACGGCGCGATTGTCGTGAGGGATATTATGGCTAATACGCCAAACACCAGTTGTGTCGCCAAAGTGTATTATAACGTGTTATCTTATAGCTATACCGAATATCCGTATGTTAATCACGATTTAGTTACGTTTACTAAAATAATATTTGACACGAAAAATAATAATAATAATAAAAACTTATAAGATTTATATTTTCAACGGAATTGTGAATCATATCGATTGCAATATTTGGTTACAATTCGAGCGTTTCACCGGCGTACTTTACGGAGAAATTTTTTAAAATGAACACTTTTTTTTAACCTGCTCCGGTCAGGAGTAAAGAGACCGAGTCCCCCCCTGCGTCTGTCTCCTCCGTCCACTTCAACCCTTGGCCGCGCGATGACGAAAGCGTGGAAATACGTCGGATCCCGGTCGAGTGTTGTACAGGTTAATTCGGGTTACGCTCAGGTTAGGCGTATTTAAATAATAATAATAATAATAATATTATAATAATAAATAAGAGAAAAATATTACACGTATACGATACAAGTGCGTATACGTTGGAGCGCGGCGTCTTTTGTTCTTCTCGCCGCTCTGTAATTACCGCGCGGCAATAATGAAAACATCAGTGCGCAGCGAACACACAAAGTTAGAAAAAAAATTTTCAGTCGAAACCGGTGTGTGTTTTTTTTTTTTTTTCTAAGCCGCCGCCGGTATACCGGGTGTCTCACGGAACACAGACAGATGCGCAATAATTTTCTTTAACAATTATTTAATGATTAATGCTTCTTTTTTTTTTGTGAAAAAATTGATCAGAGTATATATCTATTACGCGACGACTGCAACGACATTGATAAAGCGCAAAAAAAGAAAAAAAACATTTGAATTCTCTTTAGAATTTAAATTTAATTACCGTGACTTTTAAACGACAAAAAAATCTGTCTATATATATATTATAAAACGCGCGTATTTTATAATTGGCAATGATCTGTATTATACGTTTTGTTTTTTTCATCAATCGGATAAAATTTATTAATCTATTTTAATTATACATATATTTATGAAAATTCAATTTAAAAAGGGTGTAGCCAACCGTGTTGTGAATCGCGCTTATAAATAAATACATTTATTATTATTATATATTACTAAAAATTTGAAAACCGTTGAATGAGACGCGCTTTTGTACATTGCGGTGATGGCGTGTACATATACTAGATTAACAACTTACGACGCATCACATTATCGAATCCTATGGAATCGTCACTTTTATGTGATAAAAAATATACGCATAATACAACTGATATCTGTGAATTGGGAAAACTATTTTTTTAAAAAAAAAAATTTCCCGCGTTTAATACGACGTAGATTTTCAAAACTCTGGGAACACACATTATTTTCATAGCGCCGGATAGAAATATTATACGATAACGAATTCTAACGAAATCGCTTTTCAGCCCCGGTCTTTATACAATACATTTTTTTTGTTTTTTTGTTTTGTTTTTTTTTCTCAGAAAACTCAAATGAAACACGTTATCCGCATCAGCGAAATCCCGAAAAACGGATCGGAGTATTTTTATACCCGGTCGAAAAGTTATTGTACACGCGCACGAAAAAATCGTTTACAAAATAAACGTTATTGGTGTAAAAAATCTGTAATACCAACACTGAGCGCGCAGAAACTGATATTTACAATATTACGATGTGTTTATCGAGTGTATATATTATATAGCGCGCTGTAATATAAAGATTTTTACGAAGGAAAACTTTTAAAACGTCGAACGGGGAACACAAAAACAATCGAATCGCGGACATCTCGTTTGTCATCGGATCTTCGTGACACACACACTGTATAAACGTACGCGGTGTGTGTGTGTGTGTGTAATAAGGCGCAACAACCGGTGGTAACCATCTGCAACAGCGGTTGCGGACGGCGGCGGTTTGGACCGCGGGTATAAACGCCGCCGACAAACGGCCCCCTCCACCACCACCACACGGCGGGGCCGCTGCAATTTCAATTGCGGACGATTAGCGCGAAAGGTGTCTCCTCCGCGAGACGTGTGTGTTATATTATTATTATATTGACTGCGAGCCATATACGCGGTTGCTGCGCGCCTGTAGTCGATAAATCTTCGTGACGTAACTTCCATCGTTTTATTATTATTATTATTGTACGCACTAATAATAATTATTTTCTTCTCTCCTGTACACCGCGTTATAATATTATGTTATACGGAATAAGAGAGAGAGAGAAAAAATAAAAATACACCGTCTCTGTTGTAATTACCACTTATCGCGCGCGCGTGTAATTACATAGTATATTCCAATTGCGTTATATGGTTGGGAGGGAGAGAGGAAACCGCGATAGGTGTACGTGTATGGGGATTAGGTTGAGCGACCACGAAAATTCAAAAAAAAAGGATAGCGTGTCGCTTAAGAGAACGCTATAGGACGTATACACACACACACCTTTGATTCTCATCAAAATAATTGCATCGCACGCGAAAGAATTGCTTTACACATAATATTTTTACGCGAAATAATAATACTATACACCACCGCGATAAAGACAGACTTTTGCGCATAACAGTGGTCGATCGTTATAAGAAAAATTAGCTATAAGGTTTATACAAAAAAAAAAAAAAATGACCGACAAAAATATCAATGATCAATACGTGTTTCAGTGGCTTCACGATGCGGTTTAACTTCTATTAAATCCACAAATAGTGTACAATAAATTTTGTTAAAAAAATTAATATTCGGTTATAACACATTTCGACAAAGTCCGTTCTTAAATCGTTTTATTTTTTAGTTAATATATATATATATATATATACGGTTTATAATAGTTTTCAATTTGTATTGGTTATTGTTTCGGACAAACGTTTATATATATATATAATGTATAAACCGATAATTTATCAATATTAAATAATTATATAAATCGTTCGTCGATTTACGAGTATAGCGATCATAGGCGTACTCAAGTGTGGGCGCAGGGAGAAATATTATCCCAATTCTGTAAAATTGTTATATTTTTTTACTACCGTAAATGTATGCAATATAATTTAAGTGTACCTATGTACAAGTATAACACGTGTTTTACATTTATCAAATACGTCAATGTCGTTATGGCTGCTTGTATTTATTATTCGTATTCGGTTCGGCTACAAAAACGTTTAAAGGATGTTTGAAACTCCCAGAGGTCCCACACACACACACAAAAAATCAAATCCTAAATCCCTTCTACGGAGCTGCGATAGCGTTGAGAATGTTTTTAAATTGTATGCCGCCGCCGTTCAGCTTCTAAAAACGCTCCTCTCGTAACGGTCGTTTAATGGACTCGAACGGATTATAGTAGAAGCGTAAGACCTACAGCAGACGGATCGCTTTATAATAATCTATCAACAATATACGCTTTTAAATACGATCAGATTTACTACCACAAACGTAATATTATTACAATATACGTTTATAATTCGAGAATTCGGCGAGCACAAAAAAAAAAAAAGAAAGAATAAAAATCATCTAAAATTTACTGAACGACTCTTTGACGTCCATTATTGGAATATATAAAATTATTATAAAACGGCGCCTTTTTACTCTAGTACGAGCGCGCTCTGTTCTTTTTTTTTTTTGTGGAAAAATCCAATCGAAACTTGTAAGCAAACGGATTCGATACTGCACGGTGAAAAGTCGTTAAACGGATAACCGCTGGAGCAGGAGAAAAAAAAACGCGTAAAAGTAACGTTTTTTTTTTTTTATATATTTTATTACACGCGTCTGACTTTTATTATTATTATTATTATTATTATTATTATTATTATTATTATTATTATTATTATTGCTTTTCGTTTAAAATTTCGTTTTATAAATATTCTTCGTGAATCACGCGCCGGGTCGTCACGTTATTATTATAATTGAACCGGCGGCGGTGTAACCCGTAATTTAAGACAATGTTTCGCTAACCCTTTTCGAATTAGCTACTTGCCCGGGCTGCCGATGATTTCGTTCGATAATAACTGCGCGTCCCCGCCGAGTCATTTTCGTTTTTTTTTATTCCCCGCGCGTTCTTTCACTTTTGCCGCGTTCCACACACACCGGACTCCCCTCTTCGTCGTCCCGCGGTCACTGCTGTCAGCGACCGTCGTCGCCGCAACGGCCCTCGCGCCACTCTCTTCTCCGATCCGTTATACGCGACCCGCGTTCATTTCATCGGACACGTACACCATAAATAAAAGCGAAAGAAGAAAATTACTGTTTTTCCGTGCGCGATATATAAACGTGCGGCGTGCGTGCGTTCGAGCGTAACGTAACAGCCGCGGGGAGAACAAAAAACATTGAAAACGAAAAAATAAATAAATATTATTATTTCGATTTCGGCGTAATTACATCGTATACGTACGTCACTGCGTGTACGATTCCCAGTGGCGGGCGACGAGAAGTCCATTGGATTCCGAGCGGTACCGCGCCGCGGTTCCCATCTATTAATCTGAGGGGTAGGAGGAATCGGGAAAAAAATTACAAGGCACAAAAGGTGTAAAAAAAAAGAAAAAAAAATTAAATAAACGTGTATCGCTGAAATTTTTTGAATGTTTTGAGAATTCGGAGGGAGCTTCGTTTCTCTCATCGGCCATCACTACATTTTTAATTAGATTTGTATTGTCCACGTCAAATCTTTATTATTTTTGGCGTCGATTACAAAATTTAAACATTTTTTTTTATAATAATTCAACAAAATTGTAACAAGAAAGTCATGACCGTCCTGTTCCGTTTTCCTCAACGTAGTCCGGCCGTTCTGTGAACAATCAGAAGAGATACGCTAAAATCTTTTTGAAAAGAACAGGTACTCCGCATCCTCCCAATTCAAACACTGTTTTTATATCGAAAGTCAACGTGTCTAAAAGCTTTTAGGCGTTGTTGTAAAAAAATATTGAAACACGTCTACTTAAAATTGTGTAAAAAAAAAAAAAAAATTACGGAGAAAACATTAGATATTCATTTTAATTATCGGGAGGGGGGTTACTTCTGTAAAATCTCTTTCAATATATATAAATATTGAAATGTATGATCGAAAATAATTTCTCTTTGCGTCCTAGACCCGTAAGAAAACTCTATAGTCGTACGCACTAATTTCGAGACGATTAAATATAATTTATTAAAACTATCATTCACCCGTCCCGTAGTCATTATTCGTATGTGTCGGTACAGTTGAACAAATATATAGAAATGGGTCACACTTGATTTTATAATATTATACTCAAACACTTTTTATCACTTTTTTTTTTTAACACTTTTATAATCACTTTTTGATGTTTCGCAAAAATTTTCAAAATTCTTATAAGTGTGTGTTTCGCTTCGCCGGTGGGGAAAATAATATTGCTTGACGTCTTATACAGCTTACAGAATGGAATATGGAAAAAAAGATTTAAAACTCCTTTTATGTAGAAAGCTGTATGACGTGTAGCAATCAACAAGTGAATGTGAGCGAAATGTCGGATGCTGATGCGTATATCATAAAACATGTGAATACGCTTACTCGTATACACAGTTTCTAGTACTTATATTTGTAAAATGTGTTTGGCTCATACGGTATGTGGGATTTCATCCGGAAAAATATAATATGTGGTTCGTCTGCAATGGTTATGGACTAAAGACACTGCAGCCGTATTCGCAGACAGACAGAAAAAAAAAACAGAAAACGTGCAGAACAAAAATACGAGGCCGCACGCTATGCCTGCAGGGAAATTTATTATAAAATATAATATTACCGTTATTATAATATTACAGCAGGAGAAATAAAAACGCGTACGAGAAATTTGTTTCTGCAGGATACGTGCTCGGTAAATGACAAAATAAATATTCCAGATAATAGCAATAAAAGTAAAAGTGTATATTATGTTAAAAATGTGCGTTCCAAAAGTATATAACATATATATATATAATGCGTCTCATTAAACTCGCGATGAAGGGCTTTTCTTCCTCTTCCTTCTCACCCACACACACCGATTTGTTTATTTTTCACAAAAAAAAATTCTCTAAAAAAAATATATATGTATATTTGAATACACCAAATGTCCATCATAAACGATTCTTTTATAAATACAATCGTCATGGTAAAATTTCGTTTTAAACGGTGGTATATACTTGATATCCTTTATATAAGGATATTATGATCAGACAATTAGAGCACCGCCAATACGTTTAGACGGGATTTGATAATTTTACCGAATTATATATAAACTTATTATAACATATTATATATACTAAAAAATTATTATAGAAATTTCACGTGACCCGCATGACCGACCCACTAGCGGTTCCGTTTAGAAAAATTGAAATATATAAGGACGCCGAAATATTAAAAAAAAAACGATTATTTAAAAAATAAATGTTTTTTTTTTTTTAAAAAATACGTCTTCCTCTCCGATTCAAGCACTGCGTTTAAGTGTTAACCAAAATTCATTTCCATCGATTATATTGTATACACAGCGGAACCTATCTCCGGTTTAACGAACTTCCTCTTTTTGTACAACGAATTTTTTTTTTGTCAGTGAACCGTGAAATTTCGTTTTAGAAAACGTTTCTGTATGTTTTAACGAAAAAATTTAACGAATATTCATTTTGTCACGCGTCACAACACGCAGACTGCTACTGCGATCTCAACCGATTTCGTTGCGAATCCGGCGCGCTGGTCTCATTAAACTTCACTATCACCATCACCTTCTCGTTATCGCCATATCCATATTGTATACATTTTTCAACATAAAAATATGTGTTTTTTTTTGTTTTTTTTCACGGACATAACGAGCCGGATCATATCGATTCGTCGCAGTTCGTTATATCGATTTACTATTACAGCGTTTGTCGCGCGGCGCGTGCAACGACAGCGTGTGTATACACTGCGCACGAACAACGGCGGTGTACGTGTGTACGCACTCCGTATCGCGCGCGTTTGAAAGTTTAAAATACATTCGTGTTTTCCGCGGTCTTTTTAACTGGCCGCCGCGCGCGAAATGCTTTAATGTTTTTCTTTTTTTTTTTTTATACGATCGTTAAAGCACTATTACGAATGCGCGTAGGTTTTTGTCACGTTTCACACGTCCGTTATATCGACGTGGTTCACAAGAACAATTGAAACACCGGTGCAACGCCGCAGTCGTCGATCTGATATCGTTCCAACAAATTCGCTCGTCATTTCCCGGACAATTTTCGAAAGTTCGTCGGGTTTTATTATTTTCCGCCGGTATACTCTTGCACCGGTGCAAATACCGGCGGAGAAAAAAAAAAAACAAAATCTGTTTGACGACTACTGCTGCTGCTGTTGCGTCGCACTGTCAAATAATCACTCTGCGCGTAATGGCCACGTGGACGATTCCTTAAAATCACAACGGTATTATATACGCGTTTTAGGATTGGGGGGGGGGGAATTCGTTCGTCCCTTTTTTTTTTTGGACAATTTCTATTCCGTTTACGCACGACGGGAATATAATGTGTGGTGCGTGGTACAGCCCAGCGGTATGCCGAATACATATATATATATAGGTGGTGTACCGCGTGTGCAGTGTGTGTGCCGAGCGTAACGTATAATAATAATAATAATAATGGTAATGGTAAAATGTGAAGAAAAGAATGGTTATAAAAACGTGCCGGGTAATAATGGACCGAGAAAATAACGCGCACATACGCGGCGCGTACACACACACACACACACAGGTGGTATACACGCGCGCACGTATATTATATAGATGCGATGCGTGCAGCGCGCGCGGTATCGTTTCAAAGAACGGTCGAGCGGGGTCCGGAACAACGAGCGCGGCCGTGTCCGTACGGCGCGGCGGCAAGCATTCCGTACGACGACGACGACGAGGCCCCAAGGATGAGCGAGTGTGTCATGCACGCACCGCCGCCGCCGCCGCCGCCACTACCACCCATCACCCTACCGCGGCCATTCGTGCCCCGACCGGCCGCCGTACACGCCGTAGTCGCCTTGTCGATGTGCCGACGCCACCGCCGCCGCCGCCGTCGCCGTCACACTGCCGGCTGTCGACCGTCGACGACGACGACGACGCCGCCACCGCAACGGCAGTCGCCCGTCAGCGTTCGATTCGGTTAGTCTCGTTTTGCGCGTCTGTGTCTGTGCGTTTATCGTTAGTAACGCGCGCCACGACAATTTACGTATAATAATATTTGTGCGGTTTTATTTGTTTTTTTTGTGCGCCGAATGTGTGATGTGCGGTTCCCCACAACGGTGTACCACTACGTTCGTTTGACATATCGCGCGCACCACCGGTTTTTGTTTTTCTTAATTTTCCATGGGTCTCGCAAAGAAAATGGAATGGCTCAAGTGGATACGGAAATATTCAACGGGTAAGACGGATAATCGATCTGTTTTTTTTTTCAATATTATTATTATTATTATTATTATAAAATCGTCGTATCCCCCCCCCCCCGTCTAGACAATGTATTAAGTTAAAATAAAAAAAAAGGCGCGTATTTTTTATTTATTTATTTTTTTTGTCTACTCTCAACGCCGCGACGATTCCGGTTTTAACTGTTTTATCGTCAACGCGCGCAGCATCTAAAAAAAAAAAAAAAAAGTTGGAAAAAAACGTGACCGAAGTACTTTTTTTTTTCTTTCTAGAAAATATTATTGTTTTTGCGATCGAAAATCGAAAGCGTTCTTTTTTTTTTTTATCATAGTAGTCGGTGAGGTGCGTGTTGGTGTACCGCGCGACCGGTCGTTGTGACGGCAAATCGCCGTCCGGGATGGGTCGATGAACCGTCGCGAAAGAAGATATTCCGTTTGAGGAGACGATTATTATGTGTAGAGAAAAAAAATACTCACCCCAGCGCGTTCTCGCTCCGTTTTCAAAACGCTCATTGGACACGGGGAAAAAAAACCTACTGAAACGCGCGGCGGTTTTTTTTTTTTTTTTATCGCGTCCGTTATTCCGCAATACGCCTCTGTTCGTGACGGATTTTTTTCTTCTTCAGTACTCGCGCATAAATCAAATCGGTTATTATCGATTCCGTTCGGCGCGTAGGCGTCCCTTTTCAATTGCAATGCGCGCGTGTGTTATTATTATTATTATTATTATTATTGAAAAGGGACGCGAATGAATGAGAGAGAGAGAATGAGAGGGAGAAGGACGCGGCGGCGGGGACCTGCGGTTATTTCTTTTTTTCTTCTCCGGCAAAAGAATTTCAAGGGTCCCCCGGCGTGTGTGTTTTCTTGGAAATGGGATTTTTTTCCTTCTCTCTCTCCCTATCGCGCCGCCCGCCGTCCGGCGGCGCACAATAACAATATATAACAACAACAATATAATGTTTTTCATTGCTCTCTCTCTCTCTCTCTCTCTCTGCCGCGCCGTCTGTAGTATCCAGCTGGCTCGCACCCATTGTGTGCGTGTGTGTATATATATTGTAAATGTTCCGCCGTATCAACCACCCGGGTCTCTCCCGTGAATCTGCCTCGGCAGATTACACTGTACACACACACACACCGAAAATGAAAACACGGAATGTTTGTGGGTGGTGCACTGTGACGGCGGGTCCCCTTGTGCGACGGTCGAACCCACGCCTTTTTGTTTACATGTTTTAGATTATAGCGTTTCCCTCCATCTCACTCGCACACGTCGCCGCGTATTACCGCCGCCCGCCCGCCCGCACAATCCGCCCGACGGAAGTCGGTGCCGCCGTCGCCCCGTTTTCGTGTAGGTACCTATTTTCTTCGGCTATACATACCGCCCGCAACGGTGTGTTGTACCGTAATGGTGATTTGCCGCCACGCAACACTATAATAATATAACGTCGTTCGCGGGATATAAGAACCGTGGAAAAATTGTTTAAAAGAAGAAAACATCGACATAAGAAAAATTATATATATATATATAAAACAAAAAAAAATACGCGCTCAATTTTTTTTCAGAGTAACCGCGCGTTTTGTTTTTCGTATATACAACTAATATACTATTTAATAATACGTACGCTGTAATATAATATTATTATACAACTACTACGTACGGACGCGCGCGCCGTCGTCGGGTCGAACTTCGTGGAACTACACGGTTAGGCCTCAACGATCGCGTTGTGCACACACACACACTTGGTTTTTATCTGCCGACATTCCGAGAACCGGCCCAATAAACAACATTACAACGGTCATCATATCGACGCCGCCGCCGTGCACAGTCATTTTGTGCGTGCGTAAGTGCGTGTGTGTGTAACCGATACGCCGCGGCGGTGAGCACACACCCCCTGTCGTTCGCGACGGGAATTTCGGCGGAGTTCCCGAAATCGTTTTTGGCCGGCCCTGTTTTGCGCGTTGTCTCCGCCCTACCGAGCACGAATTCCATTGCTCGCGACCGTCCTTTTTATAAATTTCTCCCTTCCTCGCTTCCGTACATTATTTTGTGATTTCGGTTGTTCGATACCGACGATAAATTCGTGTGTTGTGTTGTACCCAGTTCGAGGGCGTCGTGGTGCCAACACAGTTCTCCGGACGAACCGAAACGTGAGGAGGGGCAAGGAAAAGGAGGAATATTTTCAAAAATTGGCGCGCGATTTTTCGTTTAAATTGGTTCCCGTCCCCTCCGCGGCACGCGGTAGTGTGGCTTAGGCGACAACGCGGTGCGACGGGGCTCCGAAATTGTGAGAGTCCTCGATATTCGTATAGGAAAATGTTGAATTTTGTTTCGAAATTCACGTCAATTCCCCCCGCTGTTTTTATAGAGTCTAAAAGTGTAAAAGAAAAGAAAACATATTCGAATTAATAATCGAAATACAATTTTATTAGAATGAACTAACGGGGGGGTTTTTTTTTTTTTGTAATATAAATGGACGAAAATACTGCCTCGGGACCCCCGCCGAAGTTTATAGTTACACTGTCTCCGTATTTCGTGATATATTAACAAGCCCGTTGGATGGTATACTTATATATACGTTCAGTGCGCAGTCTCCGCGCGGAGATTGACGACGACGACGACGACGAAGTTTTTATCTCAGAAGTAGTAATGTGTATAAAATAATGACGTGTCATGTGTTGTACAGCGTTCGGATATATATATATATACAACAACCGCGCCGAGGAGGGAAAAATACGATACGATATGGAAAGGAAAAAAAAAAAAAAGGGAAAAAGAAAGAAAGAATATTACCGACCAGCCGGCCGGCCGGCACCGGCGACTAATGTTATGTCGGCGGCTCCGCCTTGTCGGTACTCTTTGTAGCCAAGAGTCAAGGCCAAGATTATATATATATATATGTGTGTATCTAAACCAAGGATCTCCTCTGAAACGTTGTTGCCGTCCCTCTCTCTCTCTCTTTCTCTCTCTGGTCCTCTACACACACACACTTACGACGTTAGGAGGTCCGTTGGCCGCGCGCACTGCACGATTGTAACGCCGCCGCGGCGACACACTGCGGCAACAGCACCGCCGCGGAACAATATAAAAACTATACGAAAACGTGTTATTACCATTTATATACGATGGTTATACAGAAAGAAAATCCGGTTCCAAAAAATAAAAATCCCCGGTAATAATGATCGAGATCGGGGACGTGGTTTTTTTTTTCTGCTTTTCTCTCTATTCCCTCGTAGCCAGCGGGTTCAGAATAATTCCGCGTAATAACGCGTGAACGAAGAAAACTTTTCTTTTTTTTTTTTTTTTTTTTTTTTACCAAATATTCTATAAGAAACCGATATTTTTCAGTATTATAAAAATATCCTACACGGGAGGAGAGTAGGCGTAAAAAAAAAAACGCCCCGCGTTTGATTTTAATTATTTTTTGCTGTAAGAAATTTTCTTCTCAAAACGAATTCCGCGATTAAATCGTGCGTATTTATTTTTTAAAACTACCGTTTGTAGAAAATTCTCCATAAAGACGGCGGTTTTTTTTTTTTTTTTTTTTTTTGTTCCGACGCGACGTCGACCCGACGTTTAATCGATTAAATATCGCAAAAGCCGAGTTTCGATAACTCGATAGTATATTTTATGTCGCGAATAATTCGATTGCAGCACACGTGTATACGGGTCGAAACGTAAAAAAAAAAACAAAAACGTATTTTGAATACACGGTAAGTCGTTTTCGCGATTCGGTTGTTTGGAATATTCCGTGTGGGCGAAAACGAAAATCGTAGACAAAAAAAAAAAAATGTATACTCCGGTAGTGATGGTGCGTTCATTATTGTCCCGGGAGCGCGGCTGCCGTTACGTTTTTATTCGAAATAAAAAGAACGGCGGACACGCGCGTGTGTGATGCGAGTTGAATCGACGTACGCACGTCGCGTAGATGAGGAGGAGAAGATGGATGTGCATGGCGGTACGTATCAAACGTTCGCCGCTCTCTCACCTCCTCCTCCTCCTGCTCCTCCTCCGGTCTACGTCGCCGACAACGAAACCGGTTTCGTTTCCTCGTGTGTTGTGTTGTTGTTGTTGAACCGTGGTTCGGTCGGTGTGTTCGTGCAGCAACAGCGTGCACAGCACCTCTACAATATTACCGCCGCCGCCGCCGCACTCTCTCAGCGGTTCTCTCTGCTCGCGTATAATATACAGACCGCGAGCACACCTATATCATCTCCTCTATTATTTCGACCGCATTGCAGCGTTTCTTGTATACGCGGCCGGTATTACAAAACTCGAAGATTTCTGTTTTTTTTCTTTTTTTTATTTCCCCCGAGCTCAATGGCCTGTTCAATACACAGCGCATTTCCTCCCGGTTCTGTCGAAAAATCTCGTCGTATACGCGCTCGGCTGCGCAACGTTTGTACACGGGCTCACCGCAGTATTATAGCACTTAATATACTAACTCGCTCAGCGGTTGTCTCGCGCGTTTTTCCTTCCACGCACGACAATAACAATTCGATACGTATTTATATTATATAAATATAGTGTCGGGGAAGTTCTTTTTACCGAGCGAATTAACGTTGTTATTATTATTATTGATTTTGACAATATTCACTGCACTCCAGCGTGTTTTAACCGTCGTCGTCGTCATCATCGTGTACAGTACATAATAATGGAGCGAGTTCACGTACGCCCAATGCAATGGTAAATCACGGTTTCACTGGTACCACCTGTTGGTAATACGCGGCTTTCCAGCGGGACGGCGCAGGTTACACTCGTAAAATTATTATTTTTTTTATACGAGTACGAGAAAACACGGCACGACAACGCGTGCGTTTCTCTCTCTCTCTCTCGAAAATACAATCTTTTTTTTTTTTTGCCTCCGTTTCGTGGATGGAGAGAGGGTTTCTTATCCGCCGCGTACATCTCTCCACCGCACGATATTATAATAATAATAATACGCGCGCGCGTTCATTAAAGTCGTATTGTGTTCGTGCACCGCGACGACGTCCTCCGCCCCGCATTGCGCACACCCTGTGAAATTATTTTATTACACGCGCACGCATAGGTCGAATAGACCAAAAAAAAAAAACTGGTTTCATTTTACAGTCCGGGGACGTCTATAAATCGCGTCCGTTGGAAAACGACGAAAAACAGAAGAAAAAAACCGTTTTTTTTTTTTTTTACGACGATGTGTGTCTGCTGCATCGTGTGCACACACGGTATTATTATTATGAGATTCCGGGTTATTATTATTAATTAAAAAGAAAAAAATATACACCCGGTGGTTGTATTTTAAACGCTCGATGAATATTTTATTGTCACCGCACCTGCAGTGGATATTTATTGACGTTTTTTCTCTCTCTCTCCGCTTTTGCAGGCATTCTGGACACGAGAAACAGTAGTAGCATGGAAACGTTAATCGATCCGACCGGCTCGAAAAACGTCAATTACGCTTATAAGTCTTCGGTGATTTCTGACGATGAATTCATTAACGCCGTCGAAGCCGTGGCGATCCCGCAACAACAACGGCCGATGTTACCGCCGCCGCAGACTTTAGACAATTTACCGTCGCCACCGCAGCTGCCTAATGACGTGAGTGTATATAACAACATATATATAAACGCGGTGCAGGCGCCAGCAGAGGATTTTCAATTCGGAGGGACGCAACGTCGTCGACCGGGAGAGAGGTGTTAATGTAACCAATACAACGGATACGGAACGTACGACGGAAATAGAGTTCTTTATATAATAAAATTTGTTCTTTCTTAATTTACAATAATATAGAAAATATTGATTTGTAAAAATTAACGAAGAATTGCGTTTACACCGATACGATTGTCAGCGAATATTGGCTTTTTTTTTACATTCCGAACGGAGCGAGGAATGCATATTGGAATGGTTTTACCTAACGATGGTTTTTTTTTTATTATTATTGTCTGCACCCACAAAAATTCCCATTTTTACAGTCATAGTTCAATTAAATAAACCAATTGTTGAAAACCTTAAGGTGAAATCAAAAAAAGTAAAAAAAAAAAAAAATAATAATATTCACGACGAATTCAAATCTGTTTTCCGGATCTCAATCGCATCACTAGGTCGATCGGGGTACGTTGGAAGCGACACATCCACCTCATGGTTTGCTAGCCGTTTTTTTTATTTTTTATTTGGTGGGCCGTTATTGTGCGTGCGTCTCTCCTGTAGTGTATGTACGTCTCCGCGCCTGGTCTGCTGCTGCAGTATAAGGCGTTATAAAAAAATAAAAGTGCTGTGTATAATCAAACGTTATTTTCTTTTTCTCTTTTCTTAACACACATACACAGGTGTACGATTGTTGCGTGTCACTGGACGGAATACCCATCAAACACGAGTTCCAGTACACTTTGTCGGACACCGATGGATACGGGAAAATCACCAAACACGTAAGTCCGTTTCCTCCAGAAGTGCTGCGCGGCGGCCTCGACCATAATAGCATCATAACACGCGACCACCGCACGTCAAACAAACGTGTAACATGACGAGAGAATTATTTTAAATAATAATAATTTGTTTTCCACTCAGTGAATGAGTAACGCGCGCGGTTAAAAGATTTTTTGTCAAATGGAAACGCGCTCGTTTAAAAATAACGAATCGCTTTTTCTGATGTTTTGGCAACGCAATCAAAGCGCAGTACATTATAATACCGTCTGCTGAGATGATGCTGATGCTGCAGCGGCGCGTAAACCATTCTAACGTATATAGGCGCGCGACGACTGCGTACAGCTGCCGCTGCTGCAACACAACGGGTTCGCTTTGTTTAACCAGCTCACACACACACATATATATACAAATATTATATACTCTTTGATGTTCCAATTAATAGACACATTTCACTGTTTCACCGACACATTGTCAGTTAATATAATATAGAACATATATTATTATATACGCGTTTCCACGAAATCCCTCCGCCGCCGCGACCGCACTTGGCACACCGTCAAATCCATTATTATTACGCGTTATATTTGATTTTATTTCCTAACCGGCGCGTTACACGCAGGACGTGGAGGGACTGGCTTCAAAAATACTCGAGTCCATGTACGGGACGACGGGGAAACTCTCGTCGCCGCGGGGTCGGCACACCGTGAAAGTGACGTTGAACGTCGTACCGTCGTCGTCTACTGCGGCGGTGCAAAACAACCGCGCCGCGGTACGGCTGCAGTCGTCGTCGGACGGGCGCAAGAACGATTCGCCGTCGATGGCTGCTGCTGCTGCTTCGGCAAAACCCTCCGTGCTCGCCGAATCCCCGGTGTACGCGGACATGGGATATTTGCCGTCCGCTTACGTGGTCAAGGGATCGTCGTCGCGGAAACGCAGGGACAAGCCGGGCGCGCAGCGGTACAGGCACGAACAGCTCATCGAAATGGTACAGAGGAGTCTGGCGGAAAACTTGAGTTTCCAAACTGAAAGGTATACAATTATTATAAACGGCTGCGAATTATTACAGCGCTTCCCCGTAACACAACATTATAGTCCCGTTGTTTTTTTTAAAATTGAAATTCATTTTTCCGATTTTTTACAGGACTAAGTTGTTACTGCGCGCGCTCGTGTACCCGTACCGAAAATTATTCTCTCGAAATGTAAAAAAAAAAACAAACATTATCTCGTTCTATAACGGAAAATATTATCAGTCTTAAAACAATAATTTATCGTGTAAAAAAAAAAAGGAAAAAAATCGACGATAACCGCTATAACGAAAACTATTTATTTTGTTAATTTAAATAAACGAATTCGTCGTACACATATTCACACCCCGCGTCTCCGGATAAATAAAATAATAATTCGTATTTTTTATTTTTCGTAAAATCACAATTGCGATCCGATATCCGCGAGTGGTGTATAGAAATAGTTGTTTTTTTTTTTTTTTTTTTTTGCTTCCAGAGTGAATAATCTGCGATGATGCGGAAAAGGGAAAGTTATACCGCTAGATTAAAGTATAAAATACAATTTTTTTTTTTTTTAATAAATTGCTAATTAATGTAAATCGGCGCGCACGAACGACGATAAACCACTTGTGCAGCACGCGGTAGTCGTGATAAAAAGTAAATAAAACGTCGTTACAGTTATGCGCGTGTCGGCTGGTCGAGGCCGACCGGTCGTGTCTCGAAGCGCGTACGTAAACCGTTCGATTAGGTTACGACCGGGCGCCGCCGCGAAAAGAGGAATTCCGCGTGCGTATCCGGCGCCGCCGTTTATAACATATTGTCCGTATTTATCGCGTGCGCGCTAATTTTTTGTTCACCGTTCTTTCTCGTTGGACGTCGTCCAAATTCGACACTCTCGTCACTGTTGCGCGCACACGTGACGACTAAAACGAACGTTTAACGCGCCCGGGGCGCGTATAAAAGCAAGGAAAAAAAATTATTATTACTTATAATAACGTTTGATGATATACTGCGGGAAAGAGGTGATTTTCAGAAGTCAAACAGCGTTTTAGAGACGGTTGAAAATAAACAGGAAAGATATCTCGAAATCGATACGGATTTTGAGGGTGAAAAGCAGCGTACTTTTCACTTGAAATTACGCGGTTTTTTTTTTTTTTTTTTTTATATATATATAGTTGACGTTTAACGAATGAGTTTTTATGTATATATTAATAACCGGAATAAAATACTTTCAAAACGAAAAACGCGTTTGCGGTAATGCGCATATTTAACGAAACCGCGCGCTCCGCAGGGATTACGTTGTACCGCGGATAAACGTTCGTAAAAAATAAAAAAAAAAAAAAACGAAATGTTTACCCCGTTTTTCGCGTGGGAAAGACGTAGAATTTTTAATTTTTATGAAATTTACAACAACAACAAAAAGAAATGCGATAAAAATTGTATTAATTTTTGCGTAAAAATTCGGCGTTTAAAACAACGCTGTACAGTTGTTTCCGAATTGTTTTAACGAAAATCTCACGAGTGTGTCCTTTTAATGTGTGTGTGTGTGTGTGTATTACTGCAGGGAATCCGTTAAGCCGGAAGCTTGTGAAGACTATTACAGGCCGCGGACAAAGCGCCGTCAATCGGCGAGCGCGCAGCAGCGAGTGCAGGACATGGCGCTACAAAAGATTCCGTTGCCGTCCCCACCGATTTCCAAACCGAAATCGCCGGCGGCCAAGGTGGCGTGGAGCCCGTACGACTTCGAACCGGTGGCTCACGTCCCGTCCAACAACTATCACTTCCACGAACAGCTCAAGAACCACAGAAGATACCAACAACAGCAGCGGCAAAAACTGTTGTTGTACGGCGGCGGTAACGACGGGCGGGCGGCTGCGGTCGTCAAGTCGTCGCAGCGCGGACACGGCGGAGGCGGCGGCCGCGGGCAACGTCAACAACACCGGACCGCCGCCGCCGCGGCGATCGTCGGCGGCAAGGACGTGACGGCGGAAGAACAACAGCGTCGTAACAGCAACAAGAACACGGACCATCAGAGGTACAAACGCGCCAAACAGGCGTCCAAGAAGATCCATCATCACATACACGAACACCATCATTACCATCACTACGACTATTACGTCCTGTGATTTTTGCCGGTTTCGAAAATCGTCCGAAACAATTCCAAAAACCAATCGTCGATTCATTATTATCATTGTTTGTAACATTTTTTTTTTTTTTTTTTTAAGAGCGTGCGATAGAGGCGGGGACTGGGCGAAATCCCGTGTAAATTCGTTTGTTTTTCTTTTTTCCTACTATCGTTGACGACCGATCGACCGCCTCGTGGTTTTCTCACGCCGATTTTTCGGTGGGGGGGGGAGAACAAAAAAGAGAAAACATTCCATTACACGCGTTTTGCGCCCGCCGTCTTCTCCTGTATACGCACGCCCGCTACTATAATTTATTTTATTTTTTTTATTATCATTTCTTTTTTCCATTTTTTTTTTTTTTTTTTATCGACACGCGCGTTGTGCATTACCGTTTTGAGACTAATGTTTGCGAAGTTTGATTCTCTGATTAATAATATTGTGTACCGCCGCCGTTCGTTCTGTCGAAAAATCAAAATTAATTATTCCGCTTTCGAAAAATTCTGCACGCGCGGATTTTTCTCCTTCTACGCGTGCCCCGCCCGTCCGTTTACCGCCCCCGTCTCGGTTAATTGCCGCCTCGGCGTAACTACGATTAAATAAGTCAGGCGGAGGGTGAGGGTTATAGCCAAAGTATTGAACAAAAAAATCAATCGCACAGCCAATTTTCCGTGATAGAAATGTAAAAAAAAAAAAAAAAAAAAAAAGGATTTGGTATAAATTTCAACGAGATATAGAAACTTTTTTTTAGAGGGCTATTATATAGCCTTCCCTAGCCCTGTAGTTACGCCGACAGTTAAACGTCATATAATCAAACTTTGTTGAGCCATAATAATATAATGTATGAAGTATTTATCAATGTGTTTACAGATCACCCAAGTTCCTTTTTTTTTATATACTGTATTTTTTTATATAAATTATATATATGTATTGTATTTTTTTTTCACATAAGGTAAGTGTTTTACAAAACGTATTATTAGAGAGTTTCTGCGACTCGTAATTTTGTTTCCTCCGTATACGAGAAAATCACGTAATCGTTAGAGTGCGCGTGCTCAGTATTTGATAAACGTTATATTAATAAATTATTTTGGAGAAATTTTTTACTTAAAAAAACTTAACAATATATTATAGTTCAATATGATTATTCGTTTGACTATATTGGTTTCTCGTACACTGATCGCAGAATCTAGTTTTTTTCACATAACGTTTCTCGTATACGAGAAACGATTTACGACAGATTTGTCGTTCTCGTAATTTTTGCGAGTAGCAGAAATTTTTTATTGTATAAAGAAAAAAAAAACGTGAAACGTGAACTGTGTAATACGTTAAGTTTCCGTAACTGATGAAATAACGGTATTATTATTATTATATTATAATTATTATTATTATATTCCATTATTCCTGCTGTATCGGATTATATTATTAATTTTAAGTTATTCCCGGATACATTTATTTATATAAATATATGTCAGCTTGCATGGACGTCGTTTCAATGTTTTTAATTACGCGGGCTCCGGAAAATGTTTACAATTTTTCTCCTTTCATTACATATTATGTACAAACGTAAAAGAAAAATTATATTTTGTAAAATCGATTTTAAGAAATGTACAAGTTAAAGTAATTAGTTCTAGAGAATTGAAAAAGTATAATAAGAAACGTACTGCTTAATTTTTTCTTTATATTTATTCTAGACAAACACCTCGATTTTTCATTACTACACGATACAAGAATACCCTGGTTGTTATTTTTGTAAACAAATAAAAAAAAAAAAAAACATATGTGTATACTACTAATGGATAATCTCCTAAAAGCGACGTCCCTGGAATGTATACAAATTGTTTAATAAACGATATTATGTAATTTCAATTTGACTGGTGTAAAACGATCATTGATTTATAAAATAAAATCATTAAATTTATATTTATATTTAGAGTTCAAGAACATACGTTGTTATTGGTGTTATTTTTTTGTTCCCCAGTCGTATTTTCCTCTCAATTCTCATCATTTGTCATTCAATATTATTGATAACATAAGAAAAATATCAGTTACATATTATGTTTACGGAATTTAACTCTTATTCATCGTTATTATTTTACTTGAATACGCACATTTATTTAAATTCTATAAATAACTTTGCAAATTCAGATTTTTCGCTTTGGACTATTTGTGATTTTGAAGTTTTTAACATTTTTGTAATTGAAAAATACGGGAGTTTATACAATAGTACTACGCATTATAATTATTTGAAATAGCATTGCGTTTGTATATTAATTTTTCTTTTTTTTTTAATTAGTGTCAAAAACTATATGTTACATTTGTCATTTATTCAACAATTACTTTGTATTGTTGTAACACGTAATCCGCATATGTATTGAAAACGGTACACGTATGAGACAAATTGGAAATAATTGTTATTAATAAAACATTTGTAAGGAAAAAAAACAATTCTTCCAACACTGGAACATATTTGTTTTGGGTTAGGTTAGGAATCGTAATAAGTACTATTAACTACTACAAACAAACAAAAACTCACGAATACAATACAAATGCATAAAAAATTAGTTAAAACATGTAAAAATTAGTCGTCCGTCAAAACAATGACGTACACATTTCACATAGATGTTTTTATATTTTACTATTATTTTTGCTGTCTCAGTTTATTAGCTTCATTGACCCATTTAATTTTCAAACGCATGCTATTTAAAAATTATTAGCATAAAAAAAATTTAATTTTATCCAACACTTACGACAGAACATAAATGTTTATGAATTCGACCTGTTGTTGTGTTAAGCCAAAAAGAATGTCGCGTTTAAAGTCAGACTCAAAAAATTGTTTTAAGATCCGATATCTGAAGGATAAGGCACGTCCCCAATGAAGCGAATAGTTTACCAAAAAGTACCTATACTAATGTATGTAAACAATTACAATAAAGTTGCTGCGGTTGGGTTATATTTACCTATGGATTTTGAAAATCTTATATATTATTAATATGCATGTCTCATGTATACAGACTTGTCAAAGTACTCGAATACAAGTGTACTTCTTTTGTATTCGAATACCGCGTATTATGAATACTATTTTACTGTTATATTTATAAAAAAAAAAGCTTTTTTTTCATTAACCAATTAAAAACAAAAATTTTAACTTTATTCATGCTGCCATTAATTTGAAATACATAATAACTAAATTATTGTTTTTTAATTAAAATTGTTTATTTTTTTAAAGGCAATTTACGTAATGGTGCCCTCCTTATTATCTTGTAACGTAGTGTGTCGACTTTTATGTATATATATATATATATAATATTTTTTAGAAAAAGTTAAAAAATAAATCGATTAATAACCAATATTATTTAAATATGTTAATAAATACATTTGTAATACCTACTCGTATAATAATACAATATTTTGATCACTTATTCACGGCAACAGTTTTTAATTACTAGTTACATTGTGTTTCTATAATAGTCATGGTAGAGTAACATAATTAAGCCTTGGGGATACTTAATTAGAAAATTTATATAATGAAATTACGATAGAGTATACAACATTGTTTCATAAATATCTATATTAAGAAAAAATATAATCATTTTTCAGAAGGGTGCTTATTGGAAACCCCGCACAGGGCGCTAGTATGAGAAGCTTTAACCCTGCCTATTCTGAATCATTTTATATATACATATATATATATATATATATATATATACATATATATATATATATATATTAATTTATTAATTTATTCGAATAAGTATGCCGAATACTAATTAAAAGTATTATTTTAGAAATCTGCATTTATTATTATATAATACTTAAAACAGTGGCGTAGCCAGGAAGGCTGATGGTGCTACAGCCTTCGAAATTAATAATCAGTTACTTTTTAAGTACCGTATATACATGTTAATTAATTAATTATCAGTTTCAGCCCCCCCCCAAATAGAAATCCTGGTTACGCCACTGACTTAAAACTTTACTCGAACGAGGTTTACCCGCGTTTCCACTGCTAATATAATAACATATTCGTTCCAGTGTCGAAAGGGAAAGTCATTTGGTTGTTCAGGAGGAGACTTGTACAACTGCAATAGTACAATTGTAATTTATTACATTATTAATACACACACACACATAGGTGTTATATACAAAAAAGAATTCCGAACAATACTTCCGAAAGTAAGCATCGTATTTAAACATGAGTAAATATTTACAATTATACACACGACAAGCTCTTGACGTATTAATACTTATTCTCGTATGGGTATCAAGGAAAATGTACAAAATCAAAAACAAAACAAAATTCACATTTTTCCTGAAACTCGCGCGGGGGTCAAGGTGTTTGAAGTTTGGACTTGTGGCACCGGCGCGGCTTGAACCCGTCGATGATCTCGTTCAGCGTCTTGCCGGTGGTCTCCGGCAGAACGAACGCGCCGAACAGGGCCGTGACGGAACACGCGAAGGCGCACGCGGTCCACACGGCCCGTATGCCGAACGCGCCCACCAGCATCGGGTACATCTTGAGCGAGACGAACATGAGCTCGTAACCGCACGAGTACAGCACGCCGTTCATGGTGCCCTTGACGGACATTGGGAACATCTCGCCGCACACGCTCCACGGCAACGGCAGCACGGCGAACATGGCGAAGAACACGTACGAGAGGAACGCGACGAGCAGCAGCTGGTCGGCCGGCCGGTCGACCGCGTCGCCGTACACGTACGCGTAACCGACCACGACGGACAGCGAGACGCACATGCCCGTACCCGAGAACGCGGTGAGCTTGCGCTTCGGCACGGACTGGAACACGAGGCTGGCCACGGTGCCGACCAACCGGGTGACGCTCAGGTACACCGCGGCCGTCCGCGCGTCCACGGGCACGCGACAGTCTCGCAACACGTCCACCGAGTAGAACATCAGCACGTAGAAACCGGACGTCTGTTGGCACACGAAAAACGCTAGGGCGGCCAACGTGGGCTTCCACACGGTCGGCCCCGTGTACGCGGCCCAACAGCTCGCGTTCGTCTCCAACACGGCCCCCACCGTGGAGTCGGCCCGGTTCAGCGTGGCTATGGCCGCCGAGGCGCACGGCGGCGGCGGCAGCGTCGGCAGGTCGTCGGTGCGCAGTTCGATGCCGAACCACTGTTCGGCGCGACGGGCGTCTTCTTCCCGGCCCCGTGACCGCAGCCACATCGGCGTGGCCGGCACGAAAAACGGCGCCACGAAACCGACCGCGCACGCCGCGACAAATGTAAACGCCACGGCGCGCCAGTGCATCAACGCGCCCAGCACCGAGACCGTCATCACGCCCAGGCCCACGTACAGCGTGTAGATCAACAGGTAGAACGATCGGCTGCCCGTCGGACTCGTCTCCGCTATGTACACGTATATCACGCCGCCGGTGCCTGTTCGGGTTTTATATCAATTCATTTGGTTTTTTTAATATTATTCTCTAAAAAAAAACGTCTTTTTTAGATTTAAAAAAGTATAATCGCGGGGCTATACGAATTGTTTGGACGTAAAAAATTATCGTGGACGGCGGGGAACTATACACGAGAAGTCATTAGAAACGAAAAAAAAAAGAGAGGTGTTGTGAACGTCGTTGCTATTAAGTGATTTACGCTTTGGTAAAATTTTTGAGTTTTGTTTTATTACAATAAATTTGGAATCAATGTACGAATAAAATGAGTCTGACAACGATTTCTTAAAATAAACCTACATATAGGTGCATGCGTATGGAAAACGTTTAATTTCCATCGAAATAATACTTTTTTTTTTTTTTTTTGAAGAATTTAAAATGGTAATAGATAGAAATGTAAGAAACAAAAAAATCGCGACTTAAAAGTAAGGTATTTGTGAACGATCGCGATACAATACGTAAGGGTCTTATACGATTTTGCTACGTGCCGCAGCAATGGCTGTGGCGTAATAACGAGAAATAATAGTCAGTGGACGAACGGGTGTGTAATGATTTCGTTATAAAACGAATCGAAAATAATTATAATAATAAAGACATATACTGACCGGTAGCGAAACCGGCCAAAAGCCTTCCGAGGTAAATGTCGTTCAAACACTGAGCGTTGCTGAGCAGAGCCCAGCTCAACAGCAGGGGAACGTACGTGAGTTGCAGCGAAATCTTCCGTCCGAACCTGTCGGACATGTAACCGAACAGCAGCGAGCCAACGGGTGACAACAGGAGCGGGAGACTGGCTGCGCGGGCATAAGAAGCCGGTTGAATTATTTTCAAAATCGTTGAGTAAATATTTTTTAAAAAATATATTAATAACATTCGCGTACCTATCCATGAAGCTTGGTCGGCGTCGGACAGCGCGAGTTGCGGTAAAATGACGGCGGAAAATCCGAACACGCCGCCGATGACGAACTGCTGGAACGACATGACGCTGGTCGTGAAGAACTGAGGAAAAAAAATACAAATACGTATTATTTAACGCGCGCTTCTATATATACGCATTTTTTACGCTCACCAGTTTCAAATGTATGACGTATTTTTTGTCGAACATTTTCGCTGTCCCGGCACTGTTTTACGTATTTATAACGATTCGAAGCAAAAAATTAAAAGAAAAACCACCTGCTGCTGCTGCTGCTACTTTCTCGTACGTACGGGGTCTCGTGGCAACGGCCGGTTATAATGTAATGATGACTCCCGCGATACGAGCTTCAGTTATCATAAAGAGATGCGTGCAGAGAGAAAGATGCCCGAGTACAGTGTGAAACGATGACGGAACGCGTCGATATTTTTTAATGGCGATTTTATACAATTTAATCGCCTCCCCCGTCGAAAATCAAATACGCCAACGATAATACACTCACTACCGGTTAATCTCGTAAAGACGAACATGTATAATTATTCGTGCGTATAATTAAATCACGTACTTAGAACCGTACCAGTCGTATGACGTACTGTAATCCGTTATTATTTATTTATTTTACCGATTAACGCGACGACGGCTTTACACGCGATAAATATCGAAAAATATATACGTCATCCAGTATAAATAAAAATATCGGAAAATCAAACGGGAAAATAATATGTTTTTTCGTTTTTTCGCCAACCGAATGGAGTGTAATATTACAGAAGAGACTACAGCGTATATTATATATATATATTTATACTATAAGATACTACTGTAGCATATCGTTATTTATAATAGATACTTGTAATTTCGTTCTCGCGGTTAAAAACGAAAAGAAATGAAAACAAAACAATCGTTCGAAAATCAATGAAGTACGGATCTACGTCATCTTTCAATCCCATTATAATATTATGTACTCATACGTTTATATACGCGTTTAATACGCTACTTGTTATTGATCGTATACAAATCCGAATGATTTATATACGACATCATTAACGTGCGTCGCTCCCGTTTTCTCTTCGTGAATAATAATAATAATAAAAATTTCATTTTTAAAATCAGCCGTAATTTTTTTTTTTTTTTTTGCGAATCTCTTAAACCGAAATCGAGTAGACCGATTTTTTTGTTTTTGTTTTTTTTTTTTCATTTTACGATCGATTTTTTTGTTTTGTGTGTTTTATTAAATAAATGTATACGAATTTCACGAGAAACACGCAAGCTTCAAGCTAATATATGAGCACGACTAAAACAATAAATAAGACATATTACGAATTATAATTTATTGGGATTAGTTTGGAAATCGCAGTAAATTCGTTTATTTACACTATTTTAAATGATCTCAACGGTAATGCGTTCACGCGTGTGTATTATAAGGACACCGTTCTAATCCTCCCTAATAATTATTATATTGAAGGCGCGTTCCCATTGAATTCGAACTTCGAATGTATAACAAATATATTAGGCGTATATTATGAATATTGAGCATGCGAAATTGAAAGTTCAATAAACTCAGATTTATCAGACAAATCGCTTGCGAAACATTCAACGACCTAAGGGAATTTCCTAAACGACAAACCTTTTTTTATTTAATAAATCGGATAACATTTTTTATTATTTCCAAACAAAAAATCGTATATAAGTTATTGGATTTGTTACTCAAAATCAATTAGATTTAGTCATTTATTCATCCGATAAGACTTAACAAATGCGATAGACACGGCTATATAAGCGTATAAGCCACATAGCAACAATGGAGCGAAACGGAAATATATGTACAACCAGCAGTACACCTAAGAAAAAGAAATTTCGGTTATTTTTTTACTACGATTTCATGTACGTATGGTATTAATGATTGAAAACGTAGTACGCGATAAATTTAATTATGTGAAAAGTGTTATGAAATAATTTAAAAAAAAAAAACCATTACAAAGTACGATTTACGGCACAAGAACGTCGCTACATATACTTTGCGAATTATTTATTTTTTATATATATTTTATATTACTTATGTATATATATATATTATATATTAAGTATGGTTTATAAATTACTCCAAATGAACAAATATGTGGACGGGACAATAATTATAAAAATGTAGAGGAAGTCATAATTGAACGAGTCCACAGCGCTCAAATAATAATAATAAGGCTCGAAAAACCGATTTTTAAATATATTACACACTTTATTGTTTTCAAACAACAATAATAATAATAATAATAATCAATGATAGTATAATAAAACATAATATTATTATAATATTTCATTTCCGCGCGGACCACAGCTGATGGTCGTGTACGAGAGTATATTTTAACGAAATGAAACGGAAAACTCGACGAGCAGATTAAAATATTTAATTGCGTGTTAGTAAGAGAAAAAAAAATGGTTCGATTGCGTTGTTAAGACTTACGTCAAAAAGCGTGTGTATACGATTTTGTCAATACGCGAAATTTACAATATTCGTGTGATGACGACCTAATCGCGCGCGTTATCCGATTGAACGCGCGAGATGGTGTCGAGTGTTAAATTACAGCCTATTACACGCGCACTGGATAATAAGCGAAACATATTTTTTTTCTCCCCCATTCAATTTTTACAATAAACAGAACGATAAATTATTATCCGCTCTCGGATTATTTATATATACGTGAGAAATAAACGCGTGCCAGCGGATTTTTTCCTCCTATTTTTTTTCCATTTATTCGTTGGACGCCGACCAAATTCGACACCGCACACACACGCGTGACAACGACGGAAGATTAATAGAGGCGATTATACGGCGGCGGCGAAAGCGCATAAAAATATTATTTATAGAGGCGCCGCGGAGAAGTGCAAGTGCCGCTTCAGAACTCTTGCGCAGTCCTCGTAGAGGACATCATAGAAGTCGAACCGACTGCTGGGGAGAACTTTATGCGCGTCAACAATTTTAACGAAACGGCTTTGCGGAATGTCCAGTGAAATTATTTTATCGTGTCGGATCGGAGTGAAGTATTTTCGCGTTCTTTTTTGTCCATAAAAAAAAGTTTCGGGTTTTTCAATTTTTTTTTTTTTTTTATGCCACTGTTTCTTGGTTTTCTTTTTTCTCGATACGACGGCGAAGTCGTTTGCGGCGGTTTCATAAGGCGTAAGGCGGATCAACCCGATTTGGGATTTGATGTTTTTAAATTCAGTATCCAACCGCAGCATCGGGGATTGTCGTAACTCAGTTCAAATTACGTTGCGTTTGAGCTCAATTCTCACTCCGCCCGCCTGGTCGTGAACACCATATGTACATAATGCTGGAATTAGCGTTTGACCGACGATCGATCAGCGCATACGACAAAATGCAGCCACAGTGGAATTTCAAATGACAAGGATCGTCGGCGAATTCATCCGCAATCACGCGCGCGAGTTTATTTTCGAATATTAATAACGAAAATTCGTAGATACGTGTAGTAGGTACCATATGTGTGTGTGCCATACAATAATTATTATGCCGCGTGTATTGAATTGTTTTTTGCGTACGGGCTAATGAGTCGCGGACATAATTCGTTAAACCGTAATATATAATAAATTGAACAACGGTTATAAATATATTAGAGGTGTGTGTGCGCGTACGAAATTTCGATTTGAAACCAAAAAAAATCTTTCCCCCCCCCACCATTTTATCGTCCGAACTATATGCACACGTCTTATCGTACAATATTATATTATATTTAATATTATGTTTTATTATAATGTTATATTATATTTTTGAGTGGCGGGAAAAATAAAAAAAACGCGATTATACGCGCCGCGTATCGTTTAAACGATATAGCGTATTATAATATTATATATATAAAATAATATATTATCGCCGTAATAAGTAATTGTTCCGATACACCACGGCACGGCCAATTATTATCGGTGGATTCTCTTTATGTATAAACAAAAACGTTTAACCTCGTTGACTTTATAAAAACCACCGCCCCGCTCGTTCGTGTAATACGTCGATCTCAATTAAATTCCGATAAACGTAACACTGCAATTTCGAATCTAATATATATATATATTATATATATTAACGTTTTCGAATTATTGGTTGTTACACAGATAACTTGATAACTTTTCAAGTTATCTGTGGTTATTATACGAGTAGTGATTATGATGAAAACGTAAGTTTATCGCGGATTGCGTATATTCACATCCGCGATGTTTTGAACTACTAAATTAGACACGAATAATATATATATACATATTATGCGGTAAAGGCACTAATATCGATATAATAAATATAGAAGTGATGGTTTAATAAAAAAATTTTGTTTTTTGCAAAATACGAAAGATTCACGACGTTTTCCGCAATATATTATTGTAATAAAAAATGTGTCTCCGAGTATATTATATCATCTCGTTATGGTCGTATCGCTAAAATATAATATTGACAATCAGTCGTCACAAAACGCACGCGGTATTTTTACACAACACTACTGGAATAATAAAATAATATCAAATAATCCACTTGGAACGCATCGCGTATAATACTCGCATGTATATGAGTGTCCCAGTCCTTCCCTTTTTTGTTTTTAACGGGATAAGATTTTAAAACAAAATATAAGTGTTTTCGATCGAATTTCGTACTACGAGATGACCGACGAAATCGTGTCAAGCGCTGTTAAAAATTCAGTGGAAAAGACGAGCCGCCGCGCGCGCTTCGATAGTTCGTATATAATGTGTCCAACAGACGGCGGCGAACGCGAGACACGGTTTTGGAGACGCTGACGAACCTCATTTAGTTTTTAACTGTAAAGTGTAAACGTTTTGCGTTCATTGGAGAATCGATCGAACGGATTGTCTATGCCGGCAGTTCATATAAAAATATACCTCCTACTAATAGAGCTGAAAAAACGAACAATAATTAATGTTTTCTATAATCGCCGGCACAGTTGTGTCCGGACGTGCGTATCAGCTATTCTATATTACATATTACATATATTGTTACAGCTTAACGCGACTTATTTACATTAATTCAGTGTACCAATTAACGTGCGAGTCCTATTTTATTTTATTTTTATACACGTATGATCGGTTTTAGACAGTCAACGGGTATTTACGAAAAAATTCGAACGATGTGTACACCCTTTCTCGTTGGAGTAGTAGTGAATCGATTCTTAAGTTTTCCAAAAGTAATAAACGTCAACGTTAATTATCGTCGAATTTCATTCGGCAATTCCTTTTCTACGCAAATTATTTGAGTACTACGATAAATCGGAAATAACAAATTACTCGGTTATTGAAGAATATCGGTTCAAGTGCGGCACTACACTGCTACGTACAGAGATTTTACAGTTTTATTTCGAAAAACGAATAGTTATAATAAATGCAGCGATGTTTCGGCAATTGTGTTTTTCAGAATACGTCGCATTAACGACAATAAGGCTCTCGATTTCTTTTCCTTTACGGAATTCCGTGATTTTCGCTAATTAAAATTAAATTAGATATATATAAAAAAAAGCATAACGATTACATTTCTCATACCATTCAATTGCCTCGGTCAAGTACAAATCTATTGCCACAAGTGTTTTATTTTATTTTCACTACATACCGCGCATGTGATAATTTTTCTAACCGTTTTCATCATATTTGTTTATTAAAGTTATTTCTAATGAGCGTTTGTAAAAAAAAAAAACAAAAAAAAAAGATTTTTATAAATGCTAATCGACTTTTCTATTGTAAAACTGATTGTATAACACGAGAATTTCGTCACTGAAATACCTGTAGACATTTCAGTAGAACACACGATATTTTTTTTTCAGTTTCCGAGCTGTCAATATAACCATATATTATACACTTTGTCAGTCGCTTAAAAATTTTCAATGGCCAGCTTTTTATTCAATCCGACGATAGCCTATACCATAACACGATTTATGAATAATGCTCGCAGAATGATATTCATTTGGATACACGTCTTTATTGACTTCCTTAAGCCCTAATCATTAGTTATTAATATAAAAGAAAAACTTAAAACACAAGACTATTTTAATTTATACCACTTCTTATACTTAGAAATATTGTCAGGGTTATATTTTTCCCCTTTTGACTTTAACCTGTGCTAGTTATCTAATACTTTGTAATGTAATATTAAATTTTATATATATAAAAAAACTATTTTACCATACGATCGATTCAAAATTGTTAATTTTTATGAACATATTTTGAATAGGTACCTAATAAAATTATCGAGTTTTTTAAATTCTGTTCTTAAAATTACATATGTACCAAAAATGTTTTAAATAATTGCTTTCTTGTATTACACTGGTCACATACACAATATTATTTACGTATTGATATATAAACTCATGTATTAGATTAAAGAAAAACAATTTTTTTTTAACACAACACAACACATGTTATTATTACGAAAACAACTGCCATATAAATGTTTAATGTTTACAATAATTTTGTTATTATTTATTGAATTCAAACAGTCTTTAAATAATTAATTTTCTATAAGTCTAAACTATTGTTCAAGATTAGCTAAGCTTCAATATAGGAAAGTAAGAATTAGTTGAGAAGTCAAAATCCAATGATACATCCGGTCCTCTCATGTACCCACTAGCTAATAATTTCATAGTTACAAAATTCGTTTTACAAACTTTTATTAAATCGACCACCTGAAACACAAATGCACGTGATATGATTTTCAATGAATACATATGGAAAATAAGATGATTTTTAGTAATTACTTGTTGAGAATGCGGTTGTTGAATTGTATCTAATAAACATCTCGCTTGATGAAATAGTTCACAGCTATTCAAATATAATATTGCCGAATCTCCAGATGCTGTATCACGTGTTTGGCATCTGGTTATTTGAAATTCATTATAAGAAAATGGCGGCGGTACAGTTATTGCAGAAAACGCAGCAAATCTGTGTTCGTAACGAACTCTTTCGTTATCGAATTTTGCATGTTTTGGTGTACGAATTTTGCCTTCCAATTGAAATCCTATCAATGTCTACAATGAAATAAGTATTTATATTATTAACGCGTTTTGCAAAATAAACTATTTGGTTGATAAATAAATACAAATTTCAATTAACGTCATTAAATTACTATTTTTTTTTTTATAAATAAAATCTGGTAACCTTGAAATAGGCGCCTGTTAAACTCTGCATCGCATGACACATGACAATTTCCTGATTATACGGATGAGGTTTTTTCTTTTTAGGCTTATTCCGTTTTGTTCGATTCTTTTGTGAATCAACAGGAGAATCACTGCCAAGCAACACGGTATTGGCTCTATTTAACGTAGATACTAACCAACCATACAAAAATTGATATAAATACCTATAAAAATTAATAATGCCAGATTGAATAAAACACAATGGCATATATTTTGGAAAACGTTTATTAATATTTACCAATAAATATACTGATATTCATGTGGACTATATAGTTCCAATTCAAAACCAGATAACAAGTACATAATCATAATTCTTATTGTATGATAAATTATCCATGTGCTGTAACTGGCTAAATGCTCTCTTGGAGGATCTAATTTTGTCGAGAATGTATGCAAAAAAGCATCGACCCTTTGAGACTGTATAAAAAATATATAATATATATATATATTTCCATTACTATATTAATTACGATACATGTTTAACAATATTGTAATATAAAAATACAAACCTCATCTTGCAATGCTGAAAAATCTTCCATAAGATGGGCTAATTTATCTCGTTGTCTAGCTTTATTATGGCCACAAATTTGAATTAGACCGGAAAATGGACGAGTACAATGGTCAAAAAAATTATATACACAGTCCTTTGCCTAGAAAAAAAAAAGAGAAAAAATTCAATTTTTTTTTTTAATTTGAATTACATTAAAAAATATGTTTTGTTTTACTTGAGAATTAGACAAAATATTTAAACGTGGTATAAGTGATGGTGGAGCTATAAATGATTTCGCCCATTCTCGGAGGCAGTCTTCTAAATCCTGAGTACCAAACACTTTGTTAGGTTGAGGAAAATAAAGTGTTTGCATTATTGATCTCGACACTATACATAAATGATTGTTGTGACCAAGTTCAATAAAACATTCCTAAAAGGTAATTAATTACGAAAAGTGTTGAACAAAAAGTAAATTGTATTCAAAGTTTACACGATATATTATAACAAAATAAAACAAACCAAAGCACTAATAAAAGTTACACAATTTGTTAATTTACAAATTTGTTTCAGTCTTGTTAACAATGAATCGAAATACAGATATGCCTCGGAAGCAGGTTTAATTTTCGTGTATCGAGGAAATGTAGGTGGTAATAATTTTTGATTGATAAGAGGATCAAAACCTAATTCATAACACCAGTCTAAAAACAAAAAGAAAAAACGTAAGCAAAGTAAAACATTAAATTGAAACATTTTGATATTATTGTTTTCAATCACCCTCACAATCAACTCTGGGAACTCCTTTATCAACAGTCTTTATTAAAGACGGAATTAATAAACTACAAGTAGTTAACAACCTCTGTGTTTCTCCCATTGAACTTGAATGATTTTCACGCCGATTAAAAGAAAGTAATATTTGAAGGAAAAGTCTAACAAACTTTATACGTATATTTAATGCATTATATGATTCACTCTAAAAAAAAAGGAAAAAAATTAATGTTTATCATTGAAAAAATTTAATTTATCACGCTTACATCACTATTTGCATTTGACTTTAACAAATGATTTATTGACTCATCAACTTCTCTCATCATACCAATCACGCGCTGTTCAGAAATTTCATTAAAATAATGATAACTATATAACGCAGGTTGAAAATCTTCTTCTTCGAAAACTTGTGCCCTGTTTAATATAAATCATACACCCATTCATAACTAAAATATTATTTAAGAATTAAGAAAACACATTTTACTAACCTGTTTGTGAAATCTCTAATGGCTTCAATGATTTTATAAATACATATACAAAAAGCTTTCAAAGGTATAACTTCAATTTCGTAAGGCTTTTGAAAATACAAATTCGTAAACACAGTTTGTGCTAATGAATGTCCTTCTAGCCAGGATACAAGGCAAGCTAATGTAACATCTATAATCGATATTTGTTCAGATACAGTTAGTCCACTCAATTTCAAATCTTCTAACTGCAATTTCATATTAAATTAATATATGTACCATAAACAATCTATATATTAATTTGCCTAGAATTTTTTTTTCTTTTGTATAGAAGTTAATTCTACCGTTTTTAATCAATTAGGTGCAAAATGTTGATCTTCCGAAATCTAATTGTTGGCAAAAAAGAAAAATCTTTATACTAATCATATTAATGGGCATCGTTTAAATATATATTGTTTAGTAAATTAATATTTCCTAAATGATTATCCATTTTAAAGCATAAAATTAACAAATTTACTTTTATTGCTTTTGATTCTCGATTACACATCATGCCAGCATCCATTTTTGGATCCATTATTTCAATAGCTGACATTGCTTCGAACAAACCAAAGAAGTAGCCATGCATAAGTTCACCGAGTTCTAATTCTGAGAAAAGATTTAAAAAAAAAAATTACAATAAATAATGATACCTATTTTCTTTACGTGGTACATTTAAAATAAAACATAAGAATGGTGGGTATTTTCTAGTAAAGCATAAAATAAAATAAAGTAAACAATGAATAATTACTTGTTTATTATTATTAATAATATCTACATATACGAATAGGTACATAAAAATTTTTCTATAACTTTTGTAACACGTATACTTATGGACAATAAAAGTACTTTTAAAATTTAACGGTAAACATTTAAGGTAATCACATTAAAATTAAATACTACGTAATAAATAAGAATTTGTTATTTCGATACGAAATGCGTCTACATAACAAAATTATGTTTCATTCAATTTTATTATTACAATATTCCTATTATAAATATCACTTGAAATGAACAATCTTATGATAATTAATAATATACTAATTATTAAGATAAAAAAAAAAAGAAATCGTTAAAAAGTTAAATAATAATTACCTTTGATTGATTCGAAGAATTCAGAAGTTATATCCTTCCAATCATAATTCGGATTGGACAGTGATTCGTTTTTTTGATTTGAAATAGGTTTACAATCGGTATCCATTCTGAAAAATAGTGAATAATTAATAATTAACGTACAAACGCAGTTGACGAGGTGAAAGAACCTCGAGCATTTAACACGTGTCTAGGTTAGGTATGAAATGTTTTCAATAGCACGATTTACGTAACGTTCAAAGCCACAAACGTAAAGAACTGGAGAGCAGATATATCATGCAAATTGTACTTAATGCGTCCGGGGAAACAAAGTACCAGACCAGTGGAGATTTTTATGGTACGTAACGATCACTAACTAACAATGTATGGCACACTGTCAGTTAGATACGCTACCGGCTAAGTAAAAAAAAATAATAATAATAATAATAATCAGCGATTACCTGAGTTATGTACTCGTCTTATTGCGTTTTATGGAATCGTCGGTTTTATCCCCGGCGTAAAGAGAGAGAGAGAGAGAGCGTTTTACCGTGCGCGTTCGAATCGACTGAAAGCGTGAAGAGATAAAAAGAAAAAAAAGCGGCAGAACGTCGCGATTTGTCGAGCAATATGTACAACTCCGCAGAACAACGGATCTCTGCGCAGCGGATTCAGCGACAACACGATTTACGCGCGCTATTTTATACTTTTTCCGTGTGCACACGACGATGGCGACGGGGTTGCGCGCAACAGACGGTCGTGACGGGCCAATATTACTTGTACCGCATTTTATTTCGCTATAAAGCAAAACGGAAGAAATGCAAAAAAGGACAAACGGAATATGCCAGCCGCCTGTTATAATAATTATAATAATATAAAATAACGTGTGTGCGCGCCTATGTGTACCCGAATACATTTATTTCTTGTAATAAAAAATGCAATACGAGAACGAATTGTGTGTGTGTGTGTATGTTATCAGAGTGTATCAATTTGTGCGTTATCACTGCCGCGGCGGTAACATGATTTGTTGTTTTTTTTATAATCGCGGGTTCGGTGCACAGGCCGGCAAACCGTGTCGTAGTCGCCTCCGGTCCCGATTGGTCTTACGGCACAGGTTATAGTCGGCAAACTCTATAGTTAGTGAAAAGAGCCAAAACGATTAAGATGATTTTTTTTTTTTTATTATTGTTGTTGTAAAAACCGTGTGACTATGAGTCGGTTTAACAGTGACATATATATATATATATAAAAAAAACATTTTTTTTTCTTTTATATTAAAACGCGCGTTTTTAATCAATGACCTTGCATTTCTCCTTGGAAAAACGATTTCTCAATTTGCTTTCGATAAGGTTCGTGCTGGGAAAACGTTGTTCGCACGAATAAATGTAAAGCAGACGAAAAGTAAATGACCAGGCGAACGATTGATTTTTCGACTGATCACAAAAGAGTCACTCTATTCAGAGTGTTGAAAACGATCGTTGCGTACTTAATGTTACGTGTATTATATTTCTCTTGTAACGCATCCAAAGCGATTAACGGCAGAGCCACGGTTTACCCCGATCACCGGCGTGGCGCAGTTACAGGGTTTTCGTCGCTTTCGCAGAGGTCATTACCGGATACGGACGATAACGTTACCGCGGTTACCAGTAGTTACCTTAAGCGGAGTACAGCACGTTCCGGCGGCGACCGCGATCTTATCAACAACGCGTTTTTTACTTTTTTTTTTTATTTCAAACCTATTTCCATTTATTACATTTACCATTTCTCTCCTCTCGACTGCGTGGAATTTTTTTTTTCGTATTTTTTTTATTTCTGGTAAATCGTATTTCGAGTTTATTATGTGATTTAGTAGAAAAAAAGAAAACGCCATGTCCTACAGTAAGATACTGAACAAGACTCGTGTACTTTCGACTTTGCTCCAATTGCCCAGAGTAACTTTTATTTTTTTTTCTTCAATTGTGTTTTAGACGTTATTTCGTGTGTGTATTATACTGTTATATTCTCCGTATAGGTCGGGCAAACATGTAATTTTCATCGACTCTCGATTCCCAATAGTCTCGCGCCAAATAAATTCTTAACGCCGGCTATCGAACGTTTAACATCGGCGAATTTCACATTTTTACGACACAGCAGTAGTGAACATAACGGACCGTCAGAACAGTCATCTTCGGTCGTAGATTTGGCTGAAGACGTTATACCCGAAGCACCTGAAGTGCCCGTAGACGCAGGAGATGTCGAACAAATTGTTGAAAAAGTTCTGGTACTGTTTTGATTCTATAATGATATTGTTAAAAATTGTCGGTTTTCTGATAATGATCGTGTTCGATTAGAACGCATTGGGAGAAGAGTCTTTAAAAAGTGCGGGACTCGGTTCCATGACTCCAGTCGGATTGGTACAAAATGCTTTAGAATTCTTGCACGTTTCTTGCGGATTACCGTGGTGGGGTACGATAATAGCAGGTAAGTGTCGATTCATTTGGTTTTACAAAAATATAAACAAAGTACCTACCCGTATGTGTTATTATTGATGTGTCACCGAACATACACAATTCATATTATACACACTTGCGTAATTTTTTTGCAGGTACTACCATATTGCGATTATTAGTTTTTCCTTTAGTTGTTGTATCTCAACGTCATACAGTAAAAATGAATAATAATATGCCACAGATCCAAGCATACCAAGAGAAAATGACAGACGCTCGATTACACGGAAATCCGTATGAAAGTAAATTTAAATTGTCTATTAGCTATAATAAAGTATAATACTGTAATAAATAGTATTTGATGAATAAACTCGTGATTTATAAATAATAGTAATACTTTTACTATTTAGATATATTTTTACTAAAATCAATATTGAAACTGATTTTATGCGTTATACTTTGGTTTTAGTGGCAAGAGCTTCGCAAGAATTGATGTTGTTTATGAAAACACATCAAGTAAATCCACTGAAAGGATTTATATTACCCGCTGTCCAAGTAATTAAAATTTTTTTCTAGTATTTTTGTTCTATAACTTAATTTTTACTACAAGCAATTAATATATATATATATTCATTTTTATTTTGTTTTTTTTAGTTTCCAATATTTCTAAGTATGTTTTTGAGTTTAAGAAGTATGTCAATGTTACCTTTAGAGAGTTTTAAATATGGTGGTCTCTGGTGGTTTACTGACATAACAATGCCTGATCAGTATTTCTTATTGCCCATTATCACTGTTGTCACTCTCGGTGTAACATTAGAGGTAGTTTTTTAATTTTTAAAAAAATACTGTAGATTTTTATAAACTTGTTGTTATTCGTAATGTAGTTCGGCGCAGATATCGGTAAACTTACTTCCTCGGGTGTTGGATTCGCAAAATATCTTAAATATGGAATTCGTTTGTTACCCCTTGTGGTGTTTCCATTTATTGTGAATTTTCCATGTGTAAGTATCGTAATAATATTTTTAATCGTAATAACATTATTTTAATATTGTATAAAGATTTAATGCACAAGATGTTGGTACTATTCAATTCGATAAATTATTGAAAGTTTAAAATAGGATAAATTTAATTTTTTAAACACCTACGATTTTAAATATTTTATATTATTCCTCAATTATTAATTTTTTTTTTCAATATGAATTTTGTTTAATAAGAAATTAAATAGTTTGTGAAAATAAATTTAATATAATTTAGCATAATGTTGATATTATTTTTTTAATGACATATTCACAAATAAAAAACATTTCAAATTTTATTGCATAATTGAATCTAACAACATATATCAAATTAACATAATTAAAATGACATTTAACCAAAAAAATGTTTAATGTATCGTACTGATTTTTCTGTTTTTAGGTTGTAAATGATAACCATATAAATATATTAAATCATAATTCTTAACAAATTCAAATTTATCAATTAGTCAATAATAATATTAAGTTGTTAACAAATTATTATAATTTATCTATCTTTTTTTCCTTTATCTGCTTTAGGCAGTATGTTTGTATTGGGCATCTACCAATTTTATTTCACTAGGACAAGTGTTGTTTTTAAAAATACCTAAAGTAAGAAAATATTTTAATATTGACGAAAAAAAGAAAATAGAACAAGAAAAGAAGAAAAATAAAGGAGTAATTGGAGAGTTTAAAGAAAGTAAGGTTTTGTCTAAATATTTTTGGAAATTATATTTGTACATTAGAAATAACTTTGAACCTTTTTATTTGTAGCATGGAGAAATATGCAAGTCGTCAAAGAAATTGAAGAAAGAGAACGTTTAGATCATATAAAGTTCACACAAGCTGGCCGAGCAGCGCCGGTCAAGACATTTAAATACAATCCAAAAGTTGTTGGAGGGCTGAAAAAGGAAAATTAATACAAATCATAGTAGTGCAGTTAATGTTTGTTTTTTGTATAATATATATAATGTATTAACAACTTTATTACGTACATGGGTTATATCTTTCAGTAGAAAACAAAATGTAAAGACTAAATCGATAAACGGCTCTACGCAGTAGCAATGCATTTATTTAAAACTGTTGATAAATGTATGTTCTCTAAAGCGGCAGCCACTCTTTCTTTGTCATCTAATTGTTTATTGATTGCGTGTTCGGATGCATGAGTACCTGGTGTTATGGTAACAGATATTTTAAAGCGCGGTGGAAGACTCCATAAGAGTCTGACTTTGATGGATAATCCAATAAGCGTGGCCATGCTACAATGAGGGATTGTTGGTGTGAATAGAACTTTCACAATGTTAGCATTGTCATCTACCTGTAACATAATAATTAAATGTATTTTAATCATTTGATAAATGTTAAACACTTTAAATCTACGATTAAAACCAAGGTTAGAATCAAACTAAAAACAAAGAACGCTGTGTCTGATTTATGCTGTTTCCAGGACTATAATAGACATAGTTCAATAAATTCTAAGGCTCAGGTTTGTAACTCTTTTCAACCATCCGATAAAAAGATTTGTTTTTATAAAAAAATAAAAATAACATTTTTCAAATTGGCACTGGTACATTGTTATTGTCTAATACTATGTATTAGATTTTTAAATTCAAATAAAAATAATTTCATAATTTAACTCTCTTTTAGTTTTAATAACAAACCTTTAAACAATATAAATTATCAGTCATCAAAACGGATTGCCGAATCTATTCTATAGGAAACTATAATCGAAATTTGAAATATATTTTATAAACTAAAAGTAAGGCGGCAATGATTTTGTATTATCAAGAATCTCAATGTGACCGTGAGTGTTTACACTGTTTTCTATAGTTTATCTTGAATCACAAATAAATTACGTAACTTACATACAAATGTAAATATTAGATAAGTATGATTGAATAGTATGTGTTTCTTTTTCATATTTACATAACTGTAATCATTAGACGTACTAAACGATTTTACGCAACACATTTTATACCTCTACACTTCTACAGGAATCAACATGGTTCAAGAGTAGTCATTTTCCGGATTAGAATACATTTAATTAACTATTTATTGTTTTAAAAGTGTAATAGTTTCATATCCATGTTAGATTACAAAAAAAAGAAATGCGCGATGATTCGTTTAAATATTGAAGTATGGAAACCGATCGTGTTTATATCGTTTTATTTTATTTTACAGTTTACAGTTACCTCGATTAGACTTTGATCGACAACTCTTAATTCTTCGAGTGACAGTGGATGTTCTGGATCAGTGATTCCTCTGATCAAATCTAATTAAAAAGAATACAATTGTTTTCACAATATCTACATTTTTATTTAAAATAAATTACCGAAAATTTCTCGAGAATCAAACTCTTCGGCTTCATTGTCATCCCAATCGTTTTCGCTTGATTTTCTATCTTCGCTCTTTTCAAATAAAGTTGGATTTTCGTTGTCAAACTTGGGTACCATATTCGTATTGCACGACGACAAAACGATGAAAATCGTAATATAAATTTAGGAACGTACACGCAGTAAGGTAAGACGTTTTGAAAACATATTAATAGTGATAAGTGATAACTAATCAAAGTTTACAGATAATATTATCTATTATACTGGAACGAAACCACGGTAGGTGTTGTTCAATAATAATTAAAGGTTATCTTCGGCGGTTTCATAACATTCATGGACAGCGGATATATTTGGTTACATCCATGGGGGGGGGGTGTGCTTAACATTTTTATTTTTATCCATTATTCCATTACCGTAAACAGACGTTTTTAGACGTTTCAACCTAATGACTATAGTGGCTACTCCGACATTGCCCACTCACACACACACACACAAAGCGTGTAGCCACGCTGTGCCATAACTGAGCGGTCTGCTTTGCCTTGAGGGATGGCTGTGCCTTTTCCTATTCCAGGCTTGCGCCTCTTCTAGGGGATGGAAGTGAAGGATTGTGTTTGTCGGATTGTCGGTCTGCCCAAGTTAGAGGGTACGGTTTAAGTAAAAGTCTGATGGTTGGTCTTGCCGAGGAGGCGGATGTGTTCGTGATCGGAGAGAAGGAGTTTTTGTAGAACGTCGATTTGGATTGAGTCGTGGATTGATTTGAAGTTTGTTGATTTCTGAAGGACCGAATTTTTGACGTAAAAGGGCAGGCCCGTTGGTCGTACGGATGTCGATGTTCTGAACGGATTCGATGCGTTCCCACTGGGAGGGACCAATGAAGGGCGCCCAAGAGGAGCCCGCGTAGGTAAGGATGGGGGAAGTATAAAGTTTGAGTAGGTTGAGTTTTGTATTGATGGGGACAGGACTGTTTTTGTTTACTAAGGGATAAAGTATACCGCGGGCGCGGGTAGCTTTTTTGGTTATGTCAGTGATGTGTTGGCCCGAAGGTTGAGCGGTCTGTCAGTCGCGGACCGTTATTTATACTACGTGGCTATCCCCTCTTTGTTGTCTCGTATCACTATCTCTGCATAATATCAACACCTATACACATATCTTATCGCGAATAAAAAATTTTTTTTTAAATAAATTATAATTAATTTAAGACATGACGTGTATCCATTAACCGTTGCACGCACATACGCGTCAATGACGTTTATAGACATTTCTTCCGGTTTAGGTATAGCCATATAATAATTTTACTCGTATAATGTGTATATATTATTATAGCAATAATAATTTTTATATAATACAGCGAGTGTGCGAAGTTTTTCGTTATTGTACAACCAAAAGATGTATTGGAAAATGCGTTGTTTAACCCTGCAACAGAGGCGTATTTACTTCATCCCTTAGGGGGGGGGGGCGAATAGAAAAACGGCCCGTCGAATCTGTTGCCAACTTAGAATTATCGAAAAATTATATGAGAATAATAAGTTTTAAACAAAAAAAATGTTTTATTACATTTTAGTTTTAGTTCGATTAATTTTAGTTGTCAGTAGATATAGGTACATACACAAGTATCTAAGGGGAGGCGATAGCCCCTATCGCCCCTCCCCCTTGTATACGCCCCTGCCCTGCAATGAGATTCATTCTATGCGTACGAACGGATATCGATAATTTGCGTTGTTAAAAATTATACGTGAGCACGCGTATACACTATAGAAAATTAGTTTTCGACATTAATAAATATAAGTTTTTGTAAATTATTCGTAATATTATACAGGAGTTGAAAATCAAACAGTTGTATAATATTTTGTTATCGGTTTATTATTCATCGCCTCATCTACAGTTCATCAAGGTGTCAAGTCTATACGGATCACAGTCCACAGATGTGTATATAAACGTTGCTTTACTTAAATTCATTACAATAATATAACAGTGAAATTAAATGTATACGCGTGTATATATATATATATACATATTGTAAATATTCGCAATTTTTTTTTTTTTATTTATGAGAGATGAACAAATAAATAATAAATTAGAGTAGTGTATTCGTTATACAGTGTTTTTTTTTTATTGATTATATATCAAATAACGCAATTAAATAAAGTAGATTTGAAAACGTTAAATATATTTTTTTATTCACATTTTTAAATTGTACATATATATATATATATATATATATATATATATATATATATATAGCAAAGAAAAAAAATGTATAAACCATATAGATAGGTATATCAAATGAATTCTTGTAGTGTTTATTATTTGAAAATTTCGGTGGTCGAAACATATAAATTCTGATTCACTAAACCGTTTTGCTGTACGACCATTTAAAAGTTTAAGGTATAACAAATAAAATAATGTTATTAAAACAATTGGAATAAATCTAGTCAATTGTCTGTAAAACTATTTTAATTTTATTTATTTTCACTATATCCACGCGCGTCTATTTATTATAATTGTAGTACTTTTAATAATTATTCATATATTGTAATATAATCTCCGTCGAATATATTACCACGATCCACTAATTGTGTAGCATATATAGAATGTCAATAAACTCATTTAATTCCTGGCCTATGTATATTATAGGCTGTTTTTTTTTTTTTGCTTGATAACGCATTATATCGGTTTTAAAATTGTATATTTTGTTAGATAAAAAAAAATAATAATAAAAAAATATAATAACGATGTTGTTATTCTTAATTGGAACGGGAATTTATCTGTATTTTCTTGAAATTTCAATACAATGTCAGTTACACATTCGTTCATTTCGAAATAATTTTATTATAATAATTATTTTTACCATTTGATTATAACGACTCGTTTTTTAACTGGTCCTGAACGTTGTTATATGGATGTAATAATAATATGAGTTATAACTGTAATCTGTAAGATAATAAGTGACCGAGGGGTACAGGGAAAAATCGGCTTCGGCGCACTTCAATCCTTGTTTTTTTTTTTTTTTTTTTTTGTTTTTTTAATTGAAATGATAATGTATTTTATTTAAAAACTATATTCACTTTTCTACGTTAGAACAAATACAAAATCCAATCACATAATGGTTTCCGAGTCTTTTTATCTGGTACCTGAAGCATGTGCGGGTGGGTAAAATTAAAATTTGAATTTTCTCAAAATTAGTTGGAATGGACTAAAGCCGTTATTCCCCTGTACTCTTGAACTGCTGATGACCGGACACAGCGAAAGGTATAACGACGGAACCGCCTTATTTTATAAAATATATTGTACTACGTATATACGATATTCAATGCGATGCCGATATTATATCATTTTTATCGTTGTTTATTTGGCTATAAAAACAGTGCGTGCGAAGGGGAAATAACATTTACGTATATAATTTATTGAAAATAAATATTTACTTGGTGCGAGGGCGTAATTAGTTGAGAAAAAAGAGTACGAAGCCTTTTGGTTGCTTTCCCTCCCCCCCCGTACAATAAAGTATATATGTACAATTAATTAAAAGTTTGTTATACTGCGGTGTTTTTCTGTTTTATTTTTATTATTTAATCGAATAAAGTTCCATCGGGTATAAAATGCACCAATAGGTGTTATAAATAAATATTGAATTTAGATACTAGATAATAATTTATATCTGTAGTACTCTTAGGTAATAAAATATTATATAATTATTATACTACAAAAATTATAAAATATTATTATCTCGTGTATAAAGTGTTGAAATATAGATTGTTTTTTCGTATAAAGTATAATTGACAAAATAATAATAATAATAATAATTTACTGTATTGTACAATTCGTATAATAGGGTTGCCATTATAATTTATAAATTATATAATAATCAATGCTTTTTTTTATACATTATAAAATAGCTATAAGATCGAACATTTTGTAATTATTATCAAATCAGTCATATAAAATCCATCACGCGATACTTTTTTAAGTTCTGAAAGAAGTGAGGAAGCTATTATTATTATTATTATAATTGATGATTGATAATACATTATGTAAAATATATGGGTTTCTCACAATTATTATATGTCATTCTATTATATAATATAGAATAACAGGTAATTAAAAATATAAACAAGAATATAGGTATAATATTATTATTACCTATATATTTTTAAAAGTTTAATTAATTAATGTTAAAAAAAATGTATAAGAACGAATAAGGTTATTTTGAACTTTGAAGTGTACGCTTCTGTAATCATTAATATATCTAATTCTTCGGAGATCAGGGATGTGAATAAAAATTCTTTTTGCAGACATTGATATCGATATAATTACATACATTATTATGGTGATGATCAGAAAGGAAAAAAAATACAAATTATGTGCTTATTACAGTTATCGTTTACTATTCAATATCATCCGGGTACGCACTAGAATAAAACTGACATTTTTATACATTTCTAACATAAAACTTTTTTAAATAGATTCATAAATTGGCTGTTTTGGATTTTACAAAAATATTCAATTTAATTTTTACTTTTAGTTGTAAAAGAAAAAAAAATACAATAATTGTAGCGCGTTGCGGGGTATAACGTGATTAAGGTTATTATTATTTTGTAATACAATGTGGTGGTGTGCAGGACCGGAGTGAAAAAGTCGTGGGAGATCGTCTATGATGTAAATTATATAAACATTATACTCAGCTCTCGTCTTTCATCAACACCTGCTACGAATGTTATGGGTTTTGTTCTTGCCATCTGTCTGTGTTATACATTGCCTGTCTGGTGTACCTATATATATATATATACATTCAAATACGTAATATAGTATATACGTAGACAGTGGCATTTGGGAACCGTATTTTGTGATTATAATGTAGATGCTTTAGAATATTTTAATATTTTCTATTTCATATTAAATATATTGTTTATACATAATATACATTTATATTTACATATAATATATAATTATTAATTTCCAAATTTTGTTTCTATTTTCTAAACAACATCTGAGCTATAATTATATTAACGAAAATTATTAAACTTTGTCACTATATGTGATTCCCGTTAAATATATGTCGTGTTATATCCTGAATTTCATTTCTCTCATCAATGTTCAATGTAATATGTTGTTAGCATTGTTGCAGATAAACAATGTACTCCTTTTCGCAACGTTCATTTATTTGTATATATATATTGTACATTTTTCAATACCCCATGTCCAATTTTTTCAATACTGTCCAAGTGGCTTAGGAAAATTCTGGCTATATCATTCGAAAGCTCATAAAATGAGAAAGTTTTTGCGAAATTCTATTAGTTTTTTTTCTAGCCAAAGTTTACTTTAGCAAAAAAATTTTTTCTTCAAAAATGACATATATATATTTTATTTAATAAATGTTTTAGCTAACGTAACAACCGTTTATAATTAGCTTTTAAACAAAAAACATATATATATATATATATATATTTATATATCATTTTCAAAAATATTATAAGTTACAGTGTAAATTTCATATTTATTAAATAAATAAGAATACACTAGTAATTTTTTAAAGCAAGAAAGAAAAAATCGAAAAACTTGAACGGTTTTGAAAATCGAACTGCAGTTCATATTATACATATATACATTCATTTTTAAATCCTGTTTGCAGGGTGTAGAATCATCTTATTCAGTTTGGCACACATTTGTCTTGAAACATCCGTGGTGCACACTTTATACTACACGTGTATATAAATATATAAACCTTATATATTATAACTTTCTAAGGTACTATAAATTATTATAAATTGACGAAACTCAATCTCACACGTATATTGTAATATCTAATATAAGAGCAGATAATGATTGAATAGTTTTGAAATGTCACGTATATGTTATAATATACAAGTAGAAATCGCGAGATTAAAAACCAACGTAAATTGCTATATATTTGCAGTGTATATATATATTCAAAAAGAAATAATAATAATAATGGTCTGTGTCTGTGTTTCAATATTAATCAGTATAATACATCATTCTATACATGATATACACGTTAAGCATTTCAAATATTTATAAATATATGAAGGAACTTGACTTATTTATATAGGTCATTGCAGCTCATAATACTGGGTAAAAAACTTCACGGCTATAGAATAAAGGCCAAGGATAAAAATCAATCCATAATATCGTATACATATTATAAGTATTAATGTATATATACCGAGAGAAATATTAATTTATTAAAAATGAATTAGGTTGCGCATATAAAATGATTAGATATAATTTTTAGACCAATACAGATGGGTAATATAATTTGTATATAATATATATATTAATATACACCGGACAATATTATATATGCACACATTGACACATATGTTATATATATATTGACCTAATATATAGATTAGGATTTAGGCATAGGTATATATAAAATATATTATATGTAATATATATTATAAAATGCGTAGGGTATAAAATATATTATATCGTACAAATGATTCTGAAAACGTTTTTAAATAAATAGCATCACTATAGGGTTTTCCTTTAATGAATTTAATTAGTTACAGTTAAATAAATAAATATATATATATATATATATATATATATATATATATACACTTATAAAAATTTAATTATAATATACATTATAATAAGTAAAAAAAAAAAATTAAATTAAATTGCTATTAAAATTAACATTACTTTTACTGTATATTATTATTCAATGAAAAATTAATAATAAGAAAAAATAAACATGAATTTTATATATATATATTATATGAGAGAATTTTGACAATATTTCTCCCTTGGCTCGGACGATATTTGCACACAATCGATAGCATTAATAATTAATCGATAATTCGTCACGGACAGTGCAATTATCAGTAAATTCTCAACTTCGTTCACGATAAAAATATGATAAACAGTGGAATGTTTATTTTTCGTAAACATTCGCTAACGCATTAACGTATAATAAACGAAGTGTACAATATTTATAAAAAAATAAATAAATAAATAACGCTTTATGTTAAATTATATTACATGAGCCGATTAAGATAAATACATTGAATTGATCGTTTAATTGCAATACATTTGTGAAGTCCGTAATAACTATTGAACATATTTATACGGAGAAATATAAAATAAAACTGAAAAAAAAATCCTTTAGAAAATGTATTTATGATAAATAACGTAAAATATATGGAAAAATATAATGCGTTAATAAATTTCATATCGAGACATCAGAAAACAATTTATAAATTCACATCGAATCGTCGTAATCTGATAATCCGTATGTAGGCAATTATGGGTCAGCAACCTCTTTATCCGTCATACGCGAATCGTATTTGTTTTTCATCCAGGGCACACAACATATAATTATATGTACTAATCATTTTATTATTATGAAAACTCATATAATACGAGCTTCAATATGTCCAGTTATATCTTTATAAATTTATTATACATCTGTTGCGTGAACGAAATATTATTAGGAAAGATTGGATTAAAAAATCGAAGGTTTTTTTTGTTTTTTTTGTTTTATGCATAAACAAAAGGGGGAAAAAATGAAATAAAATAAACGGACTGCCGTAACGTATATAGTGTTATAGGATGAACTGCAGAAATCTATTGTATAATAATTATTAAATATCAGAAAAAAAAAAAAACAATATAAAACCTATTGTATCGTCTGGCCATACGCAGACCTCGCAGTTACGACAAATTACAATTGAAAAAAAAAAACGCTAAAATGCTAAACGATAATAGAAAAATCGAAAAAAATAAATATGTTAAACATGACGGCGCTGCAGGTGTTTTTAAACGGCGGTGAATCGCGACGGCGACGACGACAAAAAATTCTTATACAATAAGAAAAACGGGTTATATAAATATGTATTATTAATGTCATATAAATTAGTAGAGTTGGAGACCCCGGTTTACAATAATATAATATTGGCATTTAGTATACTAATATATAGAATCGATTTAAATATTATAATTTCAAAAAAAAATATTGAAAAAAAAAGAGTATCTGGATATAGAATTTTTTTTTTGGAAATTCGTATTTTTCAACAATATTATAATTACACTTCGAATACAAATTTTTTTTTTTTTTTTAATTTTATAAGTGTAAAATGTGTACGAATATTCAGCGCAGTTTTTGGAATTAAATACTTTCCGTTAATTATTATCCCGCGCTTTAATATAACATTCATATTATAATTATTGTAAATAATGTCGATACGCGCGATTGCTTTCTCAAGCGCAAAAACTCTATAATTATACGAGTATATGACAAAAATATATTTACTCGCACGAGGTGTGCTACCGAAAGTATAGTAATAATTTTTTTTTTTTTTAGCAAAACGTTTTCAATACCTATTTGAAATCTACATCAGAAAGGTTTGAATAAAATATTTGTTATATATAATTTTTTTTTTTTAAAAAGCATTTTTCAAAGAACACAATCGTTGCGATTATATTGTAGCAGTCCGATATGACTGCAGTGCACCTATATATATATATATATTCATATATAACATTTGTATAATAATAGTATTAAATCCAATATCGTAAATTTCAACGGCAAAAAAAAACAAGGTTTTTTAACAATTTGATTTTTTTTTCCCGAAAATTCGTTTTGTTTATAGGTGTTCAATTTATATGTTATATTTAAAAATAACGAGAAATCGTTTTCAACTTCAGTTTCGTCATTCCGAATATAAAAAAATAATAAAATAATTATTGGAGAGCCGTTATAATATACGCGTAGTAAATAGAATGATTGACATCGTATAATATAATCGTTCGTATATTTAATATACGCAAACAGTATATTTGTACAGTACAGTTATAGTAATCAATTTACGAAGAATTTCGACAAAAAAAAAAAAAAATTATCAATTGCGTTTCGACTAAAAATAACGGTTTAGATAGTCGTATGATTATATATATATATAGATGAATCATATATAAATATATTTACATATGTACATACGTGACATCAAAATGACTGAAGAATTGCTCATAGAATTCGTGACAAACATATTACAGAAATTAACAATAATACAATACGTCATATTGTACTGCGCGATATTACGAATTATCTACGCATTTATACACTTCATTTAAAAAAAAAAAAAATAATAAACACCGGTGCTCAATGTCAAAAGATTAAAACGGTTTTTTTTTCCTACAATTTTTTTTATATTTATTATTGTTTGAATTCGTTTTGCATATACTTTGTATAATATACATTAGCTCTTGAAATTCGTACTCGTATTATTTATACGCGGGTTATGTATAATTCCGTGAATATTATTAAAATGCATAAACACCTGCACGAGGATTATATTATTGTAGCCGAGCAATTTAACCGTTATCTGTGTGCCACCTATATATATATATATAATATGTACAATATATATATATAATATGTATAATATATATAATATGTATAATATATATATATATAATATGTATAATACTATATTTGAATTTGTCCGGCTTCGCCCGCGAACAGTTTTGCCGCCGGCCGGTACGTATGCGAGGTGTTTATTTGTGAAATTTGACGTTAAAATTATTACATTCGTTTTATTTATTATTATTATATTTCAAACCCGTCCGGTTATATCACGTGTTTCTCACAAATCTCAACTCTTTAATTTTTACCCCCTTTTCAAATAATCCTTTCTTAGCGGATGCCTACGCCATATATAATGGCTACGTGCACGTCAAAATCCAGCCCGATTCGTCTGGATTCGTTTCTAGGATATACCGGTCAGTCACATTTTCCTTTTACGTATATAGACAGATAGAAGATGTGTGCATCATAAGTATATATATATATATACAATTTATACAGACCTCGTGTGAATTCAGAGAGGAGGAATATAAAAGTGACACTAATCGTATGGACGTTATTGCGGGGGATACATACAACAAAACGTTTGTCCGAAAATGAAAATATAAATAACGTTTTGGCCTTTAACAGTTTTTGCCGTTGTACTGCGTTTGAGTAAAAACGAATACAATAACCGTTTGGGCGGGGGGGGGGGTCCCTATGATATATATACACATATAATATAGGAAAATAATAGGTAAAATTTTCTATGACATATTGTGTACAATTCAATTTTAATTTTTACGGCGCGACCGATGTTTAAGATTTTTTTTTTTTTTTGTACAACGCAGTGGTTTAGAGAAAATATAATCGAACTCGGGGCCGGCGGCGTTATGTAATTTTTATTCGCGACGTGCCGTGTTCAATGAATATCGTTTTATACAATATATAATAATAGTAACGGTCTCTCCGCGTAGCCGCCAACGATATCGCGATTATAATATTCAACAATACAGCTACACACACACGTATATTATACAAATATGTTTTTATATTATGCGTATGAAATATCTATAATGAAACGGCGATAACGAGAGATTTACGATAAACACAAGAAAATCGTATTGAAATATTAAAATATAACGTTAAAACTGGGCAAATATTATTTTATATTATGTAGCGGTAAAAATGTAGGGGTGGGAAAAATGCGCACGGCACTTGGACGTGAATTTAGAAGGGGAGAAGGGGGTTTAAATAAATTGCGTAAAACGATATTACAAAGGTGTTTTAAATAAGTGAGCAGTTTATTATTATCCGTCGTACCACAAATGCGATACAATTAATTAGAATATTTTAGTTTCTCGTCATTATTGACTACTAAATATTTTTGACAACTCGCAAGAGAAACGAATTGTTCTTAAAAATTTTCAGGGAGATTGTCTCCCCCCGATAATACGCCACCGGATTGAATAGTCCGCAGATAGTTTAAAATCTGTTGGTTGGGCTGTAGTAGTGAACACTGGACGATTTTACTGAGCCACTGCTAGCGAATTGGTCGACTAGCACAGCTCGTAAACTCGCTCAATGTAAACGACACTCGGAGTGGCTTTTTTTTTTTTGGCGGTTTCCCCCCGCCGACGTGTTTCCCGAATAAAATTCCACGGAAATATCGCGCGCGCGCACACGTACAATAGTACCGTCGACGTCGGTACGGGAGGATCGCAGTGGCTAAACTGGTACCACCGTCCCGCAGCCGTGCTCCGAGCAAGTCCCCGGCGGCCTTGCGCCAGTCAGTCGTTGTCGGGACAGTCGCGGGGAACGCGGCGGTCGACCATCACCAGCTGCTTTGCGCCGGTGTGTTCGGTTCACGGAACGCTGCGCACGTTTTCACTGTGTTAAACCCGTTTCGCATAATATTAAAACATTGTACAAAATACATATTGCGCGTGTCGTGAACACGCGTTCGTTACGATTTCTCTCGTGTTGCCGGCGCAACCGAAACTACTCAAATATATTAATTCAATCAAGAGTTAATTTATGAATTAACTTGAATTCTATTTATAATTATACGTTATTTTTTATTCGAATTTCCGCGTCCGCGTAGGTACGCCCGAGGAATATTGTGCGACGAGGAACGACGATGCGGTGAGTTTTTTTTCCCAACGATCGTATCACACATACAAACACGCACAGGTCATTATTATACATTTTTCCGCAATCTTTAACGGACTATTTTATATATATAAATCGAGAATTTCTCGTCGTATCCCTGCTGAATGTGATAAAAAAAAAATTACAATTTTTTATTTTTTCCATATTAGTCGTTTTCAATCAAATTTATTTAAATTATAACGTGATTATTGGAATCGGATAATTTTTCTCTCTCTGTGCGCACGTATAAACTATATACTTCTATAATTTATAATAATAATAATAATAGTAAAACGTATCCCGGAGATCCCATTTGAATTCTTACTTACATAAATCGTCTTTATTTTTTTTTTTTTTTTTTTTTGTCCCGTTATTAATATATATATTCCACGTTCGAGAACGTTTTTGGTAATTTTATTTTAATTTTTAAATCAGTTGGTTTTGTGGTGGCGCCTCGGAAAACAAAATCGAATGTCTGAGAGTATATTGACGGGGAATTGAAATCGGTTCTCTAAATTCCTAAGATCGTTTGGAGGAGTAAGTGGCAGCGGTTCTTAATTGGCTGGTTGGTCCGTAGTTTCAAATTTCTTTTTTCAATTTACATCAATTTTTAAAATTTCAAAAAAAAAAAAAAATGTTAACTTTTTAAAATTTCAACAAAAATTTAACACAATTGTCGCGGTCGTTGTACCTGTGACAGAAACGTACGGGGAGTGAAATTATATTCCGTGTTATAATATTACGTTACATGCGGTTTACTATATGAACAACAGCATCCATTCCAACAATGTGCGCCACAACTGTATAAGGTCAAAGAAGAGCTCTCGATTTTAATTTCTATTTTTTATGTTTTTTTTTTTTTATACAGTGTGGCGTGTACTGCAATCGGTTTCAAAAGTTTCCGGTAGAAAAGTCGTCGCGCGATATGACTTACGCGTAGTAATTCTTCCCCTATTCGATAATAAACTCGAGACCTGGGCGAGAATACTTCGCCTCACAGCTGCCGCGGAGGAGAGATTTTTAATGGCCGTTCGATTATATTTATCGGTATATAACGTTTGAAATTAAATATATATTTTTTTTAACTATACGGTTTGTGTGTGTGTGTGTATATATATTTAAGTACCGTTTCGGCTTTTATTATTTTATTTTCTCAGTTTATAATAGCGTAATGTATTGTACGCATATAATAAAAATCTTCTTCCTTCTCTTCGCCCCTTTATCATCTCGCGCGCACTCGGGTTCCACTGTATTAGGTATAAAATGTATTGTCTGACACCTCATCAGACATAATATTTTATAATAAACTTTTATATCGCACTGCGCGGGCCGTTGTGTCACATCGTTTTTGTTCGAAAACAAATCCGGTCGGAAAAAGAAAATAATTTTTTATATCCGTGTTTTATAACTCGCTTATAAAATCATTGTATTACGCGCGCGGCGTAAAAATGCGTGTGTTTTTTTTTTTTTTTTTGAAATTTTTTATACGTATTTATTGGCAACTGTAGTGCGACCATACGCTACAATAGTAGTAGTAGTTTTTTTATGAAAATTATCCGGATGTCCGGAAATGGGTAACTCATTTTAGATTTTTTATACGTATTTTATATTTTTTCACTGCTGCATGCGTACTCGTCCGCGCGTGTACATATTATTATTATTATTATTGTTATATAGTCGCGTGTGCTTTGCCGTCTCCCTTTACACCGCGAACGTGCGACCTTTTTTTTTTTCAATATAATTACACAACAATATAATATATAATAACAATAAAATATACATAAAATACAGTAAATATAATATAATTATTATATAAAGTGTAGATATAACTGCAGCAAATCGAGTTCGCAGCGCGTATACGATAATAGCTAAAATATATTTATAGAAAAAAAAAACAAAAAATTCGATAATAATTATTGAATACACGCGGATTACGTTAATAAATTCTATTGTTGTAGGAACCGCTGTTATATTAGTTATAAACAGAATATTATCAGACGTACAGTGTGAGATGTGCATGTAAAATAATGACGAATGAACGACTGTATGGAGATTCTATGATTTTGGCCCAGAGTGGGGATGATGGAGGATATATGTTAAATATATTTAATGTATGTTATAAGTTATAACATGTTACATGATGGCTTCGTGTTTTCACCGTACGATAATTACAAAATATACTTCGGAGAACGTGTAGTACAATATATGTCACTTGTTAACAAGTTACAACTATTTACGAATTTATATAATTTACAGACTATATTATTATAGTGTGTAAATTATAAATTCGTAGATATTTGTGACTTGGAATCGATATCGATAATAATAATATATATATAATCGAAAATATGTTATAAGATATTAATCAAAGTCCGTGTGCTGAGTACTCGCAGTGTTATGGTATTGTCATGGAGATAATACATAAAACAAGCAATTTAATATTTCGTCTATATTAGAATTGAATATTTTTTTTATTTTTTTTTTTGTAATATAGATTTTTTCGAATTTATTAAACACGTCGTTTTTAACGCTATTTTCCACATGTGTTTGAAACGAATGTTTTAAACATAACAACCCTATAGACAAATATAATATGTTACGCGTGCAGTATAATTAGTATATATATATATATATATAGTGTTAAAGAACGTTAAAAATATAATAACAACTAACATATGCGCTGTGTTCGGTAATGCAGGATGTATTATATACACATCATCTGTGCAGACGGTTAAATATATATATATATATATAAAAAAAAAGAAATATATACTTTTTTTTAAATAATTATTATAATACGCTCGGTTACGGTTTATTATATGTTTTTTTCTTCGTATTTATACATTTTTTTTTTTTGCCTCCTTCCCTCCCCCCTCGTACTCGAATCATTATTAATGCTGCGCGGGAGTTTATACACGCACGATTATTCATATTAGTTGTCATATTAGATTGTCGTTATATCTACTGTTTTTGCATAACGGCCATATTATATGTGTGTGTTTGCCCGTCGTTGCAAAAAGACTCAGGGGCGGTTCTTGACAAGTCTCAAAGGGAGAGGCGGATGAAATATATTCACACATATTTTATATACTTTTCATCTACCAAGGACAATGAAGAAGTGTCACCTCGTGGTGAATTTTTTTTAATTCAAAACGATCCTATTGTTCTAACGTGTTTGTATGCGAGATATTTTTACTATTTTCTCTCCACTACTAACTGGTATTCCTCTTAACAAAATCCGTGCCGGTGCCGTTCGATTTTTTCTCTTTAACAACTATCCGGTAGACACTATACCAGTGTTGGCGTGCACTTAATATAGTATAGATATTTCTGAAAGTAATAATATACGAGTACAGATTTCTGTTTAATCTCGTCGTCTACAGGATACGTATACGTTTTTTTTTTTTTTTTTTTTTTTTAGTAAACTGTTCTTGGCGCCTCCGCGAAAACCCGCTTGTGGTCTTGGACGAATATATTTAAAAACAAAAAGGGACGCGATCATCCACTTATCGCCGCCGCCACTGCGAATGAGCGGAATTTTTTTCATCATTCACTAGACACAATTTAAGGAGATTACTGAAGGGTAATAGATGATAAATTTTCTCCTATTGTTATTAGTTATTACGTATTGTGTCTTGTAGCGCACACGAAACAAACTACCGTATACATATAGTAAAACCGCGGCAACAGACGACGTTTTTTTTTTTAACTATATTTCAGTATCTAGTGCGATATATAAATCGACTATTTTTGAATTTTTTTTGTTCTTCTATCTCATGAGATGTTGAAAAAAATCGGGTATTAGAATTTTTTTCTAGTTGTAATTTCGTCGGTTTAAAATAATAAAAAAAAAAATTAGAAACGTGGTCGATGTACGAAGTATATTTATACGGATAGACTGCAGCACTCCGAACGACGAATTCTGCATATTTCTCATCGATCTGCAACACTACAACGTTATGGAACGTCATATCTATTTTATTCAACGCGATTCCCCGCAATAACACCAGGCCTGCGCAGTGCAGGTGTTCGAACTTTTTCGTCTTTGTGCCTTCGCAACGGCTCTCGTCGAATCGTTATTGGTAATACAACGACAAAAATTATTGTTTCCGTATAATACGTGTGTGAATTTATCTACCGTAATAATATATAACCTTATAAACAACGAGAGGAAAAAAGAACTGAAATCAAGTGTTTTGAATGAATCAAAAATCATTCGAATAAAAAAAATCTCGTCGTTATCCCGCGTTCTGTGCGCTGCAGCCACAAGACGTAAAAATAATTAATCGAACACAAATGAGAAAAAAAAAAATGAGAGAAAAAGAAATTACAGTACAAAACCCTTAGAGAGGAATTGATAATTTAAAACGGGACGAATGAGGGAAACATTGATGGTTTTCAAGATATAATTTGGGGCAATAGTGAATGGAGTGTGTTACTATTGGAAACGAATGAATTCGTTAGGACGGGCCCCGTTTATAGGAAAGGAGAAAGGACAGTTGAAGAGGAGATCGAGAGGAATTGCTAACAAAGGATACGCGCCATAAGGAGAGAATCACATTTATAAGTATAGCGTGAACGAGATAATATACAACGATTGTTGTTGCTTTTGCTCGCTGTTATTAAACTGTTTACAAAAAAAAAAAAAAAAACCGATTCTCTACGAATTTTTTCTCCCGCGTATGGATGTGGAGGGGTTGCTGCCACTGGCAGTTCTTTCACGCCGCGGGTGCCGGTTTTTTTCGATAGATATATATTATGTATTTTTTTTCCCCCTCCGTAAACACCTCGAGACTTTAACGACAAATTCCGAATAAATATCACGGTTGCGCGTATCGTATAAAACCGTCGAGTCGCCGCGGTGTTTTAAAAAAATACACGTTTTTTGTAAAAAAGAAAAAATGTTTTTCGTTTCTCGTCCCCGCCACAATAATATTATTATCGTGGTGTGTGCGGTATCGTCCGACATTTATCGCTCGCGGTGGTCACACTGTTTTGTAAAAAAAAAAAAAACGGTTAAATCACGTTTCGTTACTGGGCGGAGTGATCGGCGGCGGCGGTGCGTGCGCGTACCTCGACCGCCGGCCCGTCGCAACGCGGACACTTACGGCACACACGTACGCAGCCACCGCCGCCGCCACGCAGCCGTTTCGTCAAGTGACCACTACTACCACTGTTCGCGGTCGGCGGCACTACTACCCCACTCCGATTACTCGACGTCAGCGGTTTTTTTCTTTTTTGCTCCACTCCGTTCCGCCGGTTCAATCGTCGTCGCGTTTCACCGTGTCGCGCCGTCAGTTATTATTATAATAATATTATTCACTAGTACGAAACGCACCTCCGGGAAAAATTAAAAAAAAATAAAAAATACGCCGTCTCGTCGTATTTCGGGCGGCAGAGTAAGAAACGCACACCCGGGCGCGCGTTCACTGCTCTACTCGTGCCATTACGGGATACGATGAATCAATGCAGTCGGTTAAAAATAGTCCGGTTCGAAACGGCCCGCGTTTCTGTCTAATCGAGGAAATGTCTCGACGATATCCGGTCAAACGCGCTGCTGGTCGCCGTCGTCTTCTCAGTACTGATATCAGTGGCGGATCGTGTCTCGCGCGCGCGTTCGCGTCGGATCGGCGGGACGCCGGTCTACGGCGGCGCCGTCCGTCAACGCCTTCGTCGTAGGTACCGCGACGAAGACGACAACGACCGCCCGCCGCCGCCGCCGTCTGGCCACAGTGAATCGCACCGCGAACAAATGGCGCGCGTTCTCTCCTCACCACTCGGCGGTAAACGTTTCCTCTATATTATAGTAGTAACACGTGTGTAAAAATATAAAACTTTCCGCGCAATACGGCCGACGCGTTTTTACGCGGGCAAGTGGTTTTTGTTGTGTCGCGGCGGTGCACGCGTTTCGATATCGGCCGCCGCCGCCGCCTCCTCATTTTCCCTCCACCGCGTCGTAGACGATTTTTGTTGGCAGAGCGACTTTTGCCGTCTCAACGAATATTATCGTTTGGTCGTCGTCGTCCTCCGCCCCCCTCCGGTGGAATGTCCGTCAAGTTCCGGTTTTGTTATGGGTGGAGGGGGGGGGGTGATGGAAAGCGCCCGCGGTATAAATAATCGGTTAGCAATACGAGAAAAGGAATTGAGAAGAAATCGATAATGTATTTTTTTTTTTTTTTTTTTTTTGTCTACTATAGACCAGCCCTATACCCTACTATAGAAATAGTGTATAGTTCTTATTATTATTTTTTATTTTTTTTTGTCAAATTTTTTTTAAACGTTAGAATACGACAATTATTGTGCACGTCGAGAACGATGATGGAGAGAGAGAGAGAGAGAAGATTCTTTTTCACCGTGCCATTCGATTTTTCTTGTTTAATTTTAACTTTTTGGCATCGATTATGCGCGCAGCGACCGGTTATTATTCGAAGTATTTTTCATCGAATAAACGTTCTTTCACCATTGGGATATTTGGACATTTGCTGCATTGAAAAATATTAATAATTTTCGAAAAAAAAAAAAAGAAGTCTGTTTTGCAAAGCATTCTAATACATACGTAGGCTTTCTTTTTCACTACAAAGCCGTGTCTAGGAAGAATTTAAACAAATTCTATTTTTTTTATTTTTGTTTCCATACACAATAAGTTATGATCTATACGTATCGTTAATTTATAAAACACATTGTTGTTTGATGTAAATTTCTTTGGAGATTCGTATAATGAATGTGTTTAGCGTCCAGGTATTTTCTCTGTACGAATTAAAAAAAAAACGAGTTGTTTTTTGTCTCCTTACTGCTTTGAAATTTTACACTAAGCAATTGCGTCCGTTTTTTTATATGAAAGGATTCAAATGTCAATTAAAAAAACATTTAGAGCGTGTTAAGTTTATCGTTAAGAACTGTATATTAATGCATTTTTATAGCAATATATTGATTTCATTAAGCTGCTGTATATAAACACTATTTATCGACACTTCATTTTGAGTCCATTAATGGAATGTTTGTTTAATATTCTTATAATAGGTACACATTACGATAATTATTATGTACGTTATACCTGTATACAATGCTTATTGAATTTCATCGAAAAGTCTCGCGTCTCTTCTGGTAAAATTGTGTGAATTACAATTAAAATAATTTCTATTTCAACTAGTTCTTTACGCACATAACTACCTATTTTTCTAGAATTTTTCGTGAATTTGTGTAGATATGGGAAATATTATTTTTTTTTGTTTAATTCGCTCTGAAATCTATACTGTTTATAATAGTACAGTCCCGCTTACTTTTATTTCACTTTCACAAAGTTTTTTGACAATAATTACTTACGAACATCAAATTTGCTCGTATAAAATATAACTTCTGTTATTGATTTTTAACATCGTATCCAAACGATTATTAAAATCGAATAAAAGTATTACTTTATCATCGGGAAACTAAGCGAATTTATTATTTGTAATATAAAACGCCAATTGTGATAAAATGTGCTCAGTAGTTACCTAGTTATTATTTTAAATTTCTAAATCAATGTCATTTAACATTTTCGCATAATGACAATTATTCGTAATAAATAAAGTCCTTCATACTGCGGTGCAGATGTTTTTTTTTTTTTTTTTACTGTCGGTTGACATATTTTAATTGATTTTAATATACTATCCTGAGCAGATTTCCAAGCATGTATTTTAGTCGAATGCAAACTGTTTGTCGCAGTGTATGATAATGATAATACATTATATAGAGATATTTATGTGTGACGTAAAATATAAATTATAAATTCTACTGTATCCTTTTGTCCTTCAAACTATAATTATGGATATACCTGCTTAGGAAACTAAGTCATCAATATTGCAAGGGACATGGAGGCGTCTACGTATACCTAGACATAACCCTATTCTTCGACATAAATTATTATATATAGTTTAGCTATTAATAATACTGCTACTATTGATTTAAAAATGTCAGCATGTGAATTATAAATCGACTATGGATTGCTTCATTTCTGAAACTGTATTGACAGGAGTACGGACAGGTATCATTAAGTTGTAACTAAATTAGTTGTATAATAACTATGGAATAAATTTCAATTGCATTATGTGTAGTGCAGTGTAGAAATGTTTTCTTATTTTTCTAAATACCAAAACAAAAAGATTTAATATTATCACGGTTCGATTTTGTATTTCAGTAAGTTTAATTTGTTTATAATACGCATTTCGATATTTTTATCATCTAACAATTATCTATAATTTTCGTTCTAGCAATTATTTTGTAATTATTATATACATATTGTTGCGCGTATTAGAATATACTAGATCACGGTAGATAAATAGTTGGTGGACAATTTTTATTAATTATTTTTGGAATATGTATAATTATTTATGATTAGAGATAAATGTCTTCGTTGAACGTCTTGATAATATTAATTTTACTGTTTTCTGTTTTTTTTTTAATATGCAATATGGGAGTAATAATTATGATAATATGTAGAATTTGGATTATAATGCGTTCTGGGTTAAAATCAATAAAGTCATTTTTATATCTATTAGATTTAAAGAGGAGAATTTTTTTAGGACACGCTATACTTTTTGTAAAAAATATTATCTCTAGATATTAGAGAAAAGTAAGTTTTGAAATTTTGCAAATTTTTTTTAGAGTGCTATAACTATTTGAGATGTTTTTATTTTGTTTAAATTAAATTCTTTTTGAAAAAAAAAGTTCTTTGCACATTAAATTTGGTTATGGAGTATAGATGATCAGACAATTGTATTTTTGCGTTTTCGTGTTATTTGCCTCTTATTATTTTTATAATGTGCACACTGTACATGGTCACACGGATAATATTAATAGATCAATGATTTTATTCACAACGATTTCTTCTAGACTCGATTGCTCAATCGATCCAAACTTTTGTTGGAAGTGTTATATTCCATCATGATCTATTCATTAATATTTATTACCTTGTTTGATGCCTGAATAATTAGAATTCTATACAATAGTCAATTTACTAGTAGAAATGTTTATATAGTTATCAGGGTCATCCAACTATAAATATAAATCAATTGACACAATAATGTGTTTTATGTTTTTTTTAAATCAAACACAAACAAATTTCAATGACGTTGAAATGTGGTTTCTGAAATTCTTTTATAAAATTGAGTGGTAATATTATAATAACAGTGGGAATATCGATTATTATAAATTGCAATTTATTTTGTCTTTGGCATTCTGTTAATGTTTTGAATTAATTATTATTAATGACTTTCGAAAGAAATTGTAATATTATTTACCAAAAATGTACAAAATAGATTATGCTTAGTTAAAAACAAAAAGAATAAATAAATGTGGGAAAATTGACTCGTATACCAATAGTGAAACACAAATATTTTGTTCAGCTCTGATTTGATGATAAATATGTTTTGAAAATTGTTATTCAGCCCAAATCATATTTTTAACAATTAAATTATTGTTATGTGATGAAAATGAAAATACATTTTTCTTACATAAATAAACTCATAATATTGATTAGATTAGGAGTTTGGTAGGTATATAAAAATAATTTTTGTATTTAAAACAGTTTTAATGAACATTAAACATTATTCCTTAGCTATGTATAATAATAGGTAATGGTTCAATGAACCAGATCATTATATTAATAAAAAGTGAATAAAAATGTCATTAATAAATAGTGTTAGGGTATTTGTGGTGAATCACAAATTAAGGTGAAAGTAGTTTAAAACTAGATATGGAACAGTAGTTATCCTGAAAATTATTCTACGGCACTAACCATGACACAAATCGTGTTCATATACCATCACAAAAAAGGGAAAAACTGATGGTGTAATAGGTATTAAATGGCATTGTTTGAATTATTGTTGTTTTGTTAGATGATTCACGGTCCGGAAAGAATCCGTACACATACATTTTCTAAAAACGTTAAATTTTGAAATTAAAAATCATGACAAATGTTTGTTTCAATATTTTTTAAATTATTATTAATTATTACGAAATCTTAATTATTGTTATTAGTTAATTTTAAACTAAACATATTTCTTTAATTAATAAAGATCGAAATTAATTCCAAATGTATGCATATACAAATATCAATTGTTATTTTTTGCTTGTAGCTACAAACATAAATTATAATTTATATTATAAAATTTACATAATACATTATACGTATCTATCTACCTATTTAGAAATTAGAATGTATCAAAGTTTAAATGATTAAATTTATAACCTACTTATATGTATTATTTTTATCGTTTAAAATGTGTAATAATGTAATATTATTATTGCTTAAGTTTTTTCTTAATTAGGTAACTAGAAAGTTTTTATCTTCTAACAATTCTATTTTTGTTGTTTTTTTTCTAGGTTTACAAATAATTTGAATAGTGCTTTCTCAAAAATTGTCAAAAAATCTAAATTGAGTAATGTAAGTATATTATTTTCGTAAAAATAGTGTAGTGTATATTATATGCTTAGTGAACTAATTTATATGCAAATGTATATTTCATTTTTAGAACATATTAAATTAATTTCATTGGTCATAGTTTTAGTGTTTAAAATTATAAACATTTTACAAATGTTGTTTTGTCTTAAATACAACTTTTGTAATATATTTTTTGTAGATTATTTCTATTATTTTAGTGTGAAAATCACTAAATAATTGAAAAAATACAAAGAGCATTTTTATAGCTCATTATAGTTAAAAAAAAAAAAAGAAAAAAATTACTAGTATGTAGTTTATAATTTATATTAAGTTATATTAATTTTATTTGAAAAAAAATTGCAATATTATTTGTTGTTTATAAAAAAAATAGTGTTTTTGAATTCAAATGATTAATTGTTGGTGCACGTTTGCTTACTTTTTATGTTTAATTTAAGTCACATAAATTTGCTTTCTTTTATGTTTATAACTTTTTGTTAGCATTTGATGTTACATCCATATTTAGTTGAAAAATTTTCAATTGTAGCGTTACACGTAACTGTATATTTGAAAGTAATAATATAATATATATACGTATTGTGTTTCAGAATAATTAGGAGAAATGCCATGATAGGACGATTGTATTCTTTAATTATATCGCTTGGCGGCTTCACGTTAATCACGTTTTCTCTGTGGTCAGTATGGAGCAGGATTGTCAATGTCGACGAACTGCATGCGGGCCGTGTCGAATATCGTATACTTACGTTGGAAAATGTTACTTCAAAACCATTCGAGTTGCACTCTTTGTCCAATACCGATCTTCACTCATTGATAAATTTACCGTCGTTCAATTTTATTATAAACCGAAATGTATGCAACAACGACACTCAATTGGTAATGGCTCTAGTTCATACAGCACCGAAAAACTATGCCAAACGTCAGGCTATAAGAGATACGTGGGCAAAGACGATACCAACATTGTTTTTCATGGGTCTCCCAGATTCAAATGTTACCCAAAATGATATTATTTTAGAAAGTCAATTGTACAATGACATTGTCCAAGGAGACTTTTCAGATTGTTACCGTAATTTAACTTATAAACATGTGATGGTACTGAAATGGACTATATACTATTGTCCCTGTGCCAGGTATTTGCTCAAAACCGATGATGATACATTCGTTAATGCACCATATTTGTTGGAGATACTCAATTATAGGTTATCGCCTTTAGGGGCTCGTAATTTACTTATGTGCCAACTCACAATATCTGGAATGGTTAAACGATCATATAGATCAAAATGGAGAGTTTCGTATTCAGAATATCCGGATCGTTGGTATCCGATTTACTGCAAGGGTTGGGTAATAATATATTCGCCAGATGTCATTTATAAGTTGTATATGGAAGCACAAGTAACCCCATATTTTTGGATTGATGACGTTCATATTACTGGTATATTAGCCGGTAAACAAAACATTACACAAACGGATTTGGGAGGATTAGCAGTGATGGAGTCTGATGCATTGGATGATAAGAATATTTGTAATAAATTTGTATTTTGTTTGTTGACCGAAACGAATACTGACCAAACGATGAAAAAATATTGGAATAATATTATTTCTAATAATAATATGGTTGTTTCATCTTCAACTCTGGGCCTGACGTAAATTTTAGTATCAACCAAACAAATACTAAGTAATGAATAATAATTATCTAGAACAGCGGTTTTTAACTTATTTTTCTTTATGTACCCCTAGCTTAATATTTTGATACCCCTCATTATAATTTTTTATTTTTAACAACATATAATGCATATTTTTCCGTCATTACCAGATTTTTTTCATGCATCCCTTGACATCATCTCGTGTATTCCTACGGGTATGCGTACCTCTAGTTGGAAACCGCTGATCTAGAAGAATATTTATTGAATTGTGATAAAAGTAGCCGGTAAACAAAGTTATTCGTTTTTTATTTTATTTTAGAAAGTATGTAATAAATAGTATTTAAAATAAGGCTGATATTAAAAATGAAAATTTTTAAATGTACGCATATTAATGTAATGTGTATAAATGATAATATTATATTTTAGATACTAAGATGTACGACTAATTAATTTTTATAGTCTCTTAAGCGCAACAAATTATTTTTCAGGGATGTTTAATATAAAATTTTCAAGTGATCATAATACACATATAATATGTTGTATGTGTGTGTGTATATATATAATTATATAATTTTTATTTACAGAATTATATTTAATATATTTAAAAATAAAAAAATGTAGGTATATATAATTTAGGTTAATAAAATTGTAACGTGTGTTATCCTATTATAACTGTAATGTAATATGTAAGAAATGATTACCAATAACAGTAGTCAATTTTTATTTTATTACTATTTAAAAAAAAAATTAGGAAATTCTCAAATAGTATATTTTTCGCATAAATGGTTAACATCATCCTTACAGTCTTATTCGTATTCCTCCGAGTAAAATTAAATCACTTGAAATATTTTTATATTTAACATCTCTAATATACTAAAAAATATGTTATGTAGGTAATTGTTTAGTGGTTATTTTGTTTATTAAATTGTTAGCAAATACAAGTGAAATTTATTTTGATCTTAAAATTGTTTGCATTCCAAGAACAAAAGTATATGTATATATATATATATATCTTTTAATGTCAAGATTTTCATTTAATTTATATTCTTTTGTCGGTGAAACATTTCAAATATATAATATATATATTTTTTTTTACTTAATAATTTTAATGTAAATGTTATTGTTAAATTATATAAACCAATAGGAATTATTTTAAACAATTTTTTAGTCCAATGATATCTGAAGAGAAAAACTTGAGGTTAAAATATAGTAGTCAGTGACATCTTGGTAGAATTTTTTTTTTTTTAAATAATAAGTATGTTCTATAATTCATATTAAATAACAGACTTTCAAAAGAAAAACATTCTGAATTTTCATAAACTTCTTTTTCAAATATGTACATTTTTATGTATGCCATTATAATATTTAATACTGTCATAAAAGCAAGGATTGAAAATTAATTAATTTATTATAACAAATTAGAATATTTACATTATTTTTCTAAATTAATTTTTGTAATATTTGAATGATGGAAATCAAAATGTTGTCGTCATCTTAAACTCTGTAGCCATTAAAAACAACTTTAAATGGATATTTTCGATTATTCTGATACATAAGGATTTTTCTAATGTAATGGCAGATAAATGTAGAAAATTAAATCCACTAATTATTACGCTACTAATAGTTACGCGTATTAAAATTTGTTTCACGAATTTACTAATTTGAATAATTTAAATAATTCATTTCATACAATACATGCATACCAATGGCAGTACAAAAATGACTTGGTTTGTTAAAATAACATTTATTTTACTTTCTGTCACATTCTGAGTAGAGTTAAATTACAAAAGAGAATTGGTAGCTGGTGTAAAGTATGAGAACAGTCCGGTAACAATACTGAGTTTATTATGCTGCAAATTGATGATATTTAGATCGTTAATAGTTATTTTGAGTTGATGTTTAATTGGTTTTTAATCCTTGCTTTTTTTGTTAACCGATTGTTAACGAGTATTCATTTTACAATTTAAATTTTATCATTTGTGGTTGATGTCAAAAAAAAAAATGATCTCAAGATGTACTTAGTTTTGTGTCCAACAGATTGTAAATAGTTTTCTTTTATTCGAAACACGTTATTTACTATTGTTTACAAATTCAAGAATTGATTTTTTTTTCCTTTTTTTTTGTGGTAGTATAATAACAATACAAGTAATGAACGTTCTAATGTACGTTCAGTTTAAATTAATAATTGTTAAATGTCAAACATAATGATTGGTGCATACAAATTGTCAAGTTTTGATTTACAACAATAGGAGGGGGCATATATTTTCTATTTTTAAACAATTCTCTGGTAGTTATTAATTTTTTTTTTTTTTATTACTGACAATTCCAAAAAGCGAAAGTATTGTAAATCGAAATTTCTGGTTATAAATATTTATTTTGTACAGTTTACTCAAATTTGTTTTGTATTCGTGTTATCGAATTAATAATTTCAATTTTCAATCGACCATTATAACGTTTTTAATGTATTTAATTGGAATATTATTATATGAATTGCAAAAAAAAATTGTTAATTGTAATTCATTACGAAAAATATATAAAGTAGATTTATTTTTTTTTAATTATTATTATTTGAATTGGTGCCAAAATTTAGAACTTTAGTGTCAAAAAAAAAAAAGAAATGAAAAATGCCAGTTTAAATTTGTTGCTCAATTATCACAGTAATTATTATTTAAGAGTATCCACTTAACTATTATTAATAACATCTGTTTCAAAAATGTTTTTTTTTTTATATCTTTCAAAATATGTATTGCCCACATAGGAGAGGGGGGATGACCAATATACTCATCTGACCACCATTGAAAAATAATGATCCTGATATAAATATAACTTGTGATTGGAAGTATTGAATACAAATTATATTTTAAGTAAATTTATGTATATTACTGAGAAATACACACGTATTAGATGCTTTTTGTCAAATGTTATTTTTTAAAGAAGAAAAAAAATTAACATTGTGTTTTTGTGAACCAGTGTAAAATTACTTTCATACATTTTGTTGTGTAAGATGTATGAAATTAATCTTATGATTGCTATTTTTATTATTTATTTAAAATGCGCATTCCTTAAAAAAAAAAAATGTTTTGAGAATACACCTATTGCATCTCTGTTAATCGATACGAGTGATGATTCTGGTGGTTTTTATTATTATTATTTAATTTAATTATTTTATTGAAAATTAAGTTGTTATTATAATTTGTAAGACTCTTTGTTTTATAGATTTATGAATAAATTTGTAATAAAAGAATTTCGATTTTATTGTTTTGTTTATTTGAAATTGAAATGATTTATACATTTTTTATACCCTTACCTCTTAATAATAACACATCGAATCTATGTTTTACGATTTTTATGTATCAAACATGTTAAATTATCGGCAGAATTAATATTCATCTATTAATTTTTTTTTTTTGTCAAATTTAAAACCGTTACACACACGGTTCGTGTTTATAATGCAAAAATAATCGTAAAATGTGTAAAAAAATTTATTGGTATACACTATACTCGGCACCTGCTACAAAACCAGAAGCGGTGGTATTGATAATAAATTGCAGTTATATATTTTTAATAAACAAACTCGTTTTTTAATCCGCATTGGCGTAAGACGAATTGATAATATTTTTATAAAAATATTGATTTGTCAATACATTTTTTTTTTCTCTATAAAATAATTTGTAGTATTAAACCGGTTGGAAAAAAAAACGTAGTTGATAATATACATGATTGTTTGACCGAATTGAAGTGGTCTTGCAACACGAGCGGCGGAGTGGAAACTAAATCCATTCCAGGAGATTGTTGTTTATCTGCAGACCACCACACACATTTACAAAAAAAAAAATGTTCTCTTTTTTTTGTCGTTAATTTAATGGTTTGTAGCAAAAGTAAACGTTATTTTCACTAAAATACCATGTTATATCAGTCAATTATAATAATTTTATTATTGAAAATATTAAATAATAGAAATATTGTAATATATAAACCTGCAACGACAAGCGGTTTTTATAAAATGTAATTTTATTTATTTATTACTTATTAAAATAGTATATTAAATTACTATTTGTAGTACATTAAATATCAGTATAGGTATATAGTGAGTACCTAACCCCAGTTTGTTTGTACTGACATTTTTAACTTTCAAACAACTTTTTAAGTATATCTCTCTATTGGTATATAAATTGTGGGAGAGAAAAAACGGTACGAGCTGGTTTAAAACAAAATAATAATGATATTTTAACACCAGGTCATAATAAGATCGTGCAGACTGTCCACTGCAGTCTTACAATCAACGTCGTATTCGTATTGGGATACGTACTCGTATATTAAACACGATCAATAATATTGATCGTGCATGGATCATATTGAAGACAAGTTCAATTTATTGAAACAATCAAAATTATTTTGATATTTATTGATAGAGTGGTCAATATAATAATTGTGCCGTTAACAATAATCACGCAATCTCTATGCTACACATTTTGATCGAAATTGAACAATATATTATATTGATGAATATTATTGATCATGTGTATGTTCTAAAAAAGAAAAAAAAATGAAACATTTATTGATAATAAATACCTATTGATGAATATTATTGATCGTGTATGGGACGCTTTATGTTGCCAATTTATTGTGTAGTTCGATCCGATCATTCACAATATGTCGTATATTATCGCAGAAATGTTCTTATTTATTTGAAATTCTTAACAAGTAGGTATAAATCATCGAATCTAACGATTTTTCGTTAAATTGTTTATTAAAATGCCAGTCAAATTACGTAATCGACCGCAAAATTTTACTAAAATAATTTTTTTATTATTATTATTATTATTTATACGTAGACAAAAAGAAATAAATTGTATATTGCTCGCGTAATAATTATCAATAAACGCGTATTTTTGTAGTTACATATTTAACAGTCATAAAAATGTGAATTAATAAAACAAATTTACAGGAGTCAAGAACTATATAAAACCATGTTAAGTTTTCGATTTCCGTTACACCACGTTAGCCGATTGTCTAATATTCTGTTATATCGAAATATGTTAATTTTTCAGGATAAAAAGTGGGGTGAGTATGCATAAAAAAAAATCACTCTGTATATACGCCATATACATTTTACATTATAATAATTTACGCTTGGAAACTGACTTTATAATATATATAATAATAGTTTTGAATGGTTTTTTTTTAATTATTTATATTTTTTTCTTACTTTATTTACTTATTTAGTTTTGTTTTGTATTTTTTTTATATATAATCTATACGCATATATATAGATTTATAAGTGTTGAGCTAATAATTATTTTTCATTAGAAGCTAAAAAAAAAAATGTTTGAACTATAAGGAGACGTTAAAATTCCCTCCTCCCTTGGAATTTTTTTTTTTTGTCCGCTTTCCAGTCTCTGGGTTTATATTAGGTATAGATCATCATCAGCTATCATTGTTTAAGTTCAGCGTAATAATGTCAGCTTTGGCTTATTTCATGTCGCATTGCTGGACAATTGAACCATCACGCGTAAACATGCAATATTTTCTGTCGGTATTTATAACAAATATTAATTTATAAATTGCACATAATATATATATATAGTAACGTGTTTTCGGTTAAATTTCAAAAAGAACAGCTAAACTTGTTAATACGTAATAATAGACTAGAAACCAATGAAAACACATCAAAGAATTAATATTTTAATATTTCAACGGTGCACATCGTATGGTACATTTGTTATTAAAATAAAATCTCGTTCTGCGGGGATTCTTTTCTCGTGTAAAATATTTTTAAGGTTTAAAGACGAAAAACGTCGGACGATTTCGAACACGAATTGATTCTATTGACGTGTGCGCACCACTGCCTCCTCTACTAAGTCCGCTTTCCCCCCTCGACCGCAATAATAATCGATTATTTTATATATAAAACCTGTAGTTTATTAATTATTCTAAATTATTATTAAGTGTATTCTCATTTAAAAAAAAAAAAATACATTTTTTCGTTGCCTATATTATATATTTATGCGGATTAATTTAGACACTTTGTCCTTCGGCCATATATAAATCATATTATACGACTCTTATAGACCTTATTGTATAATAATATGATGATGTCCCTGATCGTGTCTCGCGATCGTATCTATTTATAAGTATATGGGTTGTGTCGTCGGATCGATAAGTACATATTATATTTAAGTATTTCAGTAGTTTTCAATTATTTTCACTCCGTTTGTAAAATGATTATATTTATACGCGTAGGTATATAAATAAATATTGAAATAAAAACTCATAGAAGTTTCAGGGTGCCGCCCAGGAAAATTGTATTCAATAGGTAATTTTATTATTATAACTATAAAGTTGTGTCAAGTTAAAATTGTATATGTGTACCTATATTTTTATTAACGCGGGTCTATATTTATTGTAACTATGTATAATAAATAGTTTTTAGTTAGTATATAAAATAATTTTATAATGTGTTTAATATTTGACTTTTGCAGGTCGCGACGATAGTTGCGAATATTAGAAAAGCGTATATAACGAGCCGAGAATGTTGTGGATGACGACGCTTATTAAAAAGTATAGTACTTGGATAAAGTTTTAGAGTTTTGTTATTGTTGTTATATAAAAATTCGACACTGATGACAAACCAATTGGATTTAATAAAACCATTTTGACCGGAGCTTTCCGACTTGTAGTAGTAATAATATGTGCGTACATAATGAATTTTGACAAAATCGCGTTTTTAACAAAAAAAAAAAAAGAATTTAGTACTTTTTTCATTTTGCTTTTAAAAACTATTGAGATAATTGTAAAAATGACCTCCTTAAATTACATACCATCCAAGTAAAATCCGTTATTAGGAAAAAATGGGTTTACGAGTGTGCTATTTTTACTACTCTTATTTGCCATTAAAATAATAGGCTTTGTCGAAATATCGAAAATGGCAATGACAAAAAGAAATGTCGCTAAGAATTTTCAAGATTTTTTTTTTAATATATCTGAAGTAACGTAGGATCTAAAGGTTATATAAAGTACACAGCATTTAAAACCTCTATTACAGTTTTCTCATTTCGCTCAAGATCTAAAAATTAAATGTATGCAGCAAATATCCACTGCAAGTTCTAATACTCTTTTCCGTTTTAACTACAGTTAGTGTCAATTTAAATGTTTTATTTTTGCTTTAAATTGTTTTCCTTCTACCGATCCTTCACTCTCAAGGTCTCCACATCTGAACTTTTTTTTTTTAAATATTTTCCCTCGTCTCTTACAATAATAATCTTAATATTTTATGTTCCTGCAAAATAATTGCTACTTACTGTTTCTACATTAAAAGAAAATCAATAATGTTATTTGCTATTCCATTTCGTTATTTTAGAATTAAAACTCGAAGTTAAAAGGAAAAACAACCAACAGATATTTTCTTGAGTAACACGAGCAGTGTTTATAGTGTCCTCGGGCGTAAGATAAATAATAATAGTTTAAAAATATCTGAATTCTCATCTCAGAATATATTTCAGTATATTATATGAGCGATTTATTTATAACACTGTGATGTTTTAAACTGTCATCGATATAGGATACGGATTTCAAATAATTGTTAAAACAGTTTTTATTATTATTATTATTTTTTTTTTTCATAGCACACGATTTTTCTATTACCGTTCTCAAAAAAAAAAAAAAAATCTCCGCGTTTTTCTTCTCAACATAATATACCTTATTTAATAATAACCTTTTACAAACGCAAAAGTAACGAAAAAAACAATGCCCGCAAATATACCTAATTATAAAATATTAAAAAAAATGTTTTCTCTATAATTTTTTTTCTTTTTAGTGTACGCTATTTATATGTTCTTAACCGGTGTATAGACGGTGTTAAATGTCTTTGATTTGTTTTTTCCAAACTGTCAGTATTTGATATAACAATTTACATTGCGATTATACGAGTAAATCATTACTATTTATATTATACAAACGGCACCGTGGTGCGTTCAAAAAATTATTTGTCGCAAGCACGCTGCTATTATATAACAACAATAATAATAATAATAATAATAATACACCGCGCGTAACACATACCGTTTTGTTCTCTAGAAAATATTTATGCGAAAAAATATTTTAGTATTATTATTCAATTATTCTTGTCCGTGTTTTATAGTGTATTTCATTGTTTTGGTGGTTTCGATTTACATGTGCGCGATGATTGCACGCGCGCATTGTCAGATCGCATGTACAAATTCGAAATAATTATGTATATATAAAAAAAAAAAAACAACAAAGAAATATCACTGGAGTTTTATTGTATTTGAATTTATTTATTTAATATATCGGTGGTTTCGACAAAATAAATCATTATCGTAACTGCTATATTAAACGGAAAAAGAAAAATACATAACAATATAGAATAAAAAACAAAAAAAACAAAATTATGAATATGTACTCGTGTGTGTATATATATATATATTTCAATGAGAAATACAAAATTTCGAAGAAAATATATAATTATCTACTACAATGAATTAAATTGTTAAAAAAAACAACAACTGCGACACGTTATTATAATATAATATATTATTTAATTATTTTCGATATAAAATATAAAATAATATATATTATAAAAAATAACAATATATATTAATAAAGTAAAAATGCAGTATTTGGTGTTTAAGAATATAACAACTAGTTTCGACCATAATAGTCATCATCAGGTTACAATGAATAATAAAAAAACGAAAAAAGGTATATTATGTAAAATAAAATGTGAAATTAATAAATAAAATGCATAAAATATATTATAAACAATAAGAAACGATTATAAATCGATGGTATATAGATTATATGTTATTCTTTTCTTTGCTTAACTTTCAGTTTATTTATAAAATATTACTTTTTAAATCCGGTAAAATGTTTATATATATATATATATATAATATTGTGTGTATTTAACATTTCTAAGTCTATATTAAAAAAGACGTAATAATTTTGAAATTTTTTTTTTCCGTTTAATATCAGATTATTTCTAGTTTAACGTCCGTGAACGAGTTTTTATTATATTTTAGCGAATTTTCCCCGGATAATTTATGTTTTGATATTTCACGTATTATACAATAATTACGATATTATTTATTAATCCGTTTAGGGTTTTATTATTTATTCATTTTTTTAAATTTTTCTATACGTTAATAAAATATATGGAAAAAAAAATATATATATATATATCGTTTATGTAAAAATACTTAGTAGTCTATAATTAAAATTTGATATAAATGCGTTTAATAAGTATAAATAATTTTAAATAATATAATAATTTAACGAAATTCCGTAATACATTTATAAAAAAAAGAAACACACACACTCAACAATAAGTCCTCCGGCGGCACGTGTTTTGAAATAATTGTGAGAGATACGGTTTTTTTCCCCCCGGACGGATCGATACGACCCATTGCTACTGGTGGCACCTGGTCATTATGTATTTATAACTGTATAAAAACTATATTCTATCGACTCGTCGTTGTCAATACATATATAAAACTACCGTATAATATATACATTTTACGTTTCAATCGTATATATAAAATTGTACGAAAGAAAAGACGTATACCGCGGCCCGATGGTTAGAGTTTTGAATATTTTAGACATTCATTTATAATATCTGAAACAGAAACCGTTGTTTTAATAGGTCATCGAGCGAATATTTTCCATATGATTATATTTTATATACATATAATAATAATAAAAATATTTTTTTTATATATAATCACACGCGTGCGCGTTTGTGTTAATATATAGCGAACGTTTTCCTACATCTGTAGAGCAGATTTATTAAACATTCGCGCGCACTATGCCTCCCCGAGGAACGGTAAAACATTGTTTTTTTTTTTTTTTTTTTTGTAAAAGACGTTTATTTTGTGAGAAAAAAAAAAGAAACCCCTTTCAGTATCCAAATACGTGTCGACATTATCAAATTGATATAGAGCAATTAAAAAAAACAACAAAAAGAAAAAATAGAAAAAAGCGTCCATCAAAATCGACTGTTTTTTTTTTTGTACTCATCAATATAAATGACTAAATAAAGTTTTTCGTACAGGAGTTATATTCTTGAACATTTACACCGAACGATTACATACGTATACATTATATATATATTGTGTTTAATAAAGAAACTATGATTATATATAATATGATTCAAAGTATTGGAAATTTGTTTATATTTCGAATGTCGTGTTCGACGTATTGTATAACCGATAAAATAAAATATCCCGAAAACCGAGGTAAACTAACGAAGAGGTTGGGATAATAGTGTTATACGGAATCGGATTTTGGGAATTTCATGTTTTTGTATTAATGTCGTCGTCAAAGCATACGAATCAAATAAAATACGAGCTGTTCTTGCAGTGAACGAACGCTTTCCTTACAATAAGAATTGTGGAAAATAAGTAATTATTTAAAAAAAAAGAAATTGTTTAAAGCGTATATTTTTTTCTGAAACTAATTCGAAATAGGGAATGAAAGGTGGCAAAACATAATGTTAAACTAAATATATTTATTGTATTTTAAGAAAAAAAAAAACGAAGTTTCGTTTGCCTCGTCTGCCGCCCCAATGCTATAAACACAATATTGGAACGAACGAGACATTTCGTATAAAATCGATCGTACAAAAATCACTAGGCCTGCATAGTGCGTACTGTAAAGGGATGGAATTGTAAAATATTCGTATCGAATTAAATATTACAAAAAAATTAATTAAGTTTATATATATATATATATATTTATTTATAAGTATATCGTATAAAATATACCGTTTAATGAATAATAATTATTATTTTTAACTTACTTCAAATGTATCGCCGGTGTCAGTGGCGTAGATAGGATTTTTTTTCTGTTGGGATTTTCAATGAAACCTATAAAAATAACAATATTTTTGTTCTACCGTATAAATTTCATTGTTTTTACAGAACACTGAAATATGTAAATATAAATGTATAAATATTAAATTTTAGTTTTACAATTGTGAAACTACAATTAATACAATATTGATCAACGAAATGAAATTTTCAATGATGCGAGAACAAGTTTCGTTTTGTTTTCTGGGGTTTTGTGGGAGATGTAATCTTCTATTGGCTATTGCCACTTACCGACGCACATTTAACCATTCTATATTTTTATACTGTTTCACGGTATAACCGCGGACTCTTTTTAATATAACATAATATATTGTTATGAAATGAATAATATTACTTGTTTGTGAAACTTTTCGATAATTTTTCAATCGAAATGTTTTGGTCTGGAATAAAATGTTCGATAATCGATTAAACCCGATACCACCTAGTCGAATCTCCGACGTTTTTTTAAAGACTCCAAAAAATAAATAAGTAAAATCCTGGCTACGTGCCTGCGATTATCATCTTTTTGATCCGAGATGAGCTTTTTTTCTCTCACATAATAATAAAACGGCGTAATAAATTTTTGATTCACTCGCGCCCTTGGGTTAAATGCCACCGGCTGCACTGTTGCCGCCACACGGTCGTCCGTATTTCGTAAAAGCTACTTAGTCGCCGTTCCACCGGAATCCCTTCGAGTCGCATTTGACGCGCGAGCGCAAAACGACGGGCGAAACAGACTACTGTTCAAGCTAACAACCTTTTTTTAACTAACACCGTACGAAATATAGTTATATATATATATTAGTTATAATACGGTCGCGAATAAAACATGCAAAATGCCGATTCGACCGAAGTCATTGACTTGGCCAATCATATCGACACGTCAAGGACCGTGGACCAAAGGCATCGTATAATCGGAGGTCGGTATAATATCGATAAGTTTAACGTTTAAATTTGAAATAAAAAAAAACTTGTTATTTTTTTTTTATTATTATTAAATTGTACGAACACTGTTCTCATTCACATCGCATATATATATATATATATATAAAACGAAATCATCTCTACAACATGTCTTCCGCCTTACACATTCTATTTTTATTTTTACCTATATCGTCCTGCTGCGTGTCATATCCGATCCTCGTATTATTGAATTTATCACCAAACCCCGTTCTGCTCTTCTGTTTATGAGAATAAAATCCTTTACACGAGAGCCGTTATTCGACGACTATTCTTACACTATACGTCTACTGAAAAAGGTAGCTACGAAGACGTCTGCCGCGAATAAAGAGAGACATTCATTTTTTTTTTTTTATGTTAAATTATTAAAAATGCAAATTGTAGATTATAATGTCGAAAATGGGCAGGTGAGTTGAAATTTTTTTTAAATGGTGATGGATTTCGTTGACGATTAGTTTGTCAAAATTCATTATTGAATATTACCTAATATTCGTTACTCGTGGATTAGAGGAGATTGACCGTTATAAATAAATACACGATAATTAGAGAAGGACGACGGGATTGACAAATCATTTTTTAAACTAAAAATGTGAATTAATTGTCAATACGACATATTTAAAAGTATTAAATGACACGGTAATGTAGGTGAAACCATCGGGATGTCAACGAGTGATCGAATGTCGGCGATAACAAAGTTGATATAAGGGATTAGTACAATTATGGTTGTAAGTATTATTACTTATACCGGTTGATTAGGCAAATGAAAAATTAATTAATTTTAATGAATTCGATGTTTTTACTATACGGAATTAAATAAATTGTAGGTATATATATACTTACCATAGGTATTTATATTATATCGTTTATTAGTAGAAATAACTTATTTGAAATTGTACTTTATATATATATATATATACTTTAAACATTAATTTCTCCAATTAAAAAAAAAAAAAATATATATATATAATAAATATAGCTATGATACAGTTACCGATAGATGTAGGTATACTCGAATTTATATTTTAATTTAAATTATAAGATTATTATTTAGTAAATAATAAATATTCAAAGCTAGTCAGAAAATACTCGTGAGATAAAATCGTATTATAAATTCTTAAATAATAAATTATTTTACTTACAATCGGCGTAAATTTTAAGAAAATCGGATTTAAGATAATAGTAATAATAATAAAAACTTTCAATACAAAATAATTGGCGCGTTGTTGTTTTTACAATATTCGCGTATATAGATGTGATATAGAAAATTGAAGAATTCGTAAAAAAGTAGAAAAAAAAATTCCAAAAATGAGTCAGCAACTGTAACAGTTTTGCGTTATTAATAAATTTAGTCAGTCGTCTTATAGAAATGGTAAGGAAGCCAAATTATTGGTCGTGTAAGTTGATATACGTGATGTTCCATAAACAATATATATATTATAATATATACAGTATAAACATAACATTATTATTAGATTTTCATTAGGCTATAAAATAAACACGCGAGTACGCTGGTGCACAGTATTCGGAGAAAATCGTTTACGTTTAAAAAAAAATTAAGAGTATTTATATTATAGTTATTTCGATAAATATACCGCGGTTTAAAAATGTAAGTATTTTAAACGGAATAAGAAATATATATATATATGTATATTTATTTATTATTTGTGAAGCATGTATAATAAAATAATGAAATTAATAAATAACTTTTAATGTACTCGTACGTATTGATTTCAATATTGTTGGCGTTTATCGATTTTAGGAAAAATCGAAGGCTCGAAGTAACATAGTAACCGCGTTAACTAATAATTATAGTTTCGATATATATAAAAAAGAAAAGAAAAAAAACGTTTTTTTTTTTTTTTTTTTTTTTTTTTGTACGGACTTTTATAGGGAAAATCGTGTTAACAGTGTTTAAACGATACGTTTAAAAATTATACCAATAAAATGTGTACGCGATTAAAGGAAGAATCGGTTTTCAAATAAGATCCGCGATTAGAATTTTGGCTTTTCGGTTACACCAACTGGCAGCTCTATATATTATTGCGTATTTCTACACACAGACGTGTAAGAGAAAATGTCTTAAAAAAGAAAAAAATATCTACAAATTAATAATGAAAAGCTGTAACAACAGGTTAGGTCGCGGGATAGACGACACGCGAACGTATCGTGCGACCTATTTCCGTTTCGGGCTACAAATATTAATTGACTTATTGATTTTTTACAGAGAGAACACAAAATAGTTTTCGCGCGGTATCTCTCTTAATAATTAATCGTGTATTGTAATAACAAACGTTTCTCTATAATTTCGAAAACATTATTATTATTATTCTTTGTACGTTCAAACCGTATATATCGAATAGATATGTGGTTTCGTTTAAATGCACGAGTCGACTGGATCAAAACCAGATATATATAATAAAGCTGCGATACCTAACGGTCGTACCTACGTATATAAAACAATAAGTAATATTATAATTTTCTTTTCTCACACGATACAATCTAAAACGTTATGAAATTTTTTTTAAAATTATTTTCACGATTTATGTCGTTAAATCAAACGAGATATCGAATCATTTTTTAATACGACATAACGGGTGTTTATAATGTACCGTCGCGGTAATCTTTTGAGCATTTGTTCGCGATAATTATATCACATATGTCTATTATCGCGAACACGTAATGTGAAAATCGTTGTTGCGCGCAATAAATTAAAGCCGACGATTCAATTAATTTCGAAATATTGTTATTCAACGACATATCGGGCGATCGCAATCCTATATACGGCTGCTATATACAGTTTCGCGCCTGTTGGTCTCGCCTTTGCGGCGCCAATGTACATAAAGACTTTGGGCTACATAAAACGAGAATTCTCCTCAATGCACCTCCAGCTGCCGCAGCGCTTGTGCTGCTCTGCTCGAATCGCGCGCCCTTCAAATTATTTAATGTGATATAATAATCATCCCTACGCGTTCGGGCGCGTATCCCGCGTGATGTATTCGCACGTCAGACTCCCTGGTCTATAATGAAAACGGCAAATTAAGTATTTCCATACGAGTGACTGGAATATAACATTAAAAAAAAAAAAAAAAACAATTTAAAAATATATAAATGTATTAATTAATATCTTAGAGAGAGAGAGAGAGTGAAAAAAGAATAAAAATTTTTACATCCATTATACGTTGTCTGTTGTATAATTAAATTATTATTAAAAAAAAAAATATAAATACGAAATTACCGCCGCGCCGCCCACGGACGAATTATATCGGACGATTAAAAATAATTAAAATCCTTTTATATCCCCCCCCCCCACCACACAATTTACTCGATCGATTCGATTAATATTATTATACACGTTTCCGAATCGTATAGAATGATTAATGAGTAGAGTAGGTAGAAAATACCGCTTTTCAACGTTTAAAAATTAACGAATTAATTCACATAAATCGTTTGTGTACGCAAATGGAGCGATAAGAAAATGTCGGTCCGATTCTCGTATTAATTTTCTTCTAAATCGTATTTGTGCTCGTCGTCAAACGCCGTAACACATAACGCGTATAATTATTTTCTAATCACATTCTCGCCGTTCTCGAATTTAAATAAACACATAATATTAATAAAGTATTGTTTCAAGAAATCCTGATGGTCGTAATTACGTAATTATGTAGACAGTACAACCAAAATCCAACAATCGTTCGCACTAATTGCGCGCCGTTCGTAATAACAAACATTGTATTTATTGCGACGCGTATAATGTATTTAATCAATACGCACAACAAGTGTTGCTGACGGTTTGTGTGTTGCGTGCCGCTACGCGCGTAACGAGAGATAACTTTTTAAAAAAAATTACAATTATATGAAATATAATTAAAATCCGCGTGTTGTAATACGTATATATATATATATATATATATATATATATATAAATGTGACGATGTGTAATTTAAATAGTTTCGAAATGGATTAGAAAAAAAAGAGAAATGTCGAAACTCTCTTTTTACGACGCGCGTGACAATATAAATGCGATGTCCTCGTGATAATTCCGACACATTATAATGTACGATCTACTGCGTATAATATGTTTTATATTAATAAGTAATAATAAAATTGATTAAAATATTTATTTTTCTTTTAGCGGTAAATTCGATAAACGGCGACGAGTGTACGTCGTCGGAAAAAAAATAATGGAAGAAATTTCGACACCCATTTTCAGTATAATAATAGTCATTGCGGCCTGTCTGTCGCGCGTACGTGTATATTATTTCGTACTCGTAAAAAAAAAAAACACAAAAAAGAAAACCGCGTTTTTTATTATTATTGAAAATACGAATTTATTATTTACGAGTATTTATAGTTTTTAATTTTTTATTCCTTTCGCATATTATCCTGTTTTTTATTCATTAATTTTTTTTACTATTTTCAATATTAATTTTAATTTATTATTTTTAATAATTACTATCTCGCTCGCCTTCGGAAACGATACATATATATACTCGCATATACGCGTACTATCGAGTATAGGAGGTTCCAAATTGCACCCAACGCCATATACCGTTTATTTGTTCGTATACGAGCGCTTACACACTTTACTACACATCATTATAATATAAGTGAATTAAAAAAAAATAAATAAAATAACACTCGAAAAATTTTAACTTAAATAAAACCCAAGTCATTATTATTATTATTATTATTATTATTATTATTATTATTATTATTATTATTATTATTATTATTACAGTAATATTACATCACGTAATGTGTACAAGTATAACCCGGCGTTGTTAGTGCCGTTTCAAAATTTAGCACGCATTTACCATAAATGAAATTCGTTGTTAAGCTTTTTTTAAGTACACTAACACACAGGTATAAATGTATGTAAATATTGTTTTAATGTTCAAATAAAAAATACTGCAAAATTTATAGAAAAAAAAGGAAGTATTAATGTACACAATTAATTTCGATGAAAAATATACTTATTGGTTTTACACTGTAAGACGACCATTACATAAATTATATTTATTTAGTAAATATAACATTATATATATATATATATATAATAATATTTTTTTCCAGTCGAGTACTCGGATATATTCAGTGTATACAAATTTAATTCGTGAATTTTTTTTAATTTCCTTGTCGCGAACAGCAATTCATCGTCTGCTGTGCGAGTCTGCAACAGATGGGCACAATTTCAGTTTTAAAAGAAGAGTTATTAAAACGTTTTACGTCTCAAATTATTTCACCGACAGGCCATGTAAAATGCGGCAGCCAACGGAATTGCTTTTTTATTCTTATATATTATTGAGCTGTGGAGCCCGTGGGAAACCATCTGGTGTACAGAAAATTGATCTAAAAATTAAAACAGCAATCAAACGATTCTCTATATTTATCATATATATTTATTGACCGTTTCGGTTATATATATATATATATATATATATATATATATATATATATATAACAATTGGTATTATTATATATTAAATGAATTTATCACGTTAAACTGCAGTTAACTGACTGAATTTTGTCGGACTCTTAACTGGTTCCGTCGTACTGATGGTGCACAACATCATCACACGCTATCTCGCATAAAACAAATAATCAATATCAAAGACACGTATGTTTTAACGAAAATTATGATAAACTTTAGTTTTTTATAATATCATTAGTTCCATTACTGTATAATAAAAAAATGTGATCATTAACGCTGCTATCAATTATTATCTCGGGAAAGCGAAAAAAATATATGAATTTTTTTAAAAAACGAACGTCGTTCGTGTCGAGGACGGGCAAAATAATGTGTGTCGCGTACAACGCTTGATTAGTAACAAGAAATTAGCTTTATTAATGAAAAAAACAAAACAAAAATAAAAAACTGTCACAGATCCGGGGACTGATTGACTGTTGGTGTACACGCGATGCGTGTGCTCCCTTTTATACAATATATATATAATATATATAATATACTGTTCCAGAAAATTCTATACGATATAATAATATATTTACAAAGTTCTACCATATAGTAATTAACAATGATTATAATAAACGTTCAGAATCTTAACGTTTATTATTTAATATGATATTAAATGTTTATATTTTTTCCATTAAAATTTTTTTCCTCTATAAGTACCTATATATATATATATAAAGTAGAACAATATTATAGTGTAATATTTTTGTAGGTGTAAAATACTACGTTTGGACTTCCAGAAAAATATCTGTTACTGAATCTACAGTAATATTTTAATACAACGATCGTTTTTTTTTTTTTTTTGTCTTTCTTTTTTTATACAGCCGAAGACAGTGCGCCGACCGATCCGGGTTTGTGCGGTACATTTTTGACAGCGTGCGCTTGGATTGCCGTCGTCCTCACATTTCCGTTTTCGTTATTCGTCTGTTTCAAAGTCAGTATATTAACAGCATATATTATTACAGTGAACGTTTTAATTATAGTGGCAAACGTGTTGAAATTAACCATACTCACCCAACCGACTAAAAAAAAAAAAAATTATAAAAAAACGAATAATCGATTTTTTTCCTTTTCCAAAATATTTTTTACATACAGTCCTATAAAAAACCGATTAAATTATTTGCGTCCGCGTTTTGTCGTTTTAATCTTATTTCTAAAAATCAACAAAAAAAAAAAAAATTAAAAAAAATATGTTATTTTTCGTAAACCACGTCCAAAATTTTACACTCTTCCAGCAACATCGACGTCAGAGGATTACGATACTCGTATCATTTTATCCTTTTATTATTTTATTTGATAAAAACGCGATATGTTTTCACGAAAAAATCTCGAATTCTTTCGGGCGGTTTATTTTTTTTTTTTTTTTAGCCAATCTATTTGAGCAATCGGTCTGCGTTTTTATACTCAGACGTCAGAATAAATTTACGACGATAAATTTTGTTAACCGAATACATTTTTAATTAAATTATATTTTTTTCTTTTGTACATATTTACTTAACACGCGTTATGTAAAAATGAAAGCCCATTGGAGGGATTCGTCCCCCGAATCTCCCCCTTCGTAATTAATAACTCGTCTTCCTAAAAGTGTGTTTTTAGGGGGCAATCGACCCGGGGAAAAACATAAAAATGAATTGATTCGTGACGCCCGTGTGACTGCCCCGCGTGTATTCGATGCATAATTTAACGCTTTTAAGCACGATTTGACGGCACATAATAATAATAATAATAATTTCTTACGCGTTTGTAGGTAGTTCAAGAGTACGAAAGAGCGGTTATATTTCGTCTGGGACGTTTAGTGTCAGGTGGAGCCAAAGGTCCCGGTAAGCAAACACACTCGAATAATATTGTATTTTTACGTTTGGAGGACGTACAATAATCGAACGGCGCGGAAAATAATTTCTATTTTTTTCTCTCTCTCTCTCTCTCTCTCTAAATAGGTATATTTTTCATATTACCGTGCATTGACAATTACGCACGCGTCGACTTACGGACGAGAACGTACGACGTGCCACCACAAGAGGTACGTTACATAATATTGCAGTTTGTATTATTATTATTAAGTAGGACATGACATATTATATTAACCGAAACCGTGTAAAATTCGATTCCGATAATAATTGTTGTAAAAAGGTATTGACGAAAGACAGCGTGACAGTATCCGTTGACGCTGTGGTCTATTATCGCGTGTGTAACGCTACAATATCTGTGGCCAACGTAGCCAACGCTCACCAATCCACCAGGTTACTGGCGCAGACCACGTTGCGGAATGTCTTGGGCACCAGACCGTTGCACGAAATTCTCAGCGACCGAGATGCCATAGCGAAAACCATGCAAGTGTCGTTGGACGAAGCCACCGAATCGTGGGGCATCAAGGTAGAACGAGTAGAAATGTGAGTATGGTGTGTCCTTTAGTTTGCAATCACAACGGACTTTTACGTATTATCTATATATGTATATGCCTAGTAGACAGCAGACTTAAGAGAACGACGTTTCACGTTGAAAATATTGGACAAAAAATAAAGTGACTTTGTTATACTGTTTCTGCAATTATACTCAATTCAGACACACGATTGTACAGATGTGCGTGTATTATATAGCAACGACGCGAGAAGTTCTACAAACGTTTAGGCCGGGAAGTAGATTTTTTTTCCAAACATCGTAGAAAATAAATTACAACTTATTCGGTTTTTGTAAACGTGCGGTTGCTGGGCTGTTGATTTCAATAACTAGTAGATATAATATCAACATTTGGTTTCCGCAAAACGTTCGTGTAACTTCCTTGTTTTCTATTGGTTTATTTTTTTCAATCATATTGTCTCTGAATTTCGTATAACAGACGCCGCAGTGTTGGAACTACGAAAACGACAATATCCAATTCGTCTTAATAATTGTACGGTGTAAGAATGATGTGCCACTCCTGAAATTATAGTTATAATCATATGCAGTCGCAGCGATAACGATTTCTATTATTATAAATCGGTGGATGAACCATCTTTTGAACGTTGTTACTATATCAATGCGTTAGACGTCTTCCTCTTAAGAAGTCTTTTTAATACTATTAACGGTCCTATCCTATGTATATTGTTTTTGTGTATGATTATCTCTGTCCTTTCATCCTCTGACAGCCTACACACTATTATTTTGTAATAAGCGATAAATAAATAACTATATTTTATTAACCTAAGAAAAATCAGCGAATTTCGGTTCAACTAAAAATTGTTTAAATGGATACAAATATTGTGTTATTGTGTATAATTTTATTATTTATACGTATACAGTAAAGACGTGAGGCTCCCAGTTCAATTGCAGAGAGCTATGGCGGCGGAAGCTGAGGCTGCCCGTGAGGCTCGAGCCAAAGTCATAGCGGCCGAGGGTGAACAAAAGGCGTCGCGAGCTCTCCGGGAAGCTTCAGAAGTCATAAGCGATTCTCCGGCTGCTCTACAGCTCAGATATTTACAGGTAAGTAATATGCAATATTGACAATAATACATTTGATTTTGATATACTGCGGTACACGAAAAATTAAAAAATAAAACCAAAAATACTGTAATTATAGTATAAATAAATGAAATAAATTTAGAAAAGTGGCGTAGAAACGCAATCGGACGAGGAGAACTTTCAAACGACCCGAGAACGTGTATCGATTTCGTGAAAAAATCGTCAAATCTACACATAATCTGACTTGTTTTATGTACAGGACGCGAATTGTGCAAAATAGTCACACCGAGAATACCAATAATAATTAATAATAATTTCTACAATAATGTCAGTAGTTGTGGTCAATTATAAAATATCGATAATAGCGACACAGAGAAAAAAAACCCTATACAGAAGTACTACTTTTCAATGTCACTATATTATATACTGTCAATATGCGTATATACGTGTGATTTAGTTCTATTTTTTTTCGTCGTGTCTTTTCGGCCTACATTTCATAACGGTCAGTTCAGAAATAAATAATAAAATTGTTAAAATTGTTTGTGCACTTAATTTTTTTTTCAGTTTTCTTATTTATTACATAAACGATGTTATTATTATTATTTTATTTCTTTTAAGAAGTATTATCATCGTCTCACGAGGATATGACAAATTAACTCTATTTTTGTGATAATTATTTTAAAGTTTTTTCTTATTATTATTGGTAATAATTATTATCAGAACCCCACACTACAATTATCGTATTTTATACTATTTTAACTAAAAATAAAATCTTTTTAAACTTTTTTTTTTTTAGAAAATCGATAATAGCCATTTTATTAAAAAAAAAAAAAGGTACTAAATTTGTTAATTAATGATTCATTTTTTACAAGTTTACGAAAATGTCAATTACGTTCATTATAGTATATACCGCGAGGGAACTCGGACGGCCAACAAAATAATGCAAATGACTCGTTTTGTTTATAAGAAATCGAGATTTTCGTAAACTATAAATTTCCTTAGAAAATCAACGATTAATAAACATGAAAAGAATTAATAGGAGTAATTAATGAAGATTTATTAACATTAATAAGCATTGAGGGGAAAAAAATGTTGACAAAAATGTTCATGCATAACGGAGTGGACCAAGGACGCAAATCGATCATGACCGAAGATGTGTTTCACCAAGTTGATCGATTTGTTCGAGAAAACACAGGCGTTTTACGATTTCAGATCTTTCAATAAGATTTTCCGAAATTTCCCTCGACGAAGTATTAGAATCGTGTCTGAAAACTCGGGCGTTACCACAAGTTCTGTGCCCGTCATGATCGATTTGCGCCCTTGGCCCCTTCATTATGCACATAATATGTGCGTCCGTTTTTAGAAATTGTCCACGCCAATCACCCACGTACAATTATTATAATTTATATCTTATATAATTTATATATTATATTTTATATCGTTTTAACATACGCGCGTGCATTAAAACAATTATTTGTTTTGCAGACATTGAACACAATATCAGCCGAGAAGAATTCAACCATAGTGTTCCCGTTGCCGATCGATATAATCTCATTTTTTACAAAACCACGGGAACCGCGAGCGCGTTTATCGCCTCGTCATCGAAACCATCATCAACAGCACGATCACCAAGAAGACATTTAAACGCGACCTAAAAAAATTACACGGACACCTGCCAAACAACGAAGTCATAATAAAAATTTTATAAATTTTAATAATAATAATAATAATAATAATCAAATGTATTCGTTAATTATTATGTAGCGCGCGTATTGGTATTAGATATGCGCAATTTTCGTTTTAGAATTTCAACACACGCGTTTACAGCAAAATATATTGTTATAATTTGTATAGGTTTATATAAAACAAATTATTTCTATTAACAGGTGTGTATAGGTGAAAGTTTGATTTGTTTAAAAAAAATATATATAAAATTATCGGATTTCCTATTTTTTTGCCACTATATATCTGCGTACGGAGGATTTTTTTTTTTTATATAATATTATAAGAGCACGCGCAAAGAGGCTGAGGCTATTTATATATTATGTATATAACGCATTTCGACGTATATTTTATAACGTAGAAAAAGAGTAATTTGATGATGCTACGTATAATATAGTAATATAATAACAACGGATTATTATCATTGATAATAGAAACGTTATTATAATCGGGAAACATGGTATATAAGAGTATTATTACTATAATATATTAAACGTAGGTATATGAATGACGCAGTCTGCAGTATTTTATATATTATCGACGTAAAGAATGTTTAGTAATATTATTTGGTAAAATATTAATAATATAGTAAATGTTTGGTTTACGTACGAGAGCTGTTAAAAAAATGGCGAGAAAACGCGTGTAAGTTTATGATGAATTTTTTTTTTTTAATAAGTTGAGTCCAATTATCCCTCCCCTTCGCGGCGATTTTTCGCGTCGCGAAAATGGTGTTGCTTGAACTCAAATGCGTTCGATTAAATGTCGCGTTAAATCGAAAGAAAAAAATCTATGCGAGAGGAGAATAAAAGAATTTTAAGAAAGTACCATTTCACGGAAAAGTATCCAAATCGTTCCACGTCCTTTCTATATACAGTTCTGAGCTGCAAATCAAGACTTTTGGCCGATTTCCGAAGTGAAAAAAAAATTGAGGAAACAAATAGATGATTTGAATCACGAGGTGGTAAAAGCAGTGTAGTGTTTGAAACACGGCAGAAACCGTTATGGACCAATTGTGTTAAATACTCGAAGGGCCTTTGAAAAAAAACATGTTGATTTTGATAATTAAATAAATGTTTTGTCTCGTAAAGCGTGTTTTTCTCATTCTTTTTTTTAACAGTCCTCGATCGAATTCCACGCGCAATAAAACAGCATATAGTAATAGGTACCTATATATATATATACACTGACGCACAATTATATATTATTATTATATTGCTCATATAATTTCATAATAATCAATCAATATATTATAAAATATAATCGAAGAATTGAATTTTGTTTTGTTTTATTTTTACTATTAATATTTGTATATCCTGTTATATTAATACTATGATGTGTATTTATTTATATTATAATATAATGTACGAATTTCAATAATAATAATAAAAAAATGTTTATATTCGATATTATATATATATATATATATATATATATATATATATATATATATATATATATATATATTATTTATATATATATGTATGTAAGAGTTATTATAAAATTATTTTTTTGTTTTTGTTCCTCTCACCCAACATTTGGATGTTTGAAAAATGAAAATTTCTAAAATTTTAACGCACCTATAATATACTCCTACAAACATACGGAACTATACGGCTTATATTGCTTATTATTATATATATATATACAACTTTATAACATAAATATTATTATGTTTATTATTATTATTTTATCTATATATATTATACGATTTTTAAACACTAATTTTTTTTTTTTTTTATTGTCGTAAAGTGTAAAATTGTTTATAATTATATATCGTAATACATTTATGTCCGTGTTAAATCTATTTCAATATTTTAATAGTAATAGCTATTAAATACGAATGATTCCTTTCCATTTACGTATACAGTGGCACGCGATATCATGTAATTTCTAGTTTTAAAAGTAATAAATCATTCGGTAGAACAATGTGCCTTATAACGGTGTATACGTACATCACGATTTAAGATAATATTTTAAATTTATTTTATTAAATGGCGCGACTTGTTCAAAAACAATATATATATATCGGTCATGTTATGTATTCATAGATGAAATAAAGTAAACGCGTGCTTTAAATGCATTCAATTTAATCGAGACCGTATACTATATTTTGTTTTGTAAACTTATCGATGGACAGGGCAAATAGTTAAATCGGGAACCGCTGTGAATGTGACATATATATTTATGATGGACATTATTTAATAATAAATTTTTGTTAGAAAAATATTAGCGACGTGTGTGTGTATTATACTGCGATCCCTTGATACTTTTGTGAAAATGTGTGCGTTAAAACGGGTATTTTCAATTTTATTTCTCGCATTATTGTATTTACTGATATTATTGTATTGTCTTAGACACGAGTGAAAATAAAAAAAAAATAAAGTAGAAACGGTATTTAGTGGGTACAAGACAACATTTAGAAACGTCTAATATGGCAACGGAGACAAAATTTAAATTTAAATGCTAATAACATGCAGTGTTGGACCGTTTATTCTGTAAAAAAAAAAAAAGCGAGACTTTACACGCAAAATTACTGATTGTTTGAATTATACCGAGTGCGCGAGATATGTGTTTTGCACACTGGCGGCCACCAGCCAGCACGTAAAAAGGCCTCCAAATCGATAGTCTAGACTCGTTTTCGCCTAAAACCGCGTCCCCACGCGGTTAGTGTGAATTTACGTTGTGCTCACAAATTTGTTTGTGCGGCGGAAAATAGCGCGCGCGTTCCCAGCATATGAGGACGTCAAAACTACGCACAGTCCGAATTGAACAAATAAGACGGAATGTGCGGTACAGTGAGTGGCGCACACGCGCTAAAATCAAACCTCGTTTTGCTTTGATAGCCGTGGCGTGTTAAAGTCATCGATACGGTCAAGTACAGCCGTAACACAAACCTGAAACCGTTGCAAACAAAATCCTCGGCGAGTCAACAATTATTGCACGCAAACCGCGCTTTATTAGATAATATTATGTGTGAGCTACCGCGTAGGCGTATTGCCGTTCACACGCCAGCCCATGCTTGTACAGGTTAGCATGCGAGCGCGATGGAGAATAATTTTCACAATATTTTCGGCGTATTTCCCACACACGCACACACACGTGGTTTTTTCGCGTGCGCGACGACGCATTTATTTATTCGTAAATTAAAATATGATAACATTTTATCCGGATAAAATGATTTTACGGCGTAAATATTCGCGGGGGAATTCTATATTCGACGCGACGCACGTTTTTACTACTGCGTGTGGACCGACCCGGTTTAAGAAGTATCGGAAAAAAAAAAACACGTATACGCGGAGCCGGATTAAGGGACGGGTTAAATGAGCTATAGCCCAGGGCCCACTAACGCCCCCCCAAAAAAAAAAAAAAAAAAAAAAAAAATGTGGGACCGTCATTTTTTTTTTTTAAATTATGGCACAATTTTTAAAAATTTAATAATTAACTAAATACAACATTAAAAAAAAAAAAAAAAAACAATTATTTACATCAAATATTTTTATAAAATATTTATCAAAATAATAATAAGTACGAATTTCAATGAGGTTTTTATAGTCCTCTAAATAAATTTTTTTTTTCTTCCATCGTTAAATGTAAATATACGTTACACGTATATGTAAGAAATTTTTTTTCGTAAAATTAAGGCCCCCTCCAGATTGAGTCAGCCCTGATTGGGGGGGGGGAGGAGGGACCACCACTTATATCATTAATCCGTCTCTGCGTACATGTATTAAATTCACAGCCGTGGTAATAATTATAGGAAACGTGTAATCATCAATAATAAACCCGAGACGGAGTGTCCGAGAATCGATTGAATACGATTTCGCGTCGTCGGAAATCGGTAAACGTTATTTTTTGTAAAAATCCGTTTTCTCTTTTTGAAATTGATGTGTTTTTTTTTTTGTTTTTTCGAATAAACCGCACACGATAAAGACTCGCAATCGGTACTTTTTGACCGTTTCACGTTGGTTACACCGTCGCCGCCGGTCCCCGTGTAATATTTTCCCGCGGTTTTTCTCGTTTTGTCCTTATCAAAGTCCGTGAAAACATTTCTCTTCTTCTGTTTAAATTGTACAGCAAAACGAGAAGGGAAAATATCGTGTAAATCGTTGCGTCGGCATTTTGTGGATTGTTTCGCCGAACGCGACGTGACGCGCGTGAAATGGCGCTGGTTCGCGCCGAACTAACGGCTACGTGCAATTCGCTGGGATGCGCCGGTGCCGAAAAGTACACCATCGATCCGCAGTGCGCTGGTACGCGGTTAAAAGAAAATAATATTATACTCTTTTTGTCGTTTTTTTTCGTTTTCCGAACGTTTTTCGTTTGTTGCAGAGGCCGTCCGCGATTTGATCAAGTTCCTGAGACGTGACGGCGACGATCACGAAATCCGTCGCTTTCTCGGCGCGGCCAACATCGTCGAGACCGACCTGCTGCCGATACTGCTGGCCAAGAAACACGATAGCGGGTCCGAACTGTTCGACCTAATCGTACGACTGTTGGTGAATCTCACGACGCCCGCACTGTTGATTTACAACGAACAGCCGCCCGTCGACAAGACACAGAACCAGTATTATTTGGAATTGGTGTTGCACCTGCAGAAGTACAAACGAGCGTTTACCGAAATCGCCGTATGGAATATCTTGGTTGACAAATTGGCGGAGATCATACAGGCGGTGAGTTCTCTCGTCGTGCGATATACGTGTTGTTATGTATTTATCGTATTTGTCGCGTAGGAGTACCACGAAAAGGGCGAGGAAAAAGTATTGTCCACCGTGAGACTGCTCATTTTAGTTCGCAACATACTTCACGTACCCGCAGATAACGACGCGGAGTGCAGACCCGACAACGATGCCAATTTGCACGATCAAGTAACCGCAGTCTGACTCGAAAACTTTATGTTCCAAAGGTTACGATAGTTTCATTTTTCTCTGGTCTATATTTTCAGGTGCTGTGGGCAATGCATCAGAGTCAACTTTTTGATATCATCATGTACATTGTGTGTTCGGATAATGAACAACAATACTATTTACACGCTTTAGAAGTGAGCATTCTCCAATAAATCAATCAGTGTGTACCATAAATCTAACTCTTCGGGTATTCTCGTTATTTTTAATTTATAGATCATTTCACTTGTGTTTCGAGATCAAAATGCTACAGAGCTTGCAGATGCTTCTGTCAGTCGTACCGAAACAGAAAAACAAAGAGATGAACACGAACTTAAAGTAGTTCTGGAAAGAGAACGAAAAGAAAAATTGGATAAAATTAAAAAGTATAGTGGATTACGCCATTCGAGGTTCGGCGGTCGGTTTGTCGTCTCCGGTATGAAGTCAATCGGTGACAATGAAATGGTCGTTTCGTCAATGACTTCTAACGTTAATAAAGCTTTCGATCGATACAAGGTTTGTAGCGACAAAAACTGTTATTAACTGTTTTTTATGCCAATTATATATCTTTAACTTAATAGTCTGTATATATATCTTTTTTTCTCCAGAAACCTCTTAAAACTCCTCGTAATAGAATGGCATTAAAAGATGCCGGTATCGAACGAAAATCTGCATTTAGTGTTAGATTATTCTTAAAAGAGTTTTGTGTTGAATTTTTACTTGGATCGTATAACACGTTTATGAGACATGTTAGAGTGAGTATTTGCTATTAAATTTTAAATAGGCAAATTTCTTTTACTTTTATATAATATGTATTTGTCTATTTTTTTCGTTAGGAAATGTTAGTACGATCAAAAAGCCAACCCAATGATGAATCCTATTATTTCTGGGCGATGCAGTTTTTCATGGAATTTAATCGCAATTATAAATTTGAAATTAAATTAGTCAGGTAATAATATTTATTATTACTAAAACTCAGCACTTATTGGATTTTGAATTTATTCAGAATGAATTGTATACAACACGACTTATTTTAACATTAGTAAATTTATTGAAATCAGTATCTATTTAACAAATAAATTGACAGTGTTACTTTTAAATTGGCTTTGACTAGTTGATACATAAATATTTAATGTCGACTAACGACCATCATTAACAGAACATGAACATTTTTAAATCATTAATTTTTCTATAAGTAAATTTTGTTTAATGATTTATTTGTATTAAGTGTGGTATACTTAAATTATTTGAGGGCGACTACTTTTGAGCCCTAATTATTAATTTTAGACATGTTTTTTTTTAAAATTTGTCCTCAGTGAAACTATGGCTTTGAACATATTTCATTTTGTCCAAGAGCGTATTGAAGATAGCCGTGAAAAGTTGATTACTGATAAAAAGAAAATTCCTGTTTGGTCTAGACGCATGCATTTAGGACTTAAGGCTTATAAAGTAGGCATACAATATTCAATAGTATTTCACGATTTTATAATGCGAGTAGTACTGTAGTTATGGGTATATACTTATACTTTATTGCTATTATTTTGTATTTAGGAATTAATGGAAACGCTGTTAACCATGTATGGAAGTAAAGATCCAATGTTGAGATCTAGTGCTAGAACAATTTTAACAAATTTGTTCTATATGGTGGAATATAGAGACATGTTATTAGGTTTGTTAAATTTATACGACGAAGTAAAATTCTCTCGGTAAATAACAATATTTTCTTACAATTTTATAAAAAGGATAATTTATTTCAATTATGTTTTACGTTTTAGAATGTACCTAAAGGATCTTATTGAAACGAATCATATTTTCATGAAATTACTAGAAGATTTAGGGAAAAGACAACGTAACTTAATCGTACAGTGTAAACCGAAGAAAACAAAGAAGAAGAAGAAGAATTCCAACAGTATGTATTGTGTAATATAATTATATATTATATAATATACATATTGTTATGTATTATTTGTATTTGTAGAATCTAAATCTGCCGCTCAAGGTTCTTCAGAAGATGATGATATAATGTGGACAAATCTCAGTCCAGATCTAAAAGAAATTATTGAAATGCGTGAACTGTTCATTGATACTGTAGAGGCTAGACCTTATGATCCCGTTTCAGAAGTTCCGATGGATGATCAAAAGTAATTTATTTATTTCTATTTTTCTTTTCAAAAAAAATTTATTTCTTTTAATGTTATGGTGTTAATTGGATGTGGTTAGAGTTGAAGCTATGTGTCGTATACGAATGCACATGAGAAATAAACATCTGGAAGAAGCTGTAAAATTATTAAGAGCATCTAGGTAAATAAAAATCATTTTCTGTTTAACCAAAATTGTTTATGACAGTGTACTGTTGATTATTTAAGAAAATATTTCATTTTATGATTTTGAACCATAAGTTGTTTTTATGAAACTTATTGAGTAATTGTATTGATATGTATGTACAGGGAAGTTTGGCCGGAAGATAATTATTTTGGAAACTCTGGACTAAACAGTAATGAAGAATTAGACATTTTTAAACAAATATTCTATGCTGATCTTGCTAAGCCTGCAGGTAGAACTTGGAAATTTATGTTTTCGAAAACAGTGTGTAATTTTAACTGTTTGCTTTGTTAAGAGTGTAATTTATTTTTTCAGGTTATGATGAAAATGTTCCGGAATTTAATGACCAAATTGAGAATGAAGACAATGAAACTGATGGTATTTATGATAATAATTTTTTTGTCATTAAATTACGTATGAATACAATATTCCGCTCTGTTCATTTAATCAATTTTTAATTTTTTGAATAATTATTCATAAATATTCAGTATTTATATTTGTAAATCAAATTATTTTTTAGAAGAAGAATATGAAGAGTCAAGTCAAATACGAATGGAGGAGGCTAATTTCGAATTCATAGATTTTGTGAAAAAGTGAGATTTGTTTTGAAATTTGTTCTATATTATCAAATTAATTTTTTCTATTATGATTTTTATAAAGGTTTGCAAAACCCAAAATTTTACAAAACTGCTGTCTGCTCTTAAAAGAATTTGAAAAAAACAGTACATTTACCAATCACGCCATAGTGAAACTTCTTCATCGTATCACATATGATTGCAAGTACAGTTCTTTAATGTTTCAAGCATCCGTATTTCGTGTTTTTCAGAAAATATTTTTATCCAAAAATCCAAGCCATAAAGTAAGTTATGAAGTTCTAACAGATTCTTAACAGCAGTGCATTTGAAAATTTTGTATTTATCATACATTTTTTAGGAACTTAAACATTTTGCCATATTCATCATGAGAAAATTTACAGACGCGGCCAAAAAAAACAATAAAGTGTTTATGGAACTATTGTTTTGGAAAGATTTAAAAGTGGCATATGAAATCGATGAAGGGTACAATGTTGATGAAAAGAAAACTACAAATTGGAGCGAGGAACAAGAAGACGAATTGCATAGGCTGCATGAGGAATATTTGCGAGACATGCCTGAAGAAGGTGAACTACACGGCAATCGAGATTTCTTTTCCATTTTAATAATAATATAATAAATTATAATGTTATAGACGAGTTGATGTGGATCTGTAATAATTTGATTAAAAAAGACCGTTCGAAAATCAGCATTTCAAAAAAAATTAAACAGCTTGGAATTGTTCTTATAAAAGTAAGAATATTTTTAAAATAGTTCAAGTTTGTATTTTTGAATAAATACTTTTTACAGAAGCATAAAAGAAAATCTGTTGGAGAATATTCTGAAGCCGAAATTGTACAGATCACCCAATTGGTCACAGAGTTCAAAGATACGAATGATCCAATACACTTTATCATGGATAAATTAGACGTAAAACGTCCGAAAAAACACATAATCAATAAGATACTCCAATTGGGTTTGGTTAGAGATCGTAAGGAACTCAGGAAAAAACGTTCGAAAAAGTCTAATGAATGTAAGTTGGTATTTTTATTGTGTTTGTGTGTGTGTTTAATTATACTATTTGTAGCTAATGACCAAAACAGTTCAAATGAAGAGAGTGATGGTTCCGATAGTGACGACAATGATAAACAAATAGATTTCACTTACCATAGTTTAACGTCTGTTTATGTATTGAATGCTATTAAAAAAGTAATTGATAAAAACATGAAGCCGGCTCTATTGTGGTTGGTTGAGAGTTTGGATGAGGCAGCGGACGATTTGGATGTAGATGAATCCGATATACCTTTGTTGCCATTGACAGATGAATGTATGACAGCTATCAACGACACAGATTTCCAAGAAGCGATGAAAATATTAGGAATACACAAACCTTCAACTATTCAGGTAACATGCATTTTAAGTACATTAATGTTGGTACAATAAAAACAATTATATTTTTCTTGTATTGAAAGTTTAATACGACGACCCGTTTTCCAGGAAACCTATTGGCGTATACCGGGCAGATGGCAAGCGAATGATATTCGTCAACGATCCGTAGCCATTACAAATGTAATTGAAGGAAAGTTTGTGGTTGAAAATGATACAGCAAACAGAAGATTGGACGACAGTAGTGATGAAGATGTGGAAGCGACATTTGACAGAATAAGGAAAACTTTTGTGAAGAATAATGAAAATAAAAAATCAGCAAATACATCATTTAAATCTAGTTATTCGATTCCAGAAGAATCAGATGAAGAAAATATTGGATTCAGTAAGAAAAAAGGTGTTAATAAAAGAAAATTCTTGTTAGAAGATGATGAGGATGAACAAGACAAAGTCACGTCTGTTAAAAAGAAACTGCCGTTGGACGATAATAGCGATGACGGAATTAATGATGCTGAAAAAAATATTGTTTCAATGAAGAAGCATCAAATACTAGAAGACAGAGTGATTCTTGTAAAAGAAAAATCATTGTTGAACTATAGTAGTGACAAAGAAAAAAGCTTCATGGTTATGAAGAAAAATATTGTTACTTTGAATAAAAAGAAAATATTGTTAGATGATAGTGATGATAACATATCTAGTGATGTTCAGAAGGAACTGCCATCGAGTGGTAGCAGCGATGACGGAAATAGTGACACCAAAAAAGCGGAAAAGAAAGAAATAACAGAAGATAATAAAGATGTGCCTATTAAGAAGAAATCGCTATTGGACGATAGTAGCAATGAAGAAGATAACTTCATGTTTATGAAGAAAAATATTGTTTCCTTGAACAAAAAAAAAGTATTATTAGATGATAGCGATGATGATAACATACCTAACAATGATCAAAGGGAACTGCCTTTGAACAATAATAGGGACGAAAAGGATATGCTTGATCTGGGAAAAAATACCATAGTTTTGTCTAACAAGACAAAAGTGTTATCGGATTACGGCGATGAAGATCACGTACTCACTGTTGTTCAAGAGAAATGGCCATTAAGAGGTAGCTGTGAAGAAGATGGAGGCAGTGCACAATCTCAAATGGATTGGACGAGCGAAGTGGGAGAAATGAATGGTGACAAAAGAAGACGGGGGTTTTTGGAAAGCAGTGATGATTCTGAAGAAGAAATCTGTGCAAAAAAAACCAAACGTATTGTAAACGATGACAGCGACTAAACATGTCAATCAGATTTTTTTATTTTTAAAAGTAAACAATAATATTAAAATAATAAACAGTTTTAAAAAAAATAAATATAGATATATAAAATGAGCTATTGCTTAATTCCCAAAATTCCCTATTGCAATCTCATGTAAATATATTAATTTTACATTTATTTTAAATTACTCCAGTATACGTAAATAGTAAATAATATATAAATATAAACATGTATAAATAATATGTCAAATGAAATCTTACACAAATATATATGTATATATATATATAATATATATAAAATATGATAGTGTTATGAAGTATTTATTAATTGTTACGCTTAATGCACAAAAAATAAAATCGTTGAATTACTATTATATAATATTATAACATATAGTGTAATATTATAGAAAGATGGTGATTGTGGTGGTGGTGATGGTTAGAGGTGGCAACTGGTTGGTAACAACATAATATTGTTAATTTTTACTCTTTTTCTTTTTTCTTTTATTCTACGGTGTACAAGAGTATACTTTTTGTACGGCCAGCGGTATCGTTTCCTTTGTTTTCGAATTGGCCAACAGGCAATCTCCTAAAAGTTGCGGACAAGAAATGCGACCGGATTGAATGCCATCGGCGGTCATAAGCAAGTCGTAATTGATCTCATCATTGACGACCGAGTCGCGTCTAAAAGACGGGAAAAAAGAAAACCAAAAACACACCCAAGATATAATAATGTAATGGGTTTTTAAAATGGTGGTTTGTTGTACGCTTTTACTTGTATGCTGGATGTTCTTGGACGAAACGTCGTATCCAACTGGCAGTCGTGTCAATCTGGCCAGAAGCACGTCTCGATATGAGTTTTAGATACTGTTGGATGGTGCAATGTGTGTCCGTATCTACTTCCATGCTAGAAAGATAACTGTGAATCAGCGGAATGAGACCTGGAAATTCGCCGGTCTGAAAATATATTTTGGTTCTTTACATGTGTGTCACAAAGCAAATAGTATTAGGGTAGGTTAAGTGTTGTTGTGACAAAAATAGATAGCCCTTGAAGTGTTCTCTTTAATAATAATCACCATAATTTCTTAGTAAATAATTGAAGACAACATTTTTTGTTATTTATTAAACGAATAAAGAAAACAAATTTTAAAAATACACACCATTAAAAAAAATGTATATATATTGAATATATAACATGAAGTACTTTTTAAGTGTTTAATACACTATTCAAAATAAACAAAACTCTTTTTACTCGCATAAATTTTAAAAATACAATTAAAAATTATTTTTTGTACAATTTTGAAATACAATTATAACATACTGGAATAGAAATTTTTTTGTATTTTGACTTAGTATTAAAAAACCAAAATAGAATTTATTACATTTTCGATAAACTATATGACTGTATTTGTAGCACAATATAAAAATATTGTAAACATTGCTTTTTGAAACCAAATCTATTATTTTTTTCCCACTAAAAACTCGCATTCGCGAACGTGCTAGTAGTCTCCAAAGTCTAAGGAAAAATACTACATATTTGTTTATCAATTTTGTATGGTTGAACATAATATGTTGACTACGTACGACTTAAGCTGCCAATAATCGTAACAAAATATTGAATTTTGAGACAAAACCAAAAAATAACCCCGGTTTTGTATATTAAGGTAATAGTTTATATTCGCTTAGAACACATCCCACCCTACACCAATAATGGGCGCTCGTGGAATATGATGTTTTACTTTTCCATTGATGATCTCGTTTATGGACATTAACGTGCATGTGGCATCTTCGTTTGAACTACTGACGTTGATGTTTGTGGCTTTGGATACTGATGTTATATTTTTGCGAAACCAAAACATTTCCGTAAGTGCGGCCGATCGTTTTTGAGCTTTCGACATGTTTTCATCGACCTGTATACACAAATTAACATAAAAGTTAATATGTTTGTAAATTGCAACGTTTTTGTAAACTATTCGGGTACGAATACTTAAAGAAAGATTTTTTTTTTAACATTAAATCTGACACCGTATATAACGGGTAACACATACTTTACTGATGGGAATGATGAAGTTTAATTGGTACGACAGAATAACCCTAGTGAGTAGTACGACAAAGCATACGAATGCGGCATTTTCAAAATCAGTCAACTGTACTTCACAAGGTCTAAATTCGACGCGCCAACCAATCGTAGACTTGGGCGGTGGAGGTTTGAACCGCATGGTCTGCCAGTTAGTGGACTGTATGTTCTGCAAAAAAAAAAAAAAAAAAAAAAATTGAAGTGCACAAGATAACGAAACGAGAATATTACGATGATTATATTATATACCAGAACGGATTAGATTAAAAAAAAAAATATATATATATATACTATATAGTTTTAGGTTTCTAAACCTCATCACACAAGAAAAACCAATTTGATAAAAATGAAATACGAAATTGCGCATACTTCGAAATGATCCATCTCGACGGTGTCGTCCTGGTGCACTTTCTCATTGAACAGAGACACAGTGTCCCTGATAAACAGGTGGGCTACGTGTTGAGCCATCTGATGATCAATATTGGCATTCTTGAGTTTCTCATAGATTTTTTCATCGTACACTAACGGCACGTCGTTAAACCTGCGGGGTAAGCAAAGCATTGACACATAAAGTAATACAAATCAAAGTTGGTATTTTTTTAATTTTTACTTTTCGCCTTGACTCGACAAGTACAATGTGGTGGAGTCGTACCGCGATTTCGGTATGACAAATTTATCTGTGGTCAATGGTTCCAAACCCCTCTCCTGTCGTGTACGGCAGTCCACGGACCGTGATATTACATCCCAACGGCAGTCCACGTCTGTGAGATACCCTCGAAAAATAGGTGAAGCCGCCGTCAAAGCCAACTGAAATGTACAGTAAAACAAATCCCATATTAAGCGCGTCATGCAATTTTCTTTTTTTTTTTAGACTTTAATTTTCCACATTTCATTGTAATAAATACATGTTCTCATTTATTAAATTTCTTTTTCGTTTACAATTTTTCAAAATGAAATCCTTTTCAGTATACACTAATGGAAATCGACGATAAAATCATTCCACTATTGTTATGTCAATTTCTATTAAATAATTGATATCGCGTAAAAAAAATTTTTAAAAAAAGTTAATCACTTTAAACTGAAGTTTGAGAAATTTCAGGTGCTAAGTAAAATAAAATAATAATTATAATATTGATATTGGAAACTCACTAAAATCGGACACAGAGGAGTCAGTTGGTCATAGAGCGTCCGTGCTTCTTTGATACAGCATGCCTGAAACACATTCAAATAAGCTTTTTGCTATTCTCGACTTTTGAACATATTTTGCATTTTTGCACCCCCACAAAATCACCAAATTATCGTACACACATATTATACACGTGTAAAGAGTACATATTATAATATTAAAATGTATACGTACGGCTGCTAAATCATCATTTATTATTTCATATATCCGTTTATTTATAATTTTTTTTTTACAATTATTTTACATATTTCATTTCACTCTGAAACACCGACCGCAGAAAATCTAAATGTTAAATACCCTTTTGTATTCTAAATATGTTTATATTGTATGTACATAATGTTGACTAAGACTTACGTAAGTGAATATATAAAATATAGGAGAGTAAAGGATTTAAAATATGTGATCTAATGTCTTTTTTTTTTTGTTGGTATGTAACCTACAAAAATATATTTTTTAAAAACCGTCAGTTTTATATATAGAAATATTTTGTAATAGATTTAATATCGTTTAAGTCCAAAACATTCGTTATATAACGAAATATTAACTACAACAATAGTTTTGGTTTATTCGACCACTAAGACCATCCAGTGTCACAATCAATTTTCCGCCTATCCATCGTTAAAAATCTTCCAATTTGGTCCATTTTACTAATTGCTTTCACATTCTTCTTTATACTATATTTTCTCATCTCATTTCGGTCTTTTTTCTATCGAGTTCGACTCCAATTACTGCCCTTAAATAGCTGATTATATCTTCTCTACCACGCATATGTCCATCTCGGTTTTCATTTTTTTTTATACAGTCTATAAAAAATTTTTTTCTACATACATTATTTCTAGCCTTTCGTTTTTCCGTCTTATAAATAGCTGTACGAATTAAACGGACGAACAGTTCAAAATATGGGACCTAAAATTTCAATTTTTTTTTTTTTTATATCGGTATATGACCTACCGAAATATATATATATATATATAATTTTTAAATAATATATCGTTTGTTTTGGTTTGGAAATCGTCAATAATACTTAACTGCAGTCTTTTACTAATATATTATAAAAAATATTTTTAAGTTCAAAATATTTCCTACACGATGAAAAAAATTGTACAATTATCGATTGCAACAACGATACACCGTTACCATACAAAAACAAGTATAATACGTGTGTAACAATGATATTTAAAACAAAAGCATTTTTAATAGCATTAAAAAAAAAAACTTTAAAATATAAAAAAACCAGTAATATATTTATTTGTTTAACGCGTATATTTTATTAAGATTTACCAAAAAAAAAAAAAGAAAACGTACGGTTTTTAAACTTTTCCGAGGGCGAATAATGTCATGTAATAGTCAATGATTTTCGCGAATACAGAAAATATCGAATTGTCGGTAAAGCAAACATTTTTTCTTCTTTTTTGTGTACCTGAAACGTCATCTGCAGACAACAGCAACCCATACCAAAAGCCATTGCGTCCATGTACACGTGATCGGGCAGCGCCGCGTTCAAACTGTCCGCGTCTCCGTCCAAAGCGATCAAGTCCTCTTTGAACGGACTCTGAGTGTTTTCGTCTTTGAAAACTGTAAAATTTATATAATAAAGAGAGGTAAAATCATGTCATTTCTTCTTCTTCTAGAATCCTTCGTTCAGATCGAATATGTGCATTCGACAAAAACCATCCAATCTAAGTCTTTTATTACTGTATGCAATTAATTACAATCATTTATAAAGACTGTGCGTGGTTGTAGAGGAAGTGAATTGCTAGTGATGAAGGCCAAATATTTGTAACGGAAATTTGTTTTTAATACGTTGTTGGATCCAATGCAGGCATCCACCCATTTGATCCTGCGCCTAAACACTTGGACTTGCACGTCATTTGTAGTCAGTGGTAAATTTATCGGTTTTTTTTTTTTTAAATATCGTTTTTAAGTCCGAACAACATTTGTCGATATGTATCACCGCGAGTATAATAGAGTATAAAAAAAAACCCAACTATATTATTATAGTATTTAATCTAATTTGAATTCGCGCATTGTGTATTTTTATGATAAAAAAAAAATTATAATAATATGAAATAAAACGTTTAGCAAGAATGTGTGTAAAAATGTTCTAAAAAAAAAAACAGCGACAAATTCGAAAGTGTATAAAAAAAGTCAATACAGCGGGGCGTTTCTATATTGAAAAAAAATTATTATTTTGACTATATATATACGAGTATATATATAACATTAAAAATACTAAATCTAATCAATACGGTCGCATACATCATATACGTATAAATAATTAAGAAAGAAAAAAAAACGTACTTACGAATGTCTGTAATTTAAAATATTCGAGGGGAGAAAAAAACGTCCAAATATGATTATAATTTTTGAGACTATTAAATTATTTTTACCCATACGTTTACCATATGTATAATATATAAATAATAGGCATAATAACTACGATATTAATATATACTAATTCCAAATCGCTAACCGATTATTATGTGTATCGATTATTTCCATTTAAAGTTTCTGCTTACGACTACAGTTATAATAAAAATATATATATATATGGAATAGCGTATACGAATATTGTGTGTGTATAACGTAGTCCGTGACCCTAATCGACGTATTCGTTGAATCAATAATAATAATAATAATAATAATAATAATAATAATAATAATAATAATAATAATAATAATAATAATAATAATAATAATAATAATAATAATAATAATAATAATAATAATAATAATAATAATAATAATAATAATAATAATAATAATAATAATAATAATAAAAATAATAGTTATACAACCTATGTACAGAAAAAAAGCAGACATTATTTGCCATTCGTTAAATTTACACGAAAATGTAAATTATGCTAATTTACTACTGTTATGTAATATCATTTTATGCGTTATCATTTAGGATTCAATGAGTTATTGCCATTAGAAATCTAAAAATATACATGAAAATATGCACTTAAAATAATTGAAATACGCACGTTAAAAATATGATTTTCGTATACATATTTAAGTATATTTTTTTTAGTAATTTTTTTTTTACTTAAAATTTTTTAAATGTTTTATATAGCGAATTAATAATACAGTATTAATAATATATACGCGACAAATCGATGCGATATACAGCAATAACTGAGTAAAGGCGATACTTATAAATTCTTTAATAATAACAACCAAAATATACTTGATCAAATTGTTTATTTGATAATATTTTCAAAAAAAAAAAATTCAACAGATTTATATTATATATTTTTATGCGTAAAATTTTGTAATTCGCCAATCTACGCGCGTTATCGCGTTAATAATTCGAAAAAACACGAGAAATAATACAAGTAAAAAAAAAAAAAAAAAAAAACAAACGCTAATTTATTTTTGTTTTCCAATTTGGCAAATTTGAAAACGATCTTTTTGATAAACAAAACCGCGTTCGATTTTCAAACCGATAAAATTATTTATACAATTTATAAATACGTACAAAATATACACAAGTTTACTACAGTGGGAAAAAAAATTATCCACACATTGTCGCGTGAGATTTCGTTCGTTTCTAAACCCCGAACGTTAGAGTGTATTTTCAAAACAAGTACGGGTATATGAGTGGTAACTAAAGAGTATGAGTCGAACCACATAATAAAAAAGACTACACTATACAGAGAGGACATTTGGTGATGATACATTTATATATGTGCGTGTACCTATAGCGTGCACGTATAATAATAATAATAATAATAATAATAATAATAATATTCATTATACATTCCAGTGGTTCTCAATCCAATCGCGAAGAATATCTCGAACAATGCGAGGGATATATTTTAATAATATTTTCTCGACGAATAATAATAATAATAATAAAAAAAAATTGGCGTTTATATCTTTCGACCATTTGTAATATTTTACGCTGAACACCGTTTCGTCGCGCGGATATTTTTACCGGTAAATTCAAAGACGTTGCGACGAATTTCAAACGAGGTTGACACGCACACACATTTGGACGTTCGAAATTTTGTATTTTGTTACTTTTATATAAATAAAAAACAAAAAAACAAATATATATATATATATATAATATATATTTACTCGGAATGTTTATGGCCACTCGTTCGCCTCTCCTCTGCCGTATGTTCCTGGTAAGAGTGCCGAACCTCGGGTGTCCCTTATAGATCGCCGAGTCCGGTATGAACAACGATCGCGAAGCACCGTCTTTGGGCGTCGGCTGATCAACGGGCCACGTGAACTCCGGACTCCCAAGCCTGCACACAAATTGCGTTCCCATGCGTGCATATTTTGTTATATCTGTCTGGGCCATCTGAAATTACAAGCCCAAAACACCGAATCCAGTGCGTAGCCTTTTCTAAAGCGCTCAGTGCGGTGTTCCCCTTTCTTCCAATCGCCCGCACAACGTCCCGGGCCCGTCCCGACCGTAAAAACGTCGTACCCCGCCGTGTGGACGATGCGCGTCATGTTTTCGTTTGCGTTCAAAAGTCTTCTCCGTCATTGCAGGGCACAACACCGCTGCGTGTGCAACGCCTCTACTCATATGAAACGTTCTCTCGGCATACGCGTGTATAGGCACAACAATAATAATGGAATCCGCGGGACGCGCGTTAAACGATTCGAGTACGCGTACCACAATATAAAACGGACGCGAAAAGGTTCTTTTGCACATATTGTAATATATACGTGTAGAACGCACACGGTTTACAGTAACACGAATCATAATAGGACAGGACTATATTTCGCAAAGATCGAAATGCAAAAGAAAAAGGTCAATAATACCCCGACTCCTGCGAGATTTTTCTACGGGATATAGTTTTTGATTTTAAACGGGATTCAAACATATTTGTTACTCGTATAACATCGCAGTAGTGTGCGAACAAAGGGATTTTTTTACCGTCCGGAGAGTTCCAACTACTGGAAACGTCATAACACACACTCGTATGACACGTCTCAAACGTACCCGTTCACTGATGTACAAATAATATTATAATAACAGCGGACTTCTGGACGGGACGACGCGTCGCGGGTTCGAACTACCAATTCAACGCGTGTGACGCGAGTGGGGTGGTATGACGAGAGCCACAAATGATTTTTTTCTCCATTTGTAATACCTATGTGGAAGTCACGCGCTGCGACATTTTGTTATCGATTTTTATTTTCTGTTATTATTATTATTAAACGACGATAACAATATGTGGAGTACGATACATAATTAAATACTACCACCTAACGTCGCAATCGTTCCAAACTCTACACCACCACACATCGTCGGAATGTCGCCTACACGGATACTGAATACAACACACGTATTATATACGATTTATCGTAGAAGCGGTTCGAACGTGCTAATAAATATCAACGAGTCGTTGTTCCGTCGAAAATTTTGGGTGGGTACTGGGCAAAAGAAAGAAAAAAAAAAAACACTTTAACAGCGTATTATAATATTATACAACAACGAGTATGATAAATGTACGGGCGCGCGCCATTAAACAGTACGTAGCAATAACCGAGAGAGGTGTGAAGCTAAAAAATTCCTATTCCAAAAACACATGTATTTTTCTTTCTCGAAAAACTATTTCAAAATAGCGGCACGCCGCTTATTATGCGCCGTAATAGGTGCATGTATAATAATAATAATTAAAAGAGGTACGAAAAAAAGTGAAGAGAAAATCTGGAATCTGGAAATGATTCTTTTTATCCTCCATATTTCTAAACACTTTACTATGATTTAAATATTTCACGCATTTTTTTTTTTTTTTTTTTTTTACCACAGAGATGTCATCTGCAATGACGAAAACTCACGTGAATATTCAATACGTTTTATAATATACTCGTATATATATATATCGATTCGGAAAAAGATAAAAAAAAAAAAAATTATCGACGTCAAAATTATCAATTGGTGATTGGCGACCGAGATGACAACAATATTTGGTTCGTCTCGACGAATCTGAACGAAATCAAACCTTCTCTGACCCATCTCGCGTCGTCGTCATACTGCGCACACTCCGGCAATTATTATACATACCGTAATACGCGTAATCGGGATGAAGACAACACACACACACGTTATACTCGGAGGGACGTATGTATATGTACGCGTATAGATTTACCTGGGAAAATTGGTGATGGTCATCAGGACTTCGTCCGGGCCGAGGAGTTGTTGCGCTTCTTCCCTGCGATATCGCATGTTCGCCTCGACGATGTTAAAATGCGCCAGAAGTCCGCCGTACGGTTTTCCGGGCGTGCCTTCGATCATGTACGATCCGTACTCGGGTCTCCATAGCGATTTAACGTTGCTGTGAGAGAGAAAAAAAAAAAAACAGAAAATTCAACACGCGCACGTGTATAATATATTTTAACGATAAAATATTTCACTGAATCAGAACACGTCTTGTGGTTGTCTCGTCGCGAAACACAAAGGTGATCTCGGAGCGCCCCATATACATTTTAATTATAATAATTTTAAAAAAAGAAAAAGAAATTAATATAAACGTTCGTGTAGGAGAAAACAGAATTTTGGTAAAAGTCCGTTTTCGTATAAAAAAAAAAAAAAATAAAATAAATTTTCTATAACAGATATCAAATCGTTTATGTTAAAAATGAAATTTAACGAAACCTCTCAAAAATAATTTTGTAAATAACAACAAATCAAAAGTCATCCGATAAATAATATTTACCTATTATTCAATCACGTCGATATACACGAGGAAAAAACATTTTTATTAAAACGCAAAATACAATAATAAGTATATTACGCAATACGCATATAATATTAAACACATTTATTATAATAAGTCGAATGCGCATTAAAATACGCAGGTAATAAATCTGTAAAAGAAAAAAAGAGTACTACGTCTATAGTGCCTATAAATATTACCGAGTCATCTATTAAATTTAAAAAAAAAAAACATATATATATATATATATATAGAATACGGTGTCAAATATAGCAACAACGCAGACCTAGCTTGGATTAGAATTATTTTTAATATTGAAAAGAATTTTATTTATGTGTGTAAAGACATTCTATGACACATAGACAAATTTTTTTTTTAATGTAAATGTAGACACACTATTAGAAAAATTAAACGAAAATATATAATTATTGTGCGTCTACCGCAATTTCCACATTTAAAATGCAATTTATTTTCCTAGACAGATGGAATTTTTTTTCCCCGAGCTTTCTCTTTCAATCGATTTTGTACTTTTTTCTTTATTTTATTAGTTCGAAAAGTATCAATGCACTAAATATAATTAACGAAACCGTACACAACTATTAATAATAATTAATCAATATACTTGAACGAACAACATTTCAAAGATATTATAATATTACGTCGATAATATGTGTGTTTGCTCGTTGTGCCGGTGTTCGGATTTCGATAATCCTCGTTGCCGATGACTAAAAAAGCGTCACGGAACAATTCGCGACACACTTTGGAAAATCAAAAAACAAAAAAAAAACCATCGAATCCATTTTTATTTGTGCGTAATACAATGTGTTCCAACCGCTGACATACAAACACTGTTTTCACTAAGAGAAATCATTAAAATAAATATCTTCTATACTCTGTTATAGATTACAATATGAAATACGTTGTAATTTAACAAAACGTTTCATTATTAATAAAAAATGTTCAATCAGTAGAAACGAATACGGTCGAAACACTTGGTACAGGTACTTTAACTACTTTTGAACATTTTATTTCTAAAAGAATAGAACTAAAAAAAAAAAAAAAAAAATCTTAACGTTTTGCGCGCGTGCTACATACACTGCTACTGACTAGTTATTTATATACGAGTTAGTGATCGAATTTTTAAATATTTTTCATAAATCCCAAAAATAAAATATATATATATATATAATGTGAATATAACAATTATAGTTTTGTTTGTCAAATATTATCATAAAATATAAATTATACATTTTTAAAAATATATAAATCCAATTATTATTTTTAATTTTCAATGCGAGTTATATTTCGTACTTTAAATAAACACATTTTTACTTCTCCGGTTCAGTAAGAGAATATTAATGTACGATTTTGATGGATTTTTCTTGGTCTTATTGAATTATATTTAATATATTTCTTTATGAAATGTGAAGCTACGTACAATTATGTGTCCACATAGATCTCACCTATAATGTAAAATACATTCCTTTACATTTATTCGAATACCAATGACATTTTTGCAATTTTTCTAATGCATTCAATATTATTCACTGATTTTTCTTTTTGAAATATAAAAATTAAACTTTATTTTTTAAATTCATCACGATTTTAATTAACATTTGGGAATATGTTATTGCGTTGATATCTTGAATAATATCGTATTAAAAATCTTTGAACTTGAAAAGAGTACACTTTTTTTATTTCCAATCGAAAACATTTGAATTTTGTACATCCCACGGTCGGTTATGTTGTTACATACACCTATTTGTATTTATCAAATATTACTGATCGTAATAAAATCAATAAGTCGATTTTTTGTTAGTTGTTATAGTAGGTAGGTAACCTTGTAATGAGTCTGCATATTATGTGTCCTCATCGACTCCACCTAGAATAATATTTTAATATGTGCTATATTATAGCTAATATTTTGTAAAAAAATTCGTAAATAGATCGTTGACATTATTTAATTTAAATAATATTATATTATACTTATCACGAGTAGAAATTTTTGTCTATAAATTCGACTTTATTCAACAATAACGCTCAACTTTGCATTCGTATATTTAATAACACAATTTTCGCGTATATCATTAAAATAAACATAAATTCCGTTTACAGTGACTTAATAAAGGATTTTCAAATTCACACTAACACGTATTCAACTGTGTATGTAGTACACAGCGATACGAGCCATTCATATCCGAGACTGATTTACACCATTGCAAAACAGTCGAATTTATATTATTTAATAAAAATCTATATTATACGATTCTGACGCATTTTAAGAGAACAAAGAAATCGATTGTTTCCCATTATTAATCAAAACACGGTGGGAACAAACTATAGTAAGTAATTATGATTCATTTTTTTATGAATGAAGTTCAATACAAGAATATTAGCTATTATTAAAGGACCAGAACTATATATACATATATTAAAACTGTCATTATAATAGCAAAATTATTAATTATACATTTTATTTTATCGCATATTTTACAATATTTATTTTACTAATGAAATACTAATATAATAATATTATGTCGTAAAATAAATCGTATCAAGAATTTTCCAATTAATTGTTTTAAATTTAAATAAACTAAAACAATATTTTTAATTTTAATGATTTAATATTATTATAAAACCCCAAAATTACATTTATTATATTATGACACGTTTATTTTATCGTTAAAATACTGTAAATATATTAAACGTTTGGCTACGGTTTTTCCACGGAATATGTGCTTATATAAAACGTAATTCGTTCATATTGTACAATTAAAAACAATTTTTTTTTTTTTTTTTTATAATTGAGGACAAAATATTTATTCTGCGATAGTCGATTAATCTAAATTTCTCTTATATTTTAAAAATAACTGTGACAGACCTTGAGAATGATGAAATTATGGATTGATGTTCCGCCGACAAGGCCATATTTTCTGTGATGAACAAAATGGATATTTCAACGTTGAAAGACAACAAAAGGTTTAGCGCAAGTTTGTAAACATGTGTGATTTAAATTTTTTTTTAGTAAATCTGAAGACAGATTTCAAAGGGCGATCGAGATAATTGTAACGATACAATATTTCATTGGATTGTCGCTTTTGCATGTTGTCTTCTCGTATTCTCGTCGCGTTTTACAGGCACCCACCAAATCGCAGTGACCCAGAGTACGAGATCATACAATTTATTATTATTATTATATACCTACTAGCTGAATTTGCCCGGCTTCGTCCGTGAATTGTTTTGCCCAATATGATAGGTGTTAATGGTGTGAAATTAATTATTATCATATTGTTTATTATATTATATTCCAAACCCTTATACAAACCGTACAACCATGTGTTCCTTATAAATTTCAAACCCCTATTTAATCCCTTTAGGTGTAGAATTTTCAAAAATTCTTTCTTATCGGACGTCTACGTTATTAAATAGCTATTTGCAGTAGTCCAAACTTCACCCCCGACCCGCGGTCCAATGGTTCGAGCCGTGCGAGGATAAACCAGTCAGTTACATTTCTCTTATATAAATGTGTATATATATATATACATAAATACATAGAAGATGTGTATTACCATTTTTTTATTTTTATTTTTTTACTTAACGTCTTAGCTCTTGCACTAATTATCCAACTACCGCGAGGAGAGGTTTTTTTTTTATTTAATTATAGAGAACAGATTTAAAGCATAATCCGGTAATTTAATATAAATAATAATGGGGTAATTAATTTTAATAAATAAAAGCGAAGTACATTGGACTTCCTCAGCGTTTTGTTTTTGCAAATATCCTTCCTGTTCAGTCCAAGGTGAAGTTGTTCTTATTCCAAGAATACCGATGATTACGTCAACGAATTTACACGTGTTCGATTTCTCATAAAGTTTTGCTTCGCTATATCCATCAACAAGGCACAGGGACAGATAACTGAAGGTTGTGCAATCCCACTTGTTTTTTGTTCATGGGCAATTTTATACGTAGCCGTGCTAAATACCTATGTATAAAAAAAACCTATAGTTTACAGAGATATAAGTATATAACATCAATAACAGTATGTATTCGAGTATATTATTTAGTAATGATAACGATGATACATTACAATAACTGTTCAGATATTTTATATTATAAATAAGAAATATGTATATGAATATTTTCTATATAGATAAATGATATCTATATAATTGAAATAAGTAAAAATACATTTCACAAATAGATAATAAAACGGTGTACTATTTTTTCAACACAAATATTTTATGAAAAATTAAGATATAAAAGAATTTAAGAATTTCATCCCGCGTCAAATAACCTCTTCAAAGTTCATTGTATAACGGTAAAAAAAATAGTAAAATACCGCCCGAGCGAAAAAGTATAAATGTGCTATAGTATATACCATTTATTTAAAACGTGTATTTATAATAAGTGAAAAATCACTTCATTACAGTGTTGTATTATTTCTATTGATAAATTATTCGATTTATCTATCGCTAGGACTCGTGCACCGCTTCACCTGCGGATTTCAACAAACGTCTCATCAACATCGAAGTTACTACTCAAATGATAGTGTAATTATTTATATGTAAATATAAATAATTGTAATTGTACTTGTATTAATAATAAAATGACAACTCGTTGCAAGGCCGCGTTTGCATTTGTTGTCAGGAGATTTTAAATTCAGGTCATAGTTTTTAGGATTTTTTTTTTTGTACACCGTATAGTGTATAAAGAGTGTAGTATAGGAAATAATCACCTGACTTCTCTTTAATTGAATAGGAATAGATATAATATAGTATCGACTAGTTAAACGCAAGTCTGAAGGAAGTTCGTAACAATATAATGTGCACTTGGCATTAAAAAAGAAAAGAAAACGATTCTATGCGATAATACAGTTTGTCAAATAATTCGCTAACGTAATGTCTTATAGAAATCAAATCGATCAGTAAAAATTGCCCAAATCTCTATGTAATAGGTTTATTGCTTTTACTTTTCGACTGAATTATAACAACGTAAAGTACATATTATATGAAAAATCGGTTTTGTTAAACGCTGTGTACACATGTTTACCGTTGTAAATAATTCTTACGCAATTCAGTTCTCAGACGTTAAAATGACCACATAATTATAATATACGTATATAATAAACAATTAAAAATCAAATTTTGTGTGTATAAGGATAATCATAATGATTTTCTAAACCTATCCAGACTTTCTTTGTAAGTACTTATACCTACATATATATGTGTAATTGATTATTATAATTTCTCGTTTCGCTCTGAATCTAAAACGTACAATTTGAAATGTTAAATCTGTATCCTTGCACAACTGATGCGTATATGGATTATGACATAACATATAATAAATTGATAATACCTTTATAATAACGTAATATAATTTTTATCTACAAACACAAACTAGATGTCCTTGTACTGACGTGATGTGTATATATAACATATATATATACACACAAATAAGAGAAAAATAAGTGCTGAAAATATATCGATTTTGAAATTATGTAAACACAACAAGAACAACGCATAATTCAAATAGTCGTAAAATAACTGAAAAGAGAATAACTCGTATTTCTTACAGTTGGCGGCGATATTATTTATTTTTTTTTTTAAACAATATACGGTCAGAGTTTATTATTATTATTACTATTACGCAAACGCGGTAATTATAATTTATTATTTTTTATACACTAATAAATTAATGACATAACACAATATTATGTATATTTATAAAGTAAAAAAAAAATCCGAGTTCGCAAAAAAACGAGCAACATTCTTAAATTAAATTACAGACACATTACGACGAGGTTTCATTGATCTATAAATAATTTTATTATTTCCTCAACAGTGACGACGCGACAAGGTACGCATCGATTTACATATATTATAATTATTATCGCGCGGTATCGTACGCAATTTTTATACGTACAAATAATATACGCTTTTATTGCACACTAAATAATAATTTTCGCGAAAGATTTGATTGTTTTTTTTTTCTTTAATTTTTATCAACACATAATAGTTTCTTCGATAATACCACTATTATAATATGTGTATTTTTATTTTCGTGTGTGTGTGTGTGTTTTCTTTGTATTAGGTTATTGGTAATTGATAAACATTATTAAATCATTACATCCCATTCATTATGATATTTGTTAAAAATTAAATCGATAATAATTTAATACGAATTATTTTTATCGTCCTTAAGTAAGAATATTATCGAAAATTATATGTGTATATATATATAAGTCTAGAAATGTAACTACATTATACTTGTATATTCATTACTCATTAATGTGTAAGAAACGTGTGGTGTAAAATATTTCGTCGGAAATCGAAGATAAAAATTAAATATCAAAGTATATACACAATATGTATTATAAATATAGTAAAAATGCCAATTACAGGTCTGCTTGTGGTTATTAAGAAGTTACAATATACGAAAATTCAAACAAAATCATCGTGATTCTTTCAAATGAATATTTGAATCGGATATGATTAAATATATAAAGAAAAAAATAATACGAAAAGCACGATAGAATTCGCGTAAGTTTTTAGTTAAACATAACGTTCGAAATTCAATGACTTACATAGAACTTTAAAAATAATTTCCTATTTATTTTATTTAATTAAATAGAAGGTTTTTACTAGTCGTCGTCGTCGTCACTGTATACTCTTTTGTATCGATACGAAAATCGTTCGAAAAAAATAAACCGAGAGTAGAGACAAATAATATCCAAAGCCATTACTTCTCACAACGAACAAAACAAATTTTTAGCTAAGGATATATTATAGAAAAATGTTTATAGAGTATTATTATTATTATTATTATTATTATACATTTGCTTGATTAGTCCACGTGGTTATTACAATATTCTATTTGGACGTGACCAGGAAAAACGAATGACGATGGCTTGGGAAAATCGATAAAAAGAAAAAAAAATACGTAACAGTGTGGTCGTTTGAATGTGACCGTTAACCATAGCAAAACGTTGCCAAAATACTACACAATAATAAAATAATAAATAACGGAAAACTATAAATTAATACTCGTAATTAGTAAAGCAATTTATTATACACATATATAACCGACGAGTATTAAAAAAATCGAAAAAATAATGAGTTTTTCTAGGTATTTGTTTATTTACTGACGATTTTGACCAAAAATCATTATCCAGTGGCGGATATCTGAGGGGGGAAAAGGCGATCCCTTTGGATTTTGCGACACTTTATGTTCGTTGTTATTATTAACTACTGGTTACAATATTATAAAATAATAGGTACATTCATATTCATTTGAATAAAATCATTTTTTCTGATTTAAAGCGGTGTTGAGTATAATATTCTAGTGTAATTTTTTGCGTGTACCGACACAACAGTTGTACAACACACAAATTGATATGATTGGCGTGCCACTGTTTTTCCGACGGTTATTAAAGAGAGAATCTGAATAGATGCCTGTTCAAAAAGTGTTGATGGAAGAGGATGTGGATCTTTTTTTTTCAATTAAAATATCTAAGACATCCGTATTAATTGATTTGAGTCATAAACTTCTAATACCGATATCGGGGATGTGGTGGTTAGTATTGAGTTCACCCTCGAGATTTTTAATATAACCGCCACTGTCATCAACAGGTATAAAGCGAAAAAAAAATACAACAAATGCAAAAAATAAAAACAAACAAGCAATTTACATTAATTTTTTCATTTTGTTGTTGTATTTGTTTACTTTATACAGTCAATGATTCTTAATCGATACCAGCAATAAATAAACATAAATATAATACAATTCTATATTTTATGATTTTGTAATGCTCATAGTCAGAGCCGGATTTACATTTGTGGGGGACCAAGACTAAATGATGGTGCGGCCCTTGGATGGTCCGTAATAAAAAAACGCATACTTAAACTTACGTTTGTAAAACACATGTTTAGTTTTAATTATATATAATTATTTATATATAAGAAATTTATCAATTCCAACAGTAATTTATTATTTATAAATGTAATTATATAAGTATGTATATTTATATATATATATATAAAATAACACGAGGTTAAAAAGTGTTCGGTTATAAGAACAAATATACATATATTGTATTTAAAATTGTATTCATATTTAAAAAATAAAAAGTTAATAATTTAATTAGTCATTGTATTTATATTTAATTTCACAAATTGGATACTTTTCTTGAGTTTTTTTTCTCTGCGTAATTATTTATATAATATTATCAAATGACAAACTGTCTAAATAAATTACTTTCAATGCTTATAACTGATAAAAAGTTTAAACGATCTTCGTGCGTTGTAGTTCTCAGTCTATTTGTTTTTTTTTTTTTTATAGTTTTCAGTCTTAAATATTTCTTAAGTACAGATCGGAAATCCAAATTGCACTTTTTTTTTAGCTTGGGGCTCCTAAAATATTGGAAGCTCAAGGCGCATGCCCTAAATGCCCCCCAGTCCGTTAAATCCGGGCCTGCTCATAGTGCCGAAATTGAATTTTTTTTTTATATATATAGAAATAAACAACAATGTTTTTGGTTGTTCAACACTAAAAGTAATCTGTAGCCCAATCACCTTTGTAAGTATTAATGCACACGTTAAACATGTTTGATGGTTTTTTTCTCTTTAATTTTAAATGATAGTAAAAATATTTATTATGCAAAAAAGCCATTTCGCATTAAGGTATTATTATTTCGATGATAATAATAATAATTATTATAATTATAATAAATTCCTCGTAAAATTCCCATTACACGTTATTCAGATTTAATTTTTTTTTTCTTTTGTGGAAGTATCAATTTTTTATCCTCTCCATTCTCAGACTTGAATTAAATAAAAATGTATATATTACGTAGGTGTGCAAGGTGAACCCAGGATTTAATACTAAATAATTTTATAAAAACTGTGTAGGTTAATTATTAATATTGGCGATAATAAATTTGTGTTTGCAACACTATCGCGTGATTTAATATAAGTGTTTATTTTTTTTACACCTTAAGGACCAACGAGTAAGAAATCCGTGGGCTAATGGTAAATCGATTTAAAAAAGTTTTAAAAAGGAAATTTTCGATTTCAGAATTAAATTACGTAATACAGTTATTTATAGAACTGAAATTTAACAAGAAACAATAATACTTACAATATTTACTACAACAATATACTTTTCTAATGACGTGATACATTTATAAATTAAATAATATGTACGCCAAAAATGGTATTATTTTTAATTATGGGCCCACCAATTTGTATTTCGTTTCGAAACAATATTTATTGCGATCTTACACGGTAAGTAAAAACCTCGCGCAATGCCTACATGCTCGATGTAAATTAAATAATGATTTTATTACCTAATTATTTTAATAAAAAAAAAATTATATAAGGTCAATGGAGTCAGCATTTGCGATTCATTTGCTTCAATGGAGCTACAACATTAGATTAAACTAAAATACAATTACCGTACAATAATACCCATAAAATTAACTGTCAAATACCCAATATTTCACGTAATTCAAAACGATTAGTCAATTATTGACAGTTGAATGATATTCAAATGTTCAATCAATAGGTAACACACATACACAAAACAATAAATAATACGAGCAAAACTGGGAATTGTTAAAATACAGAACATTTTTAATTCTAGAATACGTGATGAGATAAAACTTGATACAGATGGATTATTAGTATGGTACAGTTAAGTATAATATGTAAGTATTAAATTTAAGTAAAATCAATTATTAGGAAAATGAATTTTGACTAACCTTTATGTTTCAAACAAAATGAAGATGCATATATTGTATACCTATTAATCTACACAATGCTTGATAAAATATTTATAAGATATTATGTAAACATAACAAAACTAAATCTTGAGTGTACATTCGTCAAGCATGTTCTAACCTAATCTTTAAAACCAATGTAGATATGATTATTATATTTGCTACATTATTATTATTATTATTATTATTTGTTACTGCCTACAATATACTAATTAAATAAGTAGTTCATCGAATACGCTTAATACATTCTATTGTATTTGCAATTGTAATTTGTTAATCCTACATCCATCAATACAATAAACAACATTGAATAAAAATTTCAATGGAACAAATCACACGACTCAAATGAAGGCATATTATGTTTATGCACTTAATATTGTATTGTCTATAAATCTTTATAATACCATACAGCTACCGACGAACAACAATTTAATAATCAATAATACATTTGGTCAAAATATAATTGAATATACCTATGAGTAAGTTCAAAAAAAAAAAAAATAAATAATTAATTCAGTGTATCAACTAGATGATACAATAAAAATCAATATTTACATAAATGAATAATTAATGATATTGATTTCATTGACCAATGACTGAATGGCGGTGACATGATACAGTGCCCTAATACAGGGAACGCGCTAGTACGCATGTACTATAGTAACAAAGAATAACACATATATTTGAAATTATTTTGTTTATGATTATATTTTTGGCTAAGGCGATAGTTTTAATTTTTTTTTTCATTATACGGAACAAAATAATATCCTTATTTCCACATAAATGTTACCTAGTGAAAGAAAAAAAAATGTACAACTAATAAAACAAAATGATTATTAATTTAATTGGCATAAAGGTTATCCATTCAGGAAGAACCAAAAATGTTTTTTAAATAATTATAATGAGCATAAAAATATAATTACTTTATTCATTAATAGTAAAAATACCAATCTACAATTCAACAATCCCTTTATGCGATAATCGAAATTAATTTTATTAAATCTAACGTACAACTATACAAATATGCAATTATTTTAAAAATATACATTAATTATTGTTATATTACTTTAATAACGTTTTAATGACTAGGAGGGCATAAATATTTATGGAATTGCATATTATTTCCTGTTAATTTAATTAAATTCAAATTTAGATGCAAATTTGTTTTATGTTATACAGTAAGGGGTCGGCAATCTGCCACCCACGAAGCAATTTTTTATGGCCCACACATGAAGATGTTAAATTTAAACAAAAAATTATTTTCTCAATATAAATGTATATATTTATGGGATTTTTTTAAAATTTTTAATTAAATATTTTCCTAAAAGAAAATATTTCTATTCAGAAACTTGTATTTTTTTATTTATACTCATTATTACATGAAAACTAACATCGATGTGAACTGATATTATAAATTGAATAATAATGAAATTATTAGTATTATATCATAATGTAGCATTCGATGAAAATATGAAAAAAAAAAAATAAAATAAAATATGACCCACATGGTTAAAAAGGTTGCTGACCCCTGTTCTATAGAATTGAATAATACTATTGTTATTTTGCGTATCTTCGGACTTTAAGAATATAAATGCACATGTATTCAATATTAACACATTTTTAAGCATTTTTACAATTCAGAAAAAATATTTGGAATTTTATCATTTTTTTTCCAACACCAACGGGACGATACTATGTTAACTAATATATATATATATTACTATTTTCAATCGTTTTTACCAAACTGAATATATTGCGACATGAATTTAGATCAATTCTGTACATAGTGAAACCCGTCTAGAATGAATAGAAAGTTTTTTGTTTCCAAAATCAAAATTCTCATGTATTTCCTATCGTATAAACAAAAACCTTAAATTATTTATAGTCCTGTCTTGTTGGACAGGTTTCAACCTGGATCGGGTTTCATATATCATAATTATCAAGTACATATATAAATAATTATATACTATAATAACATATAATTGTTTTGTCAATGAAATATTTACAAACAAATGTTTTTTTTTTATGAATACTACTAGTTATTATCATAAACCAATAGATAAATAATTTTAATTATTATTTTGAAACATATTTACTTTGTAAACATTTGACTTTATGTGTATAAAATGCAGTAGTTATTGTAAGAAGGTACAAGCCCATATTTTAATCACAATAAGTAAATGGTAAATTAGTGTACACCACTGGGTAACCGAGTTGATTTGTATCAATATAGAAAAATAGTAAAATACACAAGTATTGGGTAAGTAGTTCTGTAAATATTGTATTTATCTAAAAGTGATAATTTAAGAGCTCGGTAAAAGTAAAAAAGTGCTTAAATTTCATTAAGAATGTAATTTTAAGCAATAAATACACATACTAAATATTTGGTGTATATTAAACACAGCCAAACGGGTTTAAGTCGAAAAACTAAAAAAAAAAAAATGCTAAATATTTCAAGTTAAATTTGGATAAATACCTATTAGTATAAATATTATATACGTGTTTATTAATACAAACTGTATTATAGATTTATGAATTGGATGATACATTACGATGATATATAAAGCTGATAATTTAACAAATTTTATTTGAATACATACAGGTATTTTGATCAAAAAAAAAAAAAAAATAAATAAATAAAAATGTCACTCTTCCAAAAATTCTTCTAATACAACAATAACAAACGAAACTAGTTATTTGTATTTTTTAACTATCTATAAAGCAATAAAATATTATTTAGTGCGTTATTTTTTTCACATTTTCGTTGTGCTATAAATATTAATATACAGTATTGTTTTTTTTTTTTTCAAAAATATTACGTAGGTGATATACTATTTTCTCAAATTATACACTCAGTTATTAAAAATACAATATTTAAAACACATAGTTCTGAACAGTAAAACATAATAAAAAATAAATATGCGTTTATGAACAATGTTTCGTGTATAGTGAAAATCCGACAGATATTAAATCTCGAAGTAGGTATCTATAATATTGTACTTACTGTGGGTCAATGGCTTCTTTTTCGTTGAGTTGGCTCAAAATCTCTTGTGCACACAGCCTGACTTTTGCGGTCTTGTCGATGTGGTCGAATCGTACGATTATGTATTCGACCTAGTAGAGGGAGGGCGAATCGAACGTTTAAGTGGTGAAATTGTACGATTTAAACGCCATTTAATTACCTCGTCGCCCCACTTTAAGATGTCTCCTTTGCGGTCCAACAGTTGATGGTACAGATTGACGAACTGATCGATCCCGTGTTGTCTCACATGATCGGCCAACTGTTTCGTCTCTTCCCAGGTGAGTGGTTGCCCTTCGGTTAACAGACCCATAACAATGACGTCTTTTTGGCGTTTGAATTCAAGTGGAAACCACACTGGCAACTCCAACACTACACACGATTACAACGACGAAGACGGACTATTGCCGTTTCACAGCTACAAAATAACGGGGCGCCGGTTCGCAAACGCTGTGCGGCGGACGAGCGCAGCGCGACCACACGACGGCACACACCGCTGGTCCCAGGCGGAATCGGTTGACAAATTGAACGGCGCTCGACAACGGCACTGGCAGCGGTCAAACGCGTTCCGTTCCCTATTGATAACTGAAGACGGATCGTCGAGGTCTGTAGAGCGAAAAAAAAAAAAACCATCTCGTCGTCGCCGTGCCCGGCGGGGCCATACCGTGACAGCGCTACCAGATAACGAACGTTACACTACGTCGCAGCCAACGACGCGAGTAAAAGCCGATTATTCGTTATAAAAAAAAAATAACAATAATATTTCGCAAAGCGAGAACCGTTTCGATCTCGGTTTACTCGTACAGTTTTTACGGGGCGCCAAATACTTCGGAGTCGTAGACGCGCGTATCAATTACTCCTCCGTTCCATCATCGTCATTATTATTTTATGCGGCGTCTATTAAATGCGCGCGCGCGGGGTCCGTCAGATCTCGTCTGTCATCAGCTCTGACCGTGCCAGCGGCGTTCGTTTCTTTTTTTCAACGCAAACACGCGTTCTTCGTTCATTTCGTAAACGGTCAAAATTTTGTAATAACGTGTGTGCGAGTCCGTGTTAAAGTACGGACGACAATGGTCGTACGAGAAGTAAAAATGTGGATCGACCGTGAATGCGCGCGCGCGCGGAAAGTTTCGGGCGATTCTGAACGCGATAGATAAATCGTACAAAAAAGAAAACCTAACAGAAATGCCGAATAATTTTTTTTATTCATACGTTTCTATATATATATATATTATTTATATAACGCGTTCTTTTCTATTTTAATAAACTCCTCCGGTACAATCGAAAATTACGTTTAATCGACGCTATACGCACAATTTTAAAAACAATTTCACACCGACATTCGAATGCAATAAAATAGAAACTATTAAAACACGATTAAACCGATGATAATAGCTGTGCATAAATATAATATCGGTATTTATATATATTATATTATAATATGTACTGCGTTTACCTCTACATTAATTGTCGTACGGTTGATGATATTTCATGTCAGAATTCCGAGGAAAATCGAATTTAAATTTCATTTCGTGGAAAACATTTCAAAATCGGATTCACCAAGAAGAAATCGCGTGTTTAATTTACGTGTATTTCCTATTGCGCATTTCAACTCGGTTCAATTGAACTAATTTATTTGAACTCGTTCGTTTCGAGGCCGCGGTCTGTGCGACTCTGAATATAAAAATACGTCATATTATATTAAAATGCGAAAAAACTATTTGTTGACATTTGTCTTTTGACATTTTATTATAGTACGCGTCGTATTGTGTGTTTACATTCTATACAGATATTAAAATTAATGAAATTATAGTAAACACGCACAAAATTAAACTGAAGAATAAAATGAATACGCGTAAGAAATAATAATTAGAAATGTGTATGTATGAAGAAACAGGGGTAACGATGTCGTTAAATGAATTACCTATTTAGAAAAAGTTTTAATACTATAAATTTGAAAACAAAGATAAAACATCATTGCGTTTAATAAAATTTGAAAAATAGAAAAAAAAAAAAAATGGGATTTTCGATATTTTCTGAACGCAATTAAAGTAACGTAAAACCTATGTGTCGTATGAAAAATATCGGCCCTTACAATCAAAAATTAGTCCGAAATTGGAAGATTTTTACGTATATATTATTATGTAGTACTGCAATGTTACATATACGGTGTAAATTTCAGGATGACTATTTTCGAAATACAATAATCGATTTTGACAAAATCGCGTTTTTCGCACAATTTTTTCAATTAGTTTTTGTTGGGTCGCGTTTAAAAACTATTGAGGAAATTGAAAAATGATCTGCTACCCTAATAAAATGTTCTACCGGAAAATGAGTATGCGTGTATAATGATCGGAGCATTCCTTCTAGTCGAACAGTTATAGACAGAAAAAAAAAGAAAAAAATAAACATCATTGTAAAACCAACGGCTTCTATGCTTTGCTCAGAAATAAAGATGTAAAAAAAAAAAATTGAAAAAGAAAAATACGGCAACAGATTAAAAAAGAATGTAGAGAAAATTATGAATATTACAATAAAACAATGTAGTTTAAATAATAAAACAACAGCAAAGAAATTGTGTAGAGGCACATTATATAACGAAATAATTTTTTTTTAAACACAATTATGGCCTGTTATTAATATTATATATAAACATAAAATATTATTTTCAAAAATATGTTTTATATATTTAAAATATTTTAAAGTCTATTACTCTTAATTTCTTTATTAAAACTACATTTAAGTTTGTGAATTCCATGATAATTAAATTTATTCAATTAAATAATTTTTACTATAGTAAAATACATAGAATACAGTTCTAATATTTCATGCTACAATCATTAATTACATTATTTGTTTAGGTTTTTTTTTTAATTTGTCTATGCACTCTATTGGTCATGTTTAAATTTTAAACGAATACGTTCAAGTCTAGAAAAAAATTAAGTTGAAAAATGTATTCTTTTTCTGTGTGAAACTATAATTGCATTCCTACTTAATAATAGTCTGTTATTAATAAACAATAATAATAATGTTACATAATTGCGTGTAAATTCGTCCAATTACTACTTTTAGAAATTAGACAAAAGTACTATAAGTAAGTTAAGTCATCTATTCAGGAGTAGTTATTTGTAGTTTATACATTGAGTAGTTTATTTTCGGCATTTTAATGCCATGAATTGCAATTATACAGACTAAAATATTAATAGGTACTGGGATATTATACCAGTTATAATATTGACAATAGTTTTAATTTGTTGTCTATGTAGAGGTATACTTATTTATAACGGTACACAGTAGCTCTAATTCACAGTTCATTACCAATAAGAATTTCTCAACTACGTGTATTTTTCATGTTGTCCTGTCATGTTGAACGAAATGTGAAGAAAATGAAAAAAAAAAAAATACCTAAAATAATAATTTACACTACAACACATTTTGTGCAAACACGAAAAGTTAAATGTAAAATAAAAATAGTTATATAATAAATAAAGTATTATTCAAAGATCTTGAGTTAGAATTTTCCAGTTTTGAATTGTTTAATAGTATGCTTAAGATTAATTTTTATCATTTCATTCAACTGGACGGTAACTCGGAAGGTGTGCTGTACAGAAGAATAAACATTTTAGGCTTTGATTAAAAAGAAAAAATGTTTACGTAACAAAAATAAAATAAAAACTTAAAACATAGCAAAAGTCATCAAATAGAATATAATTACAGTTGTTAAAATATTAAATTATAATAGTGTACATGTTTATTTCTTTATACTGTAATGGGTCACCATAGTTAATTTTTATGATAAATATATATCGAGATTTATATAGTACCAATTAGCTATGGCTAAATTATAATTGGAACTAGAGCGTTTTCTTTCTCGATTATTATTTTCCTCTGTGCATTCCTGTATATATATATATATATATATATCCCTTCTAATATGTATTTATTGTACATTAAAAATAATAATATTTTCAAACAGTTAAAATGTGTGTGTTTAAATTACAGCACGCAATTTGTAACTCATAGGATATGACGAGAAATCACCAAATTTGTTATATCTTGAACTACAGAATACAATATGACTGACCTAAACAACACTACTGCCATTAAAAACTGCTGTCTTATTTAAAACAACTCTAATTACATAAGAAAAGAATGAATAATTAAATAGCAACATTACAATTCCCACCCGACATAATTTATAAAAACTTTGTGCATATTCGAATAATGTGAAACGGATACACGTTAAAAAAAATAAAGCCATCTAGGATCACTGAAGCAGAAGAAAAAGAAGAATGTACCATACAAGGAATAAAATCAATGCCATATGTATAAGTTGTTATCAAGTCATAAGAAAATTTGACATAAAACTATTTCTAACAAAAGTATACAATTGAAGTTAATTTCCAAAATCCGAGAGGAAAAAATGCTAAAAATTTCGAATTATTTAAATACAATAATTTATGCTAATGTTCCAGAATTGTGCATTATACACACAATTTGTCAAAAAAAGTATATACATCTAAGGGATATTTTTTAGTCCTTAATTTGTCCTGTTCATTAAAAATGCAATGTGAAGATAAGGTTAATAAAAATATCGAAACCATTAACAATAAATATTATCAATTTAATAGGATACTCAAGTACTTTTTATAATTAAATCATATTTAACAATACATAAATAATACTCCTTTAATGATATTTCAACAGTTGGCCATACATATTCCAGGTACCAATTTATGTATTTATCATCGATGCCAATAATCATACATAACTCTGTACGTTTAACGCGTAAGTTATAGTAACTTATTATTTGATCATAAGCATCATGCTTCAGCCAGAAGTGTTTTGGATTAAATTCAACAAAACAAATAAAAATAAATAAAAGTGAAATAATTAATTAAAGAATGAAATATGTTTATTTTTGTAGTATTTCATTATTATAAAATTGCATATATGCCAAGAATAATTCTTATGAAATAATGTAATAACGAAATGAAAGTTATTCAGACAATAGAATATTGAAAATAAAGAATACTAAAAGATATTTGATGATCATTTTAGATATATTACATTTTAATTTTATCGATAAGTCTTTAATTTGCAAACTTTTATGTATACAAATGATATTAAAAAAATTTAATGTAAACTTTATAATTGAAATATATATTATTGTTAATGTCCATACTTCTGGAATTCCCATTCCCTATTATCAAGTGGGCACACTTGACGGGTTTTCAACCAGCGCGATATGCAATGAAAATGAAAAGCGTGATTACATACGCCCCATGCGACCGTACACTCTTCACTAGTTGCTGACGCTTGATTTGCTTGACATTCAATGCACAAGTCCATGATATGGTTACGACAAATGGCACAATTGTCCACAACGATGTCCCAAGCCCACAATGCGACAGCGTTCCACTTTTTCACTTCGAATCTTTTCTTTTCGCCACGGCTGCTAGTACTCGATGATGGAGCTTCTACATCTTCTTCGTCGACTTCCATCTTGTTTGCTGAAAAATGTACAACATTTAGTAACAATTAAAAAAAAAAAACGCGTACAACATTTAAAAATTCTGTTGAAATCACGATCATTCAAGCAAATATTCATTAGAAATGTTTCAATAATAACTCCACACTACAGGCTACAACAGTATAGGAACGCCAGCGGTATAGTCGTAAATGATCTTTTGGGTATATGCATCAATTTCGCGATATTCATATGCAGTAAAAAGTAGGTGGAGATAGCTTCATTCTCTAGACACAGAATACTCTGTGCCATAGAGTTGTTCGTCAATAGGACTTTCGGCCGGTACGATTAACAGTATTCAATACTATTTTATTACAAATTTATCCGTTTTGAATTTTATAATTCATAGTCGACAATCACAAACAAATCTATTTAAAATTGTACAAGTTGGTATAAAGTAATATTTTTGAGTCGGAATAGGACCGTGTACACCACTCGAGGAACACACAAATGAGCGTCTTAAATATGCGATTTAAATTGGAATGAAAGTTTTCGCGAATTACGAAAACTACGTAAGGAAAATGTATACCAGCCGTACTTACCTTTGGGTTTCGAAATTTTGACGACAAATACAAAATCCCGGAAACACGATACGCTTCGATTCCGACACCGACGAATGACGGAAATTATATTTTGCCTCATTTACTATGATAGTGCACAAAAAAAAAAAATTATTTTTAAGTATAACCTCAAAACGACAAGATGACGCCAAATACATTTCACCATGACTTTGTCCACATAAATAATAGCGGCGAATAGAAAATACTCCTTCCATGCTCGTCGAATATTATGTGATATCGCTTATCACGTAACAATTGACATTTCGTATTTGAATTTCTAACACACTCGATTGTTCGTACTTCCCGGTATGGTTTACTGGTTTAAATCGACGCGTCGAGTATTCAAATAATTTTTATTTCGATCGCATAAAATCGTTTTCTAAATAGTTTGAACGTTGTTTTTTTTTTTTTCCCATCTCGTTATCGACAGGAATTCAATTTTGCAATATCTAGAGTTACACTTTTAATAACGTTTAAAATCATGTTTACATTGGTAGTGAATGAATATTATATGATTTTAATTGGAATCGTTTTCATGTTTATTTTGTGGTCCGTTCTTTTCAAAAGAATCGCTGGTGCCATCGAGGTAATTTATCGTATCCTTAATCGAAATATGTTTATTCGAGTGACGTGTTAAATCATAATGTTCTTGTTTCAGAAATGGATTTCAATGTGTTCGTCGCAGAAGTTCAAGTTGCCAGAAGTAAATTTTTTATTACAGTCGTTGACTAGTGGACTTTTCTGCTTTATCAGTGTACCTATATGTTTTTCTACATTTAAATCTTCATCGTCTTCATCGTCTTTAATGTACTGGTTGCTGGATTCCTTTCGCCAAATGGTGGATCGTTGTGCAACCACAGGCACTATAGATCCGTCTAGAAATTTTAAATTTATCATACTCTATTCGTGTTTATTGCATAGTGTTTACACGTCGTTTATAAATCATTTGGAGGAACGGCCGTTATTGAGCACGATAAAAAAAGGAGCTGTGCTGGGTTTCTTTGCTTCAACGTATTGTTTCGGGTAATCAAAATTATTTTTATTAATTGTACCTATATATATTCTAAATTATAATTGATTTCTTTTCAAAATTGATTTCTTCGATTTATTAAATCTTTTGGAGTTTAATACAAGTACTGTTTAACATTGCATAGTTGTACAGAAGCAGGTTTTGTATTCCTCGGATTATCTAATCTATCACTCGGAACATTGGAAGCTGCCAGGCTATTGAAAGTTTGTCATAACAGAACAAATAGTTTGATAATCAAAATATTAACCTTCATTCAATTTATTGTACACTGTGTTGTTTGGTTAGTAAAAATATAATTTATTAAAAAATTTTTGTTTTCATAAATAATATTTGTATTTTCAATAGGATATTCATTTACTTGTTTCTGGTACCGTTTATTGTGCTGTCATCAATAGAAGTGTTAACAATGGATAATGATAATCTAATACCATTAGCGACTATGCTAATCACTCTTCTAATATTCTATTTGATCGAACTGAGAGATAGCGTATGTTTTACTAGTTAATAGTTACTACAATTTATTTAAAATATAATTTTTTTATTTAAATTAACAGTGTAATTAATTCGTTACAGCCTTTAAACATGTCAACAACGAGTGGAAACGGTATATTTAGACTATTCGAATCGCCTAAAAACTTGTGAGATTTATAATTAATTTACTAATTTTTACTGATAACATTTTATTTGTTAAATATAAATGTATATTGTTTTGTTTTTTTTTCAGGCTTTTAGATGCAAAGTACAAATCACAAAAAAAATCAAAAGAAAATCTGGCAATTTTATACCAAACTACTAAATGTAACTGCATTTATATATTGTAATAGATTTATATTTGTTATAAATGTCTTGTATCCGATAATTTTATAAAATTCAGTTAATTTATTTTTACATAATTTTTTCTTTACTATTAAAAGTTACTCATAAAATAATTCATAGTATTTCATGTAAAACTTTAAAATTTAATTTTTATTACTTTATTAAAACTAAGTTTTTAGGTCTTATCATTCAAAGTTTACAGAAGTGAAGTAGAATGGTGCAAAAAATAATTCATCACTTTTTTCATTTGTATTTCTCTGTAGGAATTTAATTGATTACAGCTAACAGTTTTGTTTTCAAATTTGGAAATATACCAACATTTTTATATGTTACAAATCATTTTTAAAAAAAAATTAATTTTATATATAGCATTATATATATATATACATTATATTTTAATAGGTGCAATGAAGGTAAAGAAGAAACTACAAAAAATTCGACAAGATAAAGATTCTACTAAATTACTGTCTCCATCTGAAATTAAATCGGAACCAATTGATGTAATTGAAATATCTGATTGAAATATATTAAATATGTGTGTATGTGTACATATGTACGTTATTGTACTTTATACGTTTTCTTACTAGTTTATTTTTTTATTCTTAGTAATTATATTGTAATTGTGTGTTGGATTATATATAAATTATTTTATTATAGACTGTTATATTGTAAATATTGAAATTAATAAAAATGTTTTGTATTTTGGTCAATAGTGTTTTATAAATTAAATATAGTTAATATATTTTATAGTTTTATACATATTTAAGTAAATATTTTATCAAATTTGATAGAGGTAAGATATTATTAATTAATACATTGAAAGTAACAATAACATATAAGACTATTGTGTAAAATATGAAATAATTTGTTTGGACTTTGGATCTATTTATATAGAGGTATAGTTTTACCATTAGTAAAATTTGCTCCATATTGAATTTTTAAATTTAAAACTTGATGTTTTAATCAAAAAAAAAAAAGAAATTTGAAAAAGTTAAATATACAATTTCTAAATGTTATTTATTATTTTGGTTATATAAAATAAAAATAATATTTTTTATTTAATTTAATAACAATAGATATAGGAGAAAAATAAATTTTGGAAAAAAATACTTTAGGTAAAATATTAAGAATTAAACAATCAAATTTCAGTTTTCAAATAACTACTTGATCAAAATCAAGTACAATTTCTTATTAATTTGCTTTTTTTTTTCTATAATCCAAATCGGATTTTTAGGCCATTTTTTAAAATGAACACAATTTGTGAATACAATCATTTCCAATGAATCAAAATGATAATTCGACGGTGTAGTGATTGAGTAGAGTATTTTAGTATTTTTATTTCGATTTTCGAGGAATGGAATATTGAAAAATGTAATTAATAATTTTTAGTCGCTAAGTAAGCCAATATTTCATTCGGACACGAAGCATTTTAAAGGCGTTTTTTACAAATTAAGACGATTTAGTAAATTTTACACATATTTGCCCATGATTTATTTTTTATTGCAAGTAATTACGAGATAAGAATATGATCGTTGGTCAAATCTGAAAGTTTTCTAAAAGTAATCAGCGCGTTCTGGCGGAAGACACGGCTGATGAAATTTTTGAAATCAATTGATACGGAGTGTTGGACTCTCGTTTATAATATAAACTTTATATGATCTAATGTTGGCCTTAAAATATTCTAAGCTCCGTCCATAGATATAAAATATTCAATTCGTAGATCCATCTCGAGACATATAACAGTTTATAATTTTGCTACACCAGAGCATAATAATAATATCATTGTTGTTCGTATGATATTTATAATTCTGGTTTGTGAAGTAAATGATAACATGGAAATGGCGGGAATCCTTATATCTTTCTATATTAATCTCTCAATTTTGCTATGTGCGTTATGCGTTGAAGACTGATATAATGAAATGTTAACTAATAATTTTTTTTTGCATTTTTTGTTTTTTTTGTATTGTGTATTATAGACAATATTTTGTAGTTTTTATTAAATAATTTTACTTTTTTATTGTTGGTATTCGTATTGATTTATTTTTTGTTTTTTTTATAATATCTTGAATACCTAATTGTAATATGAAAAGATCTCGTAGTAAAGTTTCAAAGGTAATCGTAAATAAATAAAATTATTGATGAAATATGCTACATTTGTAGAGTAAAATTTTCTTTTTAGAATGAGCCTAGTCTTAAGCAGATGAAAATTACTTCGCTATTTTCACGTATATCGCATGGGCCGTCCAAAACTATCACAGAAAATAATGATGACAAGTCCTCGAGTTCAAACTTGACAATTGTTTCAAGTCCAATATCGGTAGTATCTTTTCCAGATGTTATACCGTCATCTCCAGTGGTGAAGAAAAACAGATCAGTCAGAGCAAAACGTAGTTTAAATTCCGTATTAGTAGACAATGGTGAACACAAAGACGAGTTAACAATTTGTCAAACGGATAGTGTTTCACTTGTTCCTAAAAAAATATTAGATATAATTCCAAAATGTGCAGAAAATTCAAAAGGAGACAATTATGAAGTCGATAGTCAAACATTTGTCGGTACAGAATCATTGGGAAGCACAATTTGCGATGACACTGATTTTTGTTCGGATTTGGTTTTTGATGATTGGGTCGAATCCAGTTCTCCAATTACAAAGTAATAATTTCTTTTTTCTTTATAATATAATAATTCTACATTATTTAATGAAAATAAATAAATATTTTAGCGATATCGACTTAACTCGACCACATCGATGTATTGTAAAAAATATTGAAAAAGAGTTTGGTAAAATTTGTTTAACTTTAAATTCGTGTAAAAACGTCAATGAGCAATGTGTTTGTTATCTCAGTGGTACTTGGTAAATAATTCATTTTCGATTACATTTTTGTGTATATATACTTGAACTGAAATATATTGTATGAATTTATTTAGGCTTCATAGTTTATTTGAAGTAGGAGATATTGTAACTGTTATGGCAGAAAAATTCAATGAACTGTGGTCAGTAAATAATGATCATGGTTTTGTTACCAGACATTCAGACTTTTTGGTGTCTGGCACAACAATAGTTGGATCATTATTTTGTTCACGGCGTTCAGTTCTTGCTGATATATATAAAGGCCTCGAATGTAGCCCGGCTGTTATGGTTATAGGGACACTTCTTCATCAGTTGCTACAAACAGTATATTTTGTTTTTTATTAATTACATTGTTTTTGCGTTGGAATATTTATTGAGTTTTAAATTTTTACAGGTATTAAAAAGAAAGAAGTTTAGTTATGATGACATCAAAACTGTAGTGGACGAAATGGTTAACAGTTCGTCTTTTGTCCATATACTCTATGATTCTGATATGAATGTAGAGACCACGCAAAAAGAGCTAATGTATTTCATACCGAAAATCCAAAGTTTTGTTAATACTTATATGGTTGGTTATAAAACGTATGTTAAAATAGTATTAAATTGATCAATATATGGATAAGATAAATATTATTAAATGTTTGAATGTGTAAAATCTGTCAGTAACAAAGTGGCAAATGTTTTTCTACTTGGATTGGATTTGCTATGAGAGTTATTGAGAAAATCTTGGTTGACCGCAAATTAGATTAAGAATTATTGTTAATTTTAAAGTTTGATGTAAAAAAATTAAAAAAATAATAAACTAGGGATACAATTTTTTGCAGTATTTGATTCAAAACACACTCATTTTACTTGGATTCATTTTTAAAACTTTTTTCTTGAATATTGTTTTTATAAAACGGTATAAATAAAAGTATATTAATTTTTTTTTCGCCTAGCAAAAATCAATCGTATCGATATTGATTACATAAATATTGAATTGAAGTATTAAATATTTTATTATGTCAATACACTGATGTAAATTTTATTTGATATAAATGGGGCACCAAAAAATAATATTTCAATTATATTTAATAAATTATAAGATAAATAATGTGGAAATAGGTAATAGCATAAAATAATAACAATGTTGAAAAAACACTCATTACAGGTGGTTTAAAAAATAATTAAACTGAAAACAACGTATTTGTATTTTTACATTATTAGAGGCAAAGATAAAAGAACTTGGCCTGGTGAAATAATATCAATTCAAGATATCGAGGAGAACTTATGGGTTCCTCAATTTGGTGTCAAAGGTAAAGTAGATATAACTGTACGAACAAAATGTGATGGGGAATCTCGAATAATGCCGATTGAGTTAAAAACTGGACGAGCTACTGGTAGTGAAGAGCATCGTGGTCAAGTAATATTGTATGTTATAATGATGGCGGAATTGGGCATGGACGTAGATTCTGGCTTGTTGTTATATCTTAGGTAAATTAATTTCATTCTAATAATAAATTTATATTTTATTGTACTGATAATACATTTTATGGTTACAGAGAAAATATACTAACTCAAGTCAAAGTTGGACATAGAGAAAAACGAGATTTAATAATGTTACGCAATCGACTTGTTCACTATTTAAATGCAAATAAAGTAGTTTCAGATCCTGTTGACAACTATATTCCTAAATTACCCGAACCTATAAATCACCATAGTGCGTGTTCAAAGTGTCCATACCTAACGGCATGTAGTGCCATTTTAAGGTGAAAAAATAATTTATTATAATAATTATTTATTTATAAAAATATTAATGAAAAAATTAAAATCATAGCAAAGAAGGTTTTGAAAAGCTGGATCAACAAAATCCGTTAAAAAGTTTAGGACCTCAAGCAATAAGTCATTTAAAATGTGAACATATTGATTATGTAATGCAGTGGACTGCACTTTTACAGTTGGAAAATTGTATAGAAAACATTGGAGATAATTTAATCGCAAAGACTAGTGACATATGGGTATTACCTATTGATGAGCGGTCAGTGATATTATGTTATATTTTTGTTGCCTATTTTTTTTTTTAGTTGTTTTATATATATATATTTTTACAGTGTAAAACGTGGACATTGTATCGCTTCATTAAAAATTAAAAGAGCTGTAAAAGAGTACGGAAATCGTTATTATTTACACACAATGGAGAAATCAGAGGAGTGTCACCAAAATGATTTTAAGCTTACAGGATTTTCAATTAATAATTATTCAGTTGTGAGTACAAATGATCGAAATGCAATTGCTACTGGTTTCGTTTCGGCTATAAATGATATAACAATTGATCTTTTATTAGACAGGTGAAATAAAATCGATTTTTGTGTTTATTAAAATTTGTAATGAACAAAATTATGTTTTCAGGGATTTGACTAAACTCAAACCATCATTCTATCATTTAGATAAATATGAGTCGCAGTCGATAATATCATTTAATTTCTCTAGTTTAGCACTTTTGTTAGAACCCAGTGAAAATTCGGCACAATTAAGGCGATTTATTATTGATAAAGAAATACCTTCATTTTTATCATCAGATAGTCACTTAGATTCTTTTATTAAAAGTAGTGGATTGACTTTAGATTTAAATTTGTCACAAAGATCGGCTATTGTCAAGGCTCTGGCTGCAGACCATTATGCACTCATTAAGGGTATGCCTGGAACCGGTAAAACGTCAACTGTGGCTACTCTTATTCGTTTGCTCGTATTGATGGGTCGATCAGTGTTGGTCACTTCTCATACTCACTCTGCTGTTGATAACTTATTATTGTTGTTACATAAAAACGGTATTGATTTTCTGAGACTGGGTTCAAAAAGTCGTGTTCTTCCCGATTTATGGGAAAAATGTGATGAAGTGGTTTCTCAAAATTGTGACACCCCAAAAAAATTATCGGACTTATACAATCAAGCGGTATGTGCTCTTATATATATATAATTATTATCTTTCAGTATTTTATAAAAATAAAACAATTTGTGTAATAGAGTGTTGTCGGAGTAACTTGTCTTGGATGTGGTCACGCTTTACTTCAAAAACGTACATTTGATGTGTGTATTGTAGATGAAGCCACCCAAGTAGTACAGTCATCAATCATAGCAGCTCTTCATTCTTCCAAAGTGTTTATTTTAGTTGGCGACCCACAACAATTACCTCCATTGATTAAGAATAAAAAAGCAAAGTAAAATTATAGTTTCAGCAATAGTACAATATTAATGAAAAACAAAAAAATAAGAAATACATTTTTGATTTTACAATACTTGTCAACTTTATTTATACACTATTTTTTTTAAATAAAAACATTTTCAATTATTATTTTAATTTGTATCAGGGAACTAGGTATGGATGTCAGTATGTTTGACAGATTAGACAGGCCGTCTGTCACTGCTGTGCTTCATGTACAGTATCGAATGAACGGTTCTATAGCAGAACTTGCCAACAAATACACCTATAACGGAAGTTTACAGTGTGCAAACGATGTAGTAAAGTATGCGACGATACAACTTAAAAAAACAAATGTAAGTTGAAATTTGTTTGAGCGAATAAATTAAATAAATTAATATATATTAATTTATAGGTCTCTGATGAATGGTTAAAAGAAGTGGTATCATCAGATTTAGACAAGTCTGTTTTGCTCTTGGATACTGGTACTGTGTACAGTAGTTCAACAGATACGAATCCAACAGAAGTTAAAATTGTCAAACAAATTGTTTTACTTTTAATTGAAGTAATTGTTAAGAACAATAGATGGGATTGCGAGGTTTGACATTGTCTCTGTTAATAGGGCGGACTGTCAGGCGAATCAATCGGGGTCATTGCTCCTTACAGAGCTCAAGTGGCTCTTTTGAAAAGTGACATTTCTTGTGTACATCCAGTCGTTGAAGTAAATACAGTGGATCAGTATCAAGGACGAGACAAAGAAGTTATAATATATTCGTGTACTAGAAATTCCGTCGCTAAAGTAATTACTCTGTTTGCGATCACTTAATCGATTGTATGTTTGTATTTATTAAATTTTGTACTGATTTTAAGGACGTCGGTATACTGAGTGACAAGAGAAGAGTAACCGTGGCCATAACCAGAGCAAAACAAAAATTAATAATGATTGGCGACGTAACCACAATGAAAAATTATGAAACATTCAGCAGTTTGTTTTGTCACATTACTAATGTAATAAAATTGCCTCAAATGTGAAACGTTTTATGTAGACGGATTTAGATTAAATTTTTTTTACAATTTACATTATTTGGTTTTATTGCTGGTAACTTTAGATGTATATATAATAAATTGTGGTGTAATATAATATTTTATTGTAAGGTTTTTAAGAAAGATGGTTTGCTATCAGTAGATAGAGATGATTTTTATGCTCTCTCGTCGTAGAAAAAAAATACGATAAACTATCATTGTTGTATTCTATCACCGTGATTTGCAAAATAATTTCGGTGTATTCTTTATGATGTGTTACTCACTTAATTCTAATTAAAAACCATGATTTTCAATATAATGTATGACGCTCATTCCATATTTGTTGCACAAAACCACAATTATTATAAATATATAATATAAAGGGTACCTATATATGTATAATATGGATACTGAAATTCACTGGATCACGTGATGTCTAAATGTTGTGGTGAAGATTAGAAGAGAAAGAGAGAGAGAGAGAAAACGGTACCATGTATAGTAATCGACGTATGAATATGTTAACCAATCGATTCGCAAACATTGTACGTATGTTCCGTACTAGTTTATCTCCTATAACGAACCTTGAATTTCCGTTTTCTCGGGATGTTTTACGCAACTTGTAAAACTGTAAACGAATTGTCCATTTTTTTTTTTTTTTTTTAACGCCATCAATTTGTGCGTTGTTACATAACACGGACGTTTAATACTTTCGGGGGCAAACGAACGGTTCGACATACGAAACGGGTTGCAGGTGTTAGAAGTCGAGCACATGACTGATAAAAAAACAAAAAAAAAAAAAAACCGGTGGTCACCGGTTGAAATATTTGCACTTTGTTCGCCTTCGACTGACAAAGAAATTGCACGTGACGGGTCTGTGATGGGTAGTCACAAACGAGACGGAAAAAAATAACCGAACGAACGTCTATTAATTACAACGTGCGAACGATATTCGCAAGGTTGTGACGTGTATTCATATGCGATTTTTCGTTTCCGAATGTTTCATCTCTTCCACCGAAAAAAAAAAAGAAGAAACTATCAGGTCAATAATATTCGAAAAAATACACAAATGCTTCCTGTAGGTATATATATATACGATTTCAGGGGCAAAACGATTTTTTTTTTTTTTTAAAGCCGATTCACACGTGTTAATTTATGATTTCGACCGTCGAGTAATTATAATAGTACTCGAATGTTGTGAAAAATTTCGAATTAATAAAAAAATACTGAAATTTATTGGGAAAAATTTCATTCCATTATCGTTAATTCTATAATTTACTCGTATATAAGAGTCTTGGACTATTACACCCGGTAGTAACGCGTTTAATCGCAGTGATAAAATGCCGGGGGGTTTTTTTTTTTTCAATGAAATACTTTTGGTGTTTAAACTGTTATAGATACGAGTAAAAAGATGTCAACGCCAAGTCGTAGAAATGAAATTCGTACCGATCGAAATTTCGCGCCGCTTTAAGAAAAATCGAAATGACGTCTTTGCAAATCTATTCCTATTATTCTCCTCCACACGTCGCGCAGCATAACATTATCTGTCGTCCTATTAAATTCCACGACCGAGCAGATTAAATTATTTTTTTAATTTAGTGCACCTGTGTGCAGTGACAGGGGAGGTTTTAAGGGTTCAAACCTCCCTTGACTTTTTTTTATAAATAGTAATAGTAAACATAAGAAAAGAAATCATTTTTTTTTTTTTTTTTACAAATAAAAAGCGTGTATATATACTCGTATATACATATTAAATATGTACGAAAATAAATAAAAATCAAATATGCAAACATTTTTCTACAATCGACACAAAACAAGCAGTTTAAATTTTCGTTTTCTGAACTCGTATTCGTATAGAACGGATTTCTAATTTGGTCCGCCATAAATCGAAAGCGTATTCATTATTTCTCGTCTTGTCAAATTAACGTGTTATGAGTTTAATATACTAGTAAATTATATCACATTTATTTAATAATCCACCCACCCACCCTTCTCCTTGACTGATTTCTGGCTCTATCGACGCCACTGGCCGTGTGCACCTTCGAAATATCATTTTTGTTTTCCTAATATAATGACCCGTGAATGAAACATTCTAATTTAATTTTACGCCATTGAGAATATTATATAATTTGTGTTAAAAACAGCATTTTTGTTTTCTCACATTCACGGTTTTCTCCATTAGGTACTTCCCTATTACAGTATAGTTGGCAATAATCAATTTTGGTTCGTATTTCTATGTACGCGGCGTATTATATTATTTCTTCGACTATGAAAAATCCCCCCCCCCGTGAGTATATGTATCTACGTATACGCGTAGTATACGTTAACGACTGGCGTAGGTGAATTGTATTATATCGTATTCAAATTTAAACAATTGAAAACAGAATATTATTATAACGAAGCAAAAACAAAACAATTTAAAATGACTTGGGTAGGTAGGTATATAAACATTTTTAGTGTACGCGTGTATAATCGGCTATTTTAGTTTAGATAATACACTTTTTTTTTAGTAATTTCAACACACTATAGGCGCGGCGCTTAAAGTAAAATTATACTATTTAAATGGATTTTTTATCTATATTTAGCATATATTATACGTCTATAAATATATATATATATATATGCGACTAGTATATAACGTAATGTACCTATATATAAATATATATAAATGAATGTTCCATTTTTCATTTATTTAATATTAATAATTATTATCGTTTATACGAATGAATATTATACTAAACGGTATATATTTATTAACTATTGTATTGCGTTATTAAAATGCCTAATAATAATATTATCACCCTGTTAACGCGATTCATTTGTTTTACGATCGTTTTTTTACTCTCTATATTATACGTTAAAAAATAAAAAAATTATATTACAAGAACTCAATAAACGCACATATCCAATGTAATAATACCTATTAAATAATACTTATTTTGGACTGCGGGGAATAGATAATGCGTTATTTATATACATATATATTGAAAAAAAATTAAACCGAATAAAATAAATCATTTGAAAATTTTTTTTGTTTCTTAAGATTACGCTTTTGAGTGATCGTCATCATGTATTGTAATTTGTTCGAAAACGTTTTTGCGTTCATTGCGCGGGCAAATGATTTATCGCATTCTTAACGGACAATAATTTTTAAGCATATAATCGTGAAGAAACAGACGCATTCAATTAATATACATGCGCGGCGCGTTTGTACGCTATACACAAACGGAAAATTAAAAATTATTATCTCTATAAACTGCTTTGCAATGATGGACAAATCTAAAAAACGATTTTTTTTTCTTACAACAACGTCAATTGACACATTCTACAGTTTTGCACTTTAGTGAAATTTCGGAAATCGTTATTTTTTTTTTTTTTACCAATATACCTACACTTACAAATTATTTCATTTTTAATTCTTCGATATTTTGATTGAAATGAAATATTCTACTCGCATATTGTTGAATAACACACAATAGTTTATATAGTTATAAATTAATCGTAAGAGAAATATTTTTTAAATTAAGTAATGGCTAAAAAATCGGCATTTTTGAAATGCACGAAAAATCGAATTATGGTGCCAGATTTACGAGGGTTTGAATATATTTTTCAATAAAACCTTATCGCTTGTGAAAACAAATAAATATTATTTATACTGTACGTATAAATAATATTATATCGTATATATTTGAAAATTAATTTCCGTATAATTTTTCTTGTCGAGTAATTAATACATTAATTGGCTATTGTTATTATATTACAACAGTTATAACGTTACGATTTTTATGAAACGTTTTAACGCAGAGTATACATAACTATTTGTTTATATATAGACTGGTTTAAATTGTGTTTTGACCCCGGATAATGTGCCTGCAGATAAGTAGCCAACCACTGAAACATATATATATATATATTATATAATTCAGCTATGATACATTTTAATAAAATAAAAGAAATTGGCGTGATTGTATGTGTGTACAAGTGGTATAATAGATATCAAATTAATTAACATTGGAATTATTTCGCGTGACATTTTATCGTTCAAATATAAATGAAAACGGCATTGTTTGAAAAATTAACTTATACTATATGTGTATATATATAAGTATCTATACCGCTACTAATCTTTTAATTAATTTACCGTAGAATCGGTTAGGTACGCATAATGTTCGCCTACAAATTACAATAATGTGAAAATATACACTTTTTAAAATAGATATTGAATACCTGTATTAGAATATATACTTAAAGGTTTATAATAATAATAATACTCAGGTGAACTTGGAAAACTATAAATAAAATTATTTATAAATTATAAATAAGTACTGATAAAAGAGTATAATAATAATAATAATAATAAAAAAAAACAAAAATTAGCAGCAAATATTTTTATATTATTTAAAAAAAAAAATGTGTATTTTGAAATAATGTAAATTATATATTATAAAATCAATAAAATGTATGTATAAAAAGTAATTTAAATTTAAATAATATTTAGGTATGAATTTAATATTATAAATATTTATTTTGTTTTTTTTTTTAATATCATTGTTTAAGTAAAATATATTCGTGTTGAGTGTACATAAACTGCAATAATAACAATAATAATAATAATAATAATAAATCAAAACTATAATTTACTAATTATTAGATTTTATGAACTGAAAAAATAATCGAAAGAATATAAATCGTTCGGGAAATTGAAAATCGTATCACGATTATTTCCATATATTATCATTAATAATACGAATAAATATGTTTACAACGTTGAGATTTTTTATAAAAAAAATTATTTTACACGAAATTTATCGTTATATAATAGTAAATTCGATATATTTAGATATCTACGTGATTATAGACCAGAAGATATGTATAGCTCGTTCAATTAAAATCGTATTGTGATACGTCCATAAAAACAAGCCTAACAAACACATTACTGCATATAATTATTGCTCAAACAATTTTTTTTTTCGTAAAATTATTAATTATATAATATTATATTATCCACAATTAATAATATATATTATTTGAGATAAAAAAAAATGAAGAAATGTGCAGCAAAAAGATAAAAAATATATATATATATATATATGCTACAAAAGAAAAAAAAATCACGAAATATATATTTGTGTGCAGAATAAAATTATGTATTTAAAACTGTGTTTTAACGTGAATAAAGTACTATTTTTTCTTCCTTTGTTTTTTTTTTCGTGATTGTGTAAAACAAATATTGCAAATGTTACGAGTCCTCGGTTGACTTTTTGATTACATTTTCAATATCGTTTTTACACGTATTGAATATTTTTATTGTTTATATAAAATGTTAATCATAAATACTAATAGAAAAAAAGTTCACCGATAGATATATTGTAATAATAATAGAGTCAATATATTTTTATTCCCGTGAGTTCAAATTACTTTTTTCGTTCCATTTTTATAAATATTATTGAACCGTAGTCCATATTGTTCGCATATATAATTACCTATATACATTTATATTTTAGAGATTATTCTGTATTTCCTATGTAATATGAGTATATAGATAGAAACTCGAAAACATAAACAGTAAATAGATGAAATAAAATCGATATAACATTTATATATTATTATACTAATACGACTTTTGTATTTACGAGGTTTATATATTATTATATAGTACTTTGGTCTTTGAGACTTTGAATAATTAGAGAAACATATTATTATTATTATTATTATTATTATTATTATTATTATTATTATTATTATTTTGTAACTATAATTTAATTAGATACAATAATATTAGATTCTGGATTTATTAGTGACGAGTTTAAACGGGAATATTATATTATATTTCGTATACACACATCAGGCGCGAATCCAAGAAATTTTAACAGGAGATGCTCAAAACAAACAAATTGGTTATACCTTTCTCTTTTATATTACATTTATTAGAGCAAACTTTTTTTTAAACATTAGTATTCGTTAAAAATAACATTAATTCCTTACATATATTCTATAACTGTAATTTTATTAAGTGTTTTTTTTTTACCGAATCCTTCAACAACTTCTTGTGGAGTACTTTTAATATTCCTATAAATATTATTTTATTGGTGGCTTAGACGACAAGGGATAACAAAAATAGTTAATAGAATTACTAAGAAATATGTTTTTATCGTATTTTCACTCGGTTTACACGTTTCCAATACAGCTTTTCACAAATTCACAAAACGATAAAAGGGTTTGTCGGTTGAGCTAGTTAATTGTATTTTAGAACTTAATTCAGTACATTTTTACGCATGCGCAGTATTAATGTGTGTTTGTATTTATACATTTAAAAACGAGCATTCCGTGTTGTTTTTTGCTTTTTGTTATATTTTTCTAATATCAGCGTTGAATTCGAAGAAATATTTACAAAATCAAATAATACGTTGTATTTGAGTATTAAAAAAAAAAAAGAAGCAGAGTGCAATCAGATTTGTACACTTTACGTTTAAATATAAATATAATATATTATTGTGAATTGCGCAATATACTGCAATGAATATATACCGGCGAGTGGTTGTTTCCTATACCGGTGGTGCAAATTCGTAATTACAAATTTGTTATAGGCTATACATATATATATAATATATATGTATAAATATACATATATAATTCTTTTGTATTATCACCTTTCCGTGGGAGGCTGTGCGCCCAAAACATTACTTTATAAGTCACGCCAATTTTTAATCTATCTATCATTATATAATATTAAACGATTGCTAATAAGGACGATAACGTTTAATATTTTTATAAATCATAATAAAAAATAATAAAAATACGATTTTCTTACGGGAGTAAGATACCAATTAGATGTATGTATAGTTGCAGATTTTTTTTATATAATAGGTTTATTATTTATGATGACGATGACCATGTCAATATATCAATGTTATTTCCATGTCATTGATGACACGAAAAAATTACACTTTTATTCGTTGTAGAATATAAATACTGCGTAAGCTATAAGTACATTGTTATGGGTAATCGTGAGGCATAATTAAAATACACGAGTAATTATAAAAGACAATTCGAAACGCAAATATTTACATGAGAATGTAAATAATTTATAGTCAGATGATATATATATATTTTTTTTTTTTTTTTTGCTCTTCCGTTTCTCACCATATATAATAATAATAATAATAATAATAATAATAATAATAATAATAATAATAATAATAATAATAATAATAATAATAATAATAATAATAATAATAATCAGTCTTTCTCCTTCTCATAATTTTTCTTCTCGTATGCGTGTCCTCTGCCGCTGCAGAACGTATACTACCGCGGTCGAAACGTATTTTATTTTTCCCCTTCCATTTAAATCGCACACGAGCCCAGTAGAGACGATTGTTTGTACGGCTTTTTTTTTTCCGCCAAACGCGCTAATATTGTTATTACCTATTATAAATTATTATTTACCCGTAGAATTCGTGGCGTTACTCCGTATACTCATTGTGTGCAGTATAACGGTAACGGTTCGCCGGTGTTTTTTGTAAATTTTTGCGTACGGCGACCACGTGCGTATGGTGATGTAATATGAGATATCGCGGGCGGGTCGTTTAATTCGCGATAAAGCTATGTTAAATAAAAAAAATTAATAATAGAAATATTTTAAAATAATTCCGTCGATTCGTCGTTGCAGTGAGGTGTAAATTTTAAACGGTGTATATTATAGCGATCGTTACGATATAATAATAATAATAATAATAAAAAGTAATACGCGCACACCGTTCGCGCCCACCACAATAACGTCGTCGTCGTCCGTCGAGGTCGTCGCAAGAAAACGCGGACAACGAAAATTCCGCCTCCTGTACAACAGTCCGTGTTAGTGTCGACTCTGTTAGTTCTTCGCGACTGTTACACCGGGGACACGCGTGCTCGGTATATTATAGTTCTCACGAGTGATACTCTCCTGCAGGTTAGTGAGATGTCAAAAAAAAAAAAAAAAAAATAAAATTAAATTAAAAAAAAACTATTTATTCGAATTATAATATAATAATATAATTGTAGACGAATATTTTTCTAATTTTTTTCTATTTTACTAACTTTTCTTTTTTTTTTTTTTTTTTTTTTTTACGCTAAAAGTCCCGATGATTATACACACTGACCTGTGCAATAATAATTCCTACGAACACTCATTTCGTCGTTTTTTTTTTTTTCATTTCGGAAATTCGTAGCTATTTAAACGCGCGTTTCTTTACTTCTTTAATACTATTATTATACGAGTATAAAACACTTTTAACGACAACTTTTAGGTTACTTATTTTCGTACGGTTATTTTTTTTTTTTTTTTTTTTTTTAGGTCACATCCACACATCATATCTGTGTACAATATTATTACTATGATGTGCGGCGCACGTGTTAATATATCAGTTCATAATATTATATACACGTACGGACGTACCTATTATTTTTGTTTTTCAATCGACAGATAAAATTATTTTAAACAATAATAAATTCGCGATAAATTTTATCTCGAGTATTTATTTTATTTTTTTTTTGCTTTTACAAACTATATATATATATACGTAATTTATTGTTAAAGAAATCGTAAAAATTTTAAACTCGTTTCGTATATTTAAATACAATATCGATTATTATAATAATTATTATTTTATTCGGATAATTCGGAATTCTTAAATTGTTTAAATGTGGCGGCCATTAGGCACGCGCGATACGCGTACCTATTAATTGTATTAATTAATGTTAAACACAAGTATTGAAATTTCGCGAATAACAAGTTGAAAATGATATAATTGTACAGAGTATGAAATTTATAAGTTACGAATTATAATAAATAATAATATTAAGTACACTCGTGTGATCTAACGGATATCATGTATCTATATAACGGGTTAGGTTAGGTTATAAACTTCAATAATATAATATATTATCATCGCACTTTTAAACATATTACGTGTGTGTGTTTGAACACAGTCCAAATAATAATTGACCTTCTTAAAGACAGTGAGACATTTCTTAGTATTAAAATATTGGTACATGTTTTATACATGAACCGGTATAGTTTCTAAAAATAATATATTTATATAGGTACGCGCGTATGTGTGTGTGTGGATAAGAAAGTTATCATTTGTATTTAATGAAGTTTATATTATACTGCTTCAGTGTACACATGTATATTATATACTATATACAATTACAAAAAAAAACTTATATGTATTTATTATGCCTTATCAACGTATAATATATATATATATATATATATACACATAAAATTATGATTATTTATTGTACATTAATATATTATTACTTAATAATTAATTACTAAAAATATGTTCTCGTTATATTAGATAGATTTACCTATATATACGAGTAACCTATACCTACTAAATTATGAATATCAAATTAACTTTATATATATATAAATATTATTACGTTAACCTATAACATTATATTAAGTGATAATGATTTATTAAATTTGTTCGTTTCAAATAAATAATAAAAAAAAAATAATAATACAAATTTCAATAAAACACGCCGTGAAAATCGTATTGTCCCTAATGCTATATAATGATTTTTAAAGTTTATTTTTTTTTGTGCTTCACGTTTTAAAATTCAGTGTTGTTAATTTTTTTATTTTCTAGCCGCTATATAAAATAGTCTATTATAGCGTGTTTAAAAAACAATAACTTTTTCACACATTTTCAAATTTAAAACATTAACTACGTGATTCGTGATCTCGTATATATAGTACGGGCTATGAATGAATGAAATAGTTTTATTGCGTACAGGTACATTTTATATATATATATATATATATATAAGCATACGTATATGCTATTTACGATTTGATTTAGGTACACATATCATTATATGTTATATAGAGCTATGCGATTAAAACGTATTGTTATATAATATTTTTTATATGACTGATAATATATTTTATCTGAAATAGTTTATGTACGATTGAAAATGGAAATAAGAATATATAATTGAAAATGGTAATATTATAATTTTCTACAAGGATTAGCAATTATCTAATTTATTTTATTTAAATTACTAAGTGTAAGAGAGAATTTCGGTATTAATTCTCTCTTACACTTAGTATATTTTAAAACGCATATATTTTTTACACGTACAAATACAAGCATGAACATAGCAGTCATTTATACTTATATTATAATCAAACGGCGGTTATAATATCGGGTCAGTGGTTTTTTTTTTTTTTTTTTATATATATAAAAACTTGGCAAGGTTGAATGAGTTTTCGCCAGAATGTCAAATGTCTATACGCGGATATTCATAACGGAAAAAACTGGTTTTTTTTTTTATTACTTTGGTTAAAGACTAGGTTGCAATGGATATTGAAACCGTTTCAATTTAATATAACGCCCTTGATGTACTTCTTAATATCTACGCAATTATTATTCGCGACAAAATATTTAAATGAAATCGATAAATTATCAACAGAATTCCACGTATTTGAATTACTGCACAATATCATAGAATTCTAAAACCACAGATTTATTAGCGTAATACGGTTGAATGACATTCGAGTTATTATATATTAATTGTCAAATTATCGATTAAGCATTGATAAATTAATTCAAATATTTCGTATATTTTTGTATATGCGAGATTTGAATTACTTTCTGTTCGCTTTCAGATCTTTTTAGAGTTATTTTATACATTATGATTTACATATATATATATATGTGTGGGTGTGTGTATACATAAGTATCAACATTGGTTAATCGATATATACATAAATTATGATTTGTTTAAAAAAAAAAACACATTTACAGACGGAATTCGAAGGCGGGGGGGGGGCGTATACAGATATCTCGAAAGTTATAGTACAAGGGAGTTTATCCCGTTAAACATATAATATAAGTAAGGCCGTTTAATATGTGGTTATTTGATGTGCTAATTCGTTCGTGAATCTATTTTATTCCACGTTTCAATACATTTTCATATAATAATTATATACGGTAAATGCGCGTATTATTGTGTTTCAGCTCGGCTATGAAACTGTATCAACTATGCATAATTGGCATGGCTGTGGTCATTTGGCGGCCAGTCATGTCCGCCGAGAGGCCGGACAAATTCTCAGAAGCCGAAGCTTCCAAATATTTGGTGAACGCGAATCGGGAATTGGCCCTGTGGACGAACCGAGTGATTCATTCCGATTGGAATTGGGTGACCAATTTGACTGATGAGAACGCCGAAAAAAAAGTGAGTATTTATATTATATGCTATTTGTTTTTGTTATAGTAATAATAATAATATTATTATTATTATTACGGGGTTGTGCAAACGCGTTTTGGAAATTTCTGCGATTTAATGTAAGATAATAAAAAAAAAAAAATTAAATTTTCTACTGACCAATTGCTCTGAACCTACTACACTTTGTTTTGGGACAATTATGGAAAAAGAAGCAACAGTGTACGGCGTGCATACAAAAATATAATTGCAATTTTTCTATAACCCTTCGTTTTGACGAAATTCTGAGAATTTATATGTCTCTCTGATCCGATTGTAATTTTGTAAGAATTTCATGATTCATTTGTAATATTATATCATGTCTTCTAGACAATACCGGAAATGTTTTACCGAATTAAAATTCATTTTATATAAATATACCGCGCGCGCGCACAAGCTACGGGTAAAAATGTTTAAAATAAACACATTTTTATAAACTGTACGTATACTGATGTTGGGAATTATTGTAATCCATTAACGTAAATACATTAGACGTATTGCAGTAAATATTTTATCGTTGCCGTGCAACACGAGCGTTCGATGGCAATTGTCGTTAAATTTTCTTAAAAATTACTCGATATTGTTAAGGCGCGTTTTACAACGAGAGTTTGTAAAATGAGAGCGCAGATAAGCGTTTCTTTAAATGTCCCTCCCGACCGTTTGTCGTTATTATATACGTGTACGTGTCGTTTACTTATGGAGTTTCATTGTAAAAAGCAAAAACACGTATAAACATCTGCAGCGGATGCACGCTATTATATTAAAATGGCGTTGTTCGGACTCAAATGGATTACGTTTTAATCGAATCAAAAGTCAATAGTAATTCGACTATTACCTGTTGCCGCCGCCTGTCGAATTAACACGTTCTGCCGTTGACGTTAAAACTCATTGAATTATTTTTTTAATATCATGATATAAATGCGTCATTATAATCTTAGGTTTTTTTTTTTTTTTGACGAAATAATTTATATATTATTTTGCAAAAGTCTAAAGAGTTGTTAGAGCCGTTGAAGAGCTATTCGTGCTGGTATTAAATACGACACGACGTTTAAAATCTTCAAAATTCATAATTTATTTACGAACGAAAATCGGAGAAGACATTAAATTATAAATACAACGCAAAATGAATTTCACGTACGATTTGAAATGCGAATAATTTATATATATATATGAACGATTTTCGTGACAGCTGATAAGACACCGTTTTAGCGATTCAATTAAATAGTAAATTTTACTCAGCTATACGGTATTGTTAAGTACTAAAAACGACTTCAATCAATAATATTTTGTCTTTATTTAAAGGAGAAAGAATTGTAAGACTTATTATATTGTATTATATGTTTATATTATCAGAAAATTAATTTTCCGCGCCAAAGAAAAGATTTTCATTTTTCTAGAATACAAAATGATTTTCTCAAATAATATTATTACCTATCGCTATATTTTATATTCAATGTGTGTTATTATGTTTACAGTGTTTTTGATTTTTAGATAACACGCGGTCGTTTGGTTTGAAAATTACACGTTGTAACGAATATAATTTATAATGATCATTATAAGTGTATATGACTGAAGAATCTTTAACTTATTCAAACAACTTATTATAATATAATTTTCGAGACGAGTAGATACGATAATTCAGATGGTGATTAAATTTTATTTGAACTTTGAAAACGCGCGATAATATCGTTTTAATAACTTAACCGAAATTCGGTTGAATATAACGTTTAAAATATTCTTAAAATTGAAAAAAAAAAAATTTTTTTTTAATGTATCTATAAGAGGCGTCTTATATAGGCAATTTTGATACGTGTGTGTAAGGATTAAATAAATGTGAATTTTGATACCTAGATTTTCATTTGATATTTATAAATACCGAAGACATATAACTAAAAATAAACATTATATTCGAAATGTAAACATAACCAAAACATGTGGTGAAAAATGAATATAAAAAAAAATTAGATTATTTTTATTGATATATATATATATATTGTAGAATTTCGCGTAACGTTATAAATCCGGCCGTTATTAATTAATTATTATAATATAAAATATTGATTTGAATATTATATATAAACAGTTTGCCACTAATTTGGAATTCGGCAAGTTCTTAAAAGGCATGTGGAAAGAAACGGTGAAATACCCTTGGACCACGTACAAAGATCCAGACATCCATAGACAGTTCAAATTGTTGTCCGTTTTAGGAACGGCCGCTTTGCCCGAAGACAAAATGAAAAAAGTTAGCATAAACTTACACGCGGTAGTCGAAATTCTACGTCAAGGGAATTACGTTTTTTTTTCTATAGTTAGACGAAATCGTTTCGGGCATGGAAAGTCTATACGGAAAAGCAACCATTCCCGAGTATGGCAATAACAACTCGAATAGAACTTTGAGTTTAGAACCAGGTATAAACATTATAATGGCGTGCATAAACCTACGTATATACGTATATTAATTTTTTTCTTCAAGATATAACCGAAATATTGAGTAAAAGTTGTGACGTTAACGAATTGAAGCACGTGTGGATTGAATGGAGAAAGGCGACGGGAAGAAAAGTGCGATCCATGTATCCAGAATATGTAAGATTATCTAATGAAGCGGCCAGGTTAAACAGTTAAGTATAAAGCTATATACGTAATATGATATTATTAATATATTAATTATATAATTAATGTATAATTTTAATCTGTGACACAAAACGTTATAATTACGTGTGTGTGATTTGTTTTTTTTTTTATACAACTTGGTTTTTCGTTGTACTTTTATAGATTATACGGACAACGCAGAATTTTGGATTAGAGGATATGAGGTCGATGATTTCCGGCCACGAATAGAACATTTATGGAAGCAAATCAGACCGTTATATTTACAGATACACGCGTATATGCGCAGAAAGCTTTGGGAACAATATGGTAGCTCGGTAATATCAAGAAGAGGGCCTATCCCGGCACATTTGCTTGGTAAGTCTATTTCTATTGTTGAAAATTACATGACGCGGTCTTGGCAATCCATTTATTTTTTGATTAATTTTTGTGCTTTGTCGGATTATGTAGAAAATGTAAAAAAAAAAGAAAAATTGAATTTATTTTTAAAGTAATGAATTGAAATCACGGACAATAATGGCGTATTGGTATAACTGCAGAGTGCAGGCAATGATAATGTATTACCGTTAAATTTACTACATTTTTACGATTATACACGAATATATATATATATATAGATACGAGAGTTTGCGAGTCTATTACACGCTAAAAAGGAAAAAAAATTTATTTGGTTGTATAAAATATATCGGACGTTATGTTTTACAGGGGACATGTGGTCTCAGTCGTGGTCGCGATTGGATGATTTTACTCGACCTTATCCGACCATCGACGACGTAAAACCAACCACAGCCATGATAAATCAGGTAAGATCCGTTGGTGTTATTCGTATTGTATAATACACGTTAAATAACAAAAGCACAATGATTGTGTACATATTTCCCGAATCGTTTAGAACTACACTCCGAAAAAGATGTTCAAAATAGCCGAAGAGTTTTTCACGTCGTTAAATTTGAGCGCTATGCCGCAATCATTTTGGGAAAATTCTATTTTGGAGAAACCGAGTGGACAAGAGCTGGTGTGTCACGCGTCAGCTTGGGACTTCTATGACTCCAAAGACTTCAGAATCAAACAATGCACGTCGGTTAATTTCGGAGACTTCATAACCGCCCACCACGAAATGGGACACGTTCAATATTATCTGCAATATAAGGACCAGCCGTTCATATACCGCGACGGTGCTAACGAAGGTGTTTGCGAATAAACCTATAACCAATGTATTTTACTATAGAAATTCGGCGTAGTATATACTAATTATTATAAACTATAATGACGTATATATATATATTATACGATTAAAAAACAGTCACTGCGTGAAAACGTTTTAAAAGCTGTAAAATTTAAATATTATTTTGGATGTCAGTATAAAAAAAAAAAATGAATCGAAATTAAAAGCTTTTAAACCCTTTTCAAAAGTAATCCTTTTAACGGTGGTAATTTCATTTCATTAATAATTTTGTTATTCGCACTTCACATTTCAACGAGTTTTAATCTTAAATGAGTTTTATCTGTCTAAAAAAAAAAAAAAAAAAATAACAAAAATCTAACCAATAACAGCGTATAATTGCATAATAGTAAAAACCCATTAAAAATGCGTATCGATTTAATTATTTCAGTATTTGTATCGGATATATTTTAATCGGTTCCCTATCAATTTAACATATCGTGCGTTATTAAGTCTATTATTGCTAGTAATATACTCGCAGTTGATAATAATATTTTTCATATTTTTTTTTTGTATAATTATAACAATGTAGTGACGTAGGTTGTTAAAAAGTGGGAGAAGGGTATTGGTAGTATTTCTTAAAGTACAGTTGCTTATTAAATTATAATTATATATAATTTGAATGAACATTTTATTCTTGTTTTCCTAAATTATTTACCATCACAGTCATTTTCATATTATTTGACCAGTGGTGCGCAACATTCTTTTTTATTGTATATATGTAAATGAAATTGTTAATTTTAGGCAATTTTATAATTGTTTAATTCGATAAATCCAAAATATTAATATTAATATTAATACCTAATACGTAATATATAATTACAAACAAATAACAATAATAATAATAATAATAATAAACATTTTAAAATTATAATTTGACTGATTATTTAATAAGAGACTTGTGCTTGGATCTTAGACACGATTGATTGATTCGAAGTAGGGTTTTATATTTGAGACTGTTACTCTTGATTATGCTTCGACATTTCATCTGGCCCGCCGATATTTGTTTCGCAAAAATTAAGATATGACTACGTGACCGTTGTCGTCTGGATCACGGTATACGGCCACTGCCGATGCAAAACAAAAAAAAATTTTTACTAGTACACATTTTTCATTCGATGTTAAATTATTGGCCACCCTTTATTAAAATTTCGCGATCCCCTTAGGGATCGCGGATTCCCAGCTTACGCAAACCACTGTATTTAGACGACTGTCAATAATTGTTACGTAACACATCACATACGACGTCCCCGTTATTTGCATTATTTGCGAAAATCACGTTGTAATTGTTGTTAGTTGAAAATGTAGTTAGTTATAATAACATATTTAGATAGGTTTGCTGTCTCTACTTGTAGAGATACTTGTGCGTTACGTGTTTGTCGTTCGTGTCCGAATAGGTTTTCACGAAGCGATTGGAGATACGATCGCTTTGTCAGTGTCCACGCCGAAGCATTTAAACAAGATCGGTTTATTGCCGAAACCGAGCCGTTTGTACGAGGCCGACATCAATTATCTGTACAAAATCGGATTGGACAAGATAGTGTTTTTGCCATTTGGATATTTAATGGACCTGTGGAGGTGGAACGTGTTCAAGGGCGTCACGACGGAAGAACAATACAACTGCGACTGGTGGAAACTCAGGTGAATATAATTAATGCTTTTTAATGGATTCTCTTTTTTCGGAGGTGGCGGAGGAGAAGATTCACGATTTACGCGTTTCGTAAACCAACCGGCGTTGATACCTCATTTAATCGGTGTACATCAAATTTTAAAAGTTTACACTATTATATATTTTAGTCACTATATAACCCGCCAAATCATACCGATTCACTATAATCGATTAGTACTTAGAAAAAATAAATAATACTTATTACGGCTCTTTCGTTTATTATTGCGAACGATTTTGTACACTACAGTAGGTTATTTTTGTAATTTTAAATAGGTATAGCCCAGTCAGTATACTTATCCATATTGCCAAATAAATATAAAATGTGCTTCGTTTTCTGTATTGTATTACTTTTACGAGGATTTGTATCAATTTTAGATTATAGTTGATTTTACGATATATTTTATTTCGTCTGTCGACATTTTTTTTTTTTTTTTTTGGGGGGGTGGGGGATAATATAAGTGCTCCGATTTTTGTATACGTACTCATTTTCTAACAGAAAATAGTCAATTGCAGATATTATGTATGTATATTTGATATGTTTCTCTGTACCTAATTTTCTAAAATGAAGAAAAACCACAAAAAATTTGCGAAACACTGGTAAACCTTTTAACACGGCCGATTTTGCCGAAATTACATTTCCGTCTTGTTGTAACTCAAAAAAAAAAAATAATAATAATAATAGCACTTGAAACATTTCGATTAAATTTTAGCTAAATATATAAATGTATTGATTTGAGAATGACAATGTTTTAGTTTTTCTTTTTTTTTATATTTTCATTTTTACGAGTTAAAGCCTGCCGGCATTTAAATTAACGCGGTTTATATCGTGTATTGTTTTAACGATATTTTTAAAAATTTCGAAAACCGTGCCGTTACTGTTTTTTTTTTTCAAAGTGAATAAAGTAAAACAATTTTCAATTTTTCCATCGAATAACGACAATATTTCTAAATTGAAAATAACGGCAGCTCGCGACCATCTCCATCGGTTCGTTTTAATCCAACGTTTGAATAAATGATAGTTAGATACAATGGTAGACGCTTACCTGTACCGCTCAATTGTACCGATAATGACGCGTTCGTTACAGATATACTTATCAAGGGATCGAGCCACCTGTAACGAGGACCGAAAAGGATTTCGATCCGGGATGCAAGTATCACATCGTCGGAAACGTTCCATATATCAGATACTTCGTGAGTTACATCATTCAATTTCAATTCCATCAAGCGCTGTGCGAGAAAGCCGGTCAGTTCGATCCGAATAACCAGAAAAATAAACCGTTACACGAGTGCGATATTTATCAGAGCGTAAATGCTGGAAACGCTTTCAAGTAAGAACGATTTATATTTATAATAACGTTTCAATTTTTTTGCACAATTTATATAATCGTATATGTGTTTTAATTTCTTTTTCGTTTTTTTACAATTTACAATATTCAGAATTTTCGTACATTAGCCTACGCAATATGTTTAACGGTATCTAACTGACTAATTCGTTTTCCATATTCATGTTGTTTAGACAAATGTTGAAATTAGGATCGTCGAAGCCGTGGTTTGATGCTATGGAACTCCTAACCGGTCAAAGGGAAATGGACGCTAGGCCTCTGTTGAACTATTTCAGACCTTTATACGAATGGCTTCAAAACGAAAACAAAAAGACCGGAGAATACCTTGGCTGGGAGACAAATAAAAAAAGTAATTATATTACGCATATATCATTTCGTATTCACATTAAAATAATTATAATAATAATCTCTTTCTACGTTTCATGTAATATTCAACAGTTATTATATAATACATATATATATTAATGATTTCAAGTATTTTAATGATGTTAAATACTATCATTTACAAAATACCTATATTATGGTATACTTAAAATTTTCAAATTAATTTTTATTAATTTATAATTTTGTGTTATCGAATTTTTTTTTCAGTTTGCCTGAAGACATTTGCAAATCAACCTTAACTTTGATCTTAAAAGTATATAAAAGGATACTTTTAATGAATTATTAGTAATCTACAGTATTATAGTCATATATATATATATATATATATCCAGTGTTATTCGGTACACTACACGCGCAGTTACACTATAGATCTTATTAATACATTTTGGCGGTGTACTTAATTTATGTGCACATTACTATTTTATTAAGTTTATTATTTATTTATTAATTAAATTTTATTTGGTCGAATTATTCAAAATAAATTCATGTACCTACGGTATTTTAACATTTTTCAACATTATCTATTAAATCAATTCGCACGCTTATTATTACTCGATTAAACTCGTATAGAAAAGGATTAATGAATATCAATAAGTATAAACTACATACCGAGATATTTATATATTACAAATAATCAGTTATTATTATGTAATATTCATTAACGTCATAATTTATATTTATAAATTTCAAATGTTTTATAATAGGTAGGAGGTACATATTATATTGAAATCTTAAGGTGTAGGTATATTTATACTTTTTGTTTTATTATATAAAATTAGTAATGTCTAACAAATATGTATTTTAACCGTACGCAATGTATATGTTTAAAATATTTTTTATTTATGTTTCTCTTCTTTTTTATTATTATTATTATTATTATTAATATTTAATGTTTATTATGTATTTAATTTATTTGAATCCTATGCAATTGAATTATTATTTGCAAAATATTAGAATTAAATTAAATAACATTTTTGGTTTTACAATAACTTGCATTTTTATTTTTACACATAGTTTTCTTTGATTTAACTGAAAATGTTTCATATTTTTTGGTGAACGACGGAATATACCAATAAAATATACTATTATGTGTAATTTTTATATACATATAATATATATATAATTTTTTTTAAGGAAATTCATACCATTTCTAATAAGACGCCGTTACACAATGCTCTAATACAATATATAACTAATTCAATTTGACTTCACTGTGATACACAAAAGATTGTTATTTTTTTATTTAAATGACATAGTTCATTAAATATGATTCATACCATACAAATATACAATTGTTACGGTGTGTGGAAAAATGTTAAACATTTTGTTTTTGAAAACAATCGTGCTCACAAGTGATTGTTTTTTTTTGTATACCTATTACACTGATTGAATATAAAAAAATATTGTATATTTAATGAATGCCTATTGACAAACGAAAATTAACAATTATATTATTCAGTACAATAACATTTAATTTCTGTTATTTAACACTGATTAAATACACTAATACAGTGGTTCCCAACCCATGGGCCGCGAGCAGCATGGTACTGGGCCGCGAGCCATAGGTATAATATTAAACATTATATAATATATAATTTTAAATATATTATATTTAAAATGCTATGGGTGGGCCTCAAATATTTTTTTACAAAATTAGTGGTCCGCGAAACTAAAAAGGTTGGGAACCGCTGCACTAATATATTGTATATTTAATCGATGGTTTGTAATTTAAATAACAATTTTAAGGAATTGCACCCTCCCCGTATCTATTCCACTATATATATATATATATATATATATATATATATATATATAAAATCCAGCGTAACAATTAAAAAGTATGTATATATAAATATATTAAAACATAATATTATTTAATGGTCTTTATTCCCATGTGTACTTATAGGTGTCTAACAAAATTATTCCTATTACACTCGCCTAATAAAAAAAAATAAATAAAGAAATAAAACATAAAAGCGAGGCTGAATATTTTAATATATGTGTAATGTGTATGTATATAAGTATATAAAAATACGAAAAACTCGAGAAACGGCCTATTGTTGTTGTTGTTGTTGTGGCACAACATACGTCATGACTGACGGTGGTAATGATGATGCTTGACCATAACTGGGGAGCGGTACGTTCTGCATGCTGGACATTTGATGATACGGCTGATGTTCGATGTTTGATCCGGGGGACATGATGTGACTGGGATTAATTGGATATTGCGAGCCAGGCATATAATGTTCAACAGGCAATGGCGCGTAATTGGCGGCCATTATGCCATTTGAGTACATTTGCATGTGTGATTGCGGGTGCATCATGTTGTGGTGGTGTTGTGGCGACAAGGTTTGAGGTTCCGTCTGGGGATTGTTGGATGCTGCATACACCGCCACCGACGGGTCTTTCATGAATATGTTATATAACTTGACTGCTTCTAGCAACTCTGTGCACAACTGTGTGAGCTGCGAGTGTTTCTTGTCCAGCTGTTCTAGTTGTGCTTCAATCATTGGTCCCATCGCGTTCACCTGCGCTTCCAGTACAGACATCTCTTCAGTGTCTGTACTGTCGTCTTCCGGGTTGGCCTCACGTAGCAGTTGTATCAAACGATCGATCTTGCTCTCATCGATTTCCACTGACCTGTAGTCTTCAGCCGAATGTTTTGCCTTCGATTTCGTCTTTGTGCTATTAGCACGTTCGGCTACTGTCGTTTCTTTAGGAGTCGATAAATCGGTTGTGACGAAATTTGCCGGAAACAACCCCTCAGGATGTTTGTCTGTAAACCCTTTCCACCAGTTTGGATCTGACGAGTCGAGAACATAGATGATGCTCCCGGCGGCAAAAGACAACTCGTTGTCTTCGGCTGCTTCGAAATCATACAGCGCTTTCACTTTCTTTTGATATGCCCTCCTGTCAGATTCTGGGGCCATTGGTTTTTTTTGTGTCGTGTCACGATCGTTTTCTAGTAAACTCAGTTCAATTGCTTTGGCGATATCATCGACTTCTTGTAATGAAACTAGGTCTTTTGATTTAGCCGTTTTTGATGAGTTCGCATCAGCAGCGACTGAAAAATCTACGCCTTCCAATTTTAATTTAGCATACAACGACGGTATAAGGTTCAACTGCGGATCATTTTTAAATTCGTTTTCTGCCCATTTTTTTAGAAGAGATTTTAATTTGTCCACCACTTTTTGGGGTAAATTTTTTGCCAATAATTTCCGGAACTCTTGTTCGAAATTTCTGGAAGCCACTTCCAATAGAAAATTCTTTCCACAATTATTCACACAAGCGTCCAAAAGTGTAATGGCTTGAAGTACTACATGCGGATCTTGGTTGTACAGTCTCTTTATTATCGACTTGAAGCAGTCTTTGGAATTAATTGACGAGGCTCCGACTTTATCACATATTTCCATTATTAAAGCCCAATCTTCTGTGGTACTGGTACCACTCGTTGCTTTTTCGACATCAGAGTCAAATGACGATGACAATAAGAAGGATCCCATCTTAAATATTACACTAAAACAAAATAACACAATTATTATACAATATGAAATGACATATTATTAAATTAAAAACAGGCATTTGTTTTGTACAAGAAAAAAGTTTTAAGACGCTCTATGATGCATTATTAAATTACTTTTAATTTTTATAGATAAATAATCATTATTCTTGTGCATTTTTCAGTTAATAAAAGAAAAATTACGAAAAACCGAATTGGTTTTTTTTTTATATAATACATTATCGATGACAAGTGAACAAATGATTAAATTTGATAACAAAATAAAGATGCATAGAAGTAAACATCGTAATATTACTAATGGTATTGCAGTAGAATTTAACTAATCTTGTTATTTAGACAAGTATACATTTGAAACGAATTATTTCCTTTAAACAAATTGACAATAAACTATAAGTAATATACTCCATAATATATAAGTATATAAATTGTGTACTTATGTTATGTAATCATTAAATGAAAACTTACAAATGTGCACGATGAAATTGTACAGTATGAGCTTTCTTAATATCAAAATTTAAATGACGTAATAATATATAATCATTATTGTTATTATTAAAAAAAATAAAATAAATTAAAACCTTTAGAATTGTTATTAGCCGGGATACCAAAATTCCATATGCGTCATGTTAATGCAGACAAATAAAAGTAACAAACACACAAGTTCTAATCGATTTTTACGTTTATTACTTACAGAAAACAGTTAGATGTACAATAGTACGCTTATGATGACTTTTTAATCACACACCGATAGCTATTCTTAACGCTAAGTACTTATATACTTGCTTAATTACGTTAATTCCATTCATACACAAGTGCTTACTTGCAAGTTTTACTTTTATTCATCAATATAATATTATTATTTCATCATGACAATCGTTTAATAAGTACTGATCTACTTTAGCGTCTTGAAAATGTTTATAACATTAATTCATAATTCAGAATGTACACCGAGAATTGTGACCAGAATCCAATGACCGATACTCAAAACTTTACACGATGAAGAAAAGAAACGTTTATAAGAATGTATTTGGTTTTGGTTTTACTTACACGAGTTAAACTGCCAAGTCACCGCGACCAAACGTCGATTATTTCGCGTACTGAAAACACCGAACAATTGACAAATGACGTGGACTCACACACCTGGTTGTTATTTCTACGTTATTAAAACAGCAAAAAAAAAAAAAATCAATTTATAAATGAATGTTTCAAGTATTACCGTGTTTTTTTTTAATTATATAAGTATTTTCTCGTCGCAGAACGCAATTAAATAATTACGAGTACGGACAAAGGCGAGGCCGAATGAATAATACCACGGACGGGATAATAAAAAACTCATATATTATCAAAACGATGAAAACACCAATTTGCTGTTATCACTGTCGACGAGATAACGATCGCGGTTACCGCGGTATGCCAAATAACCTAAAACACAACGCTATGGTTAAAACAATATTCCATGATATCGGAAAAGTATTGTTGACCTTCCCCGTGGCTGTGCGTTTCGACTGTTTACGTTTGTGACGTTTTTCGTCGTTTGAGTTGCGAAATTTTTAAAACTTTCGTTTCAAATAAACTGTTTACTGTTATAAAATATCATAATTTTCCGAAGCGTTATTGGCGACAATTCTTCGCAACATTATAAATATAGTACGACGAAAATTAAAAGTGTGTAAAACGAGAGTGATCGCCGTCGTTCGAGATGCCCGAAGGTGTTGACGAAGTTCCCACTATTGGCATTATTTATCCACCGCCCGAGGTGAGGAGTATCCTTTAATCGATTACAATTTGTGCCGTCTAATACTATTAGATTTATTTCTTGTCGTACGTTTCATTTCATTGCGAAACATATATTTTCTTTACAGACTTGTAAACGAATAATGTATATTAATAATGCAATTTGTTTAATCGTTTTAGTTTCTAAATTCATTACCAACTCTGTTATAGCTCTCACTTGTTAACCTCTTGGAAGTAGGCTTGTTATTATTATTATTGACAATCTGTGGGTTGAATAATTTTTTTTTTAGTTTTTTATTTCCGATTTGGTTAATAATGGTCTACGTAGTAAATATTTTAAATATGTTGTATATTTGTAACCGAAAATAGTTTCTTAACTGCTGGTTCATTAAGACATCGTCGATAAAACTGCCAGTTTCGTAGCCAGAAATGGACCAGAATTCGAGTCTCGTATTCGTCAAAATGAATTGGGCAATCCTAAGTTCAATTTTCTTACCCAAGGCGATCCCTATCACGCTTATTATGTACACAAAGTCAAGGATCTTCGGGAAAAAGCTGGTAAGTGTTTATTTCAATCGTAATAGTATTGAATAATATCGATAACTATATTATTGTTTTGTTTCAGCACAAGAGCCGACTTTGCCACCCAAAGAAACTAAAAGCATGTCAACTGCTACCCAACTTAAACAACAAGAACTTTTAAAACAAGTCCAAGAATCAATATTTGTACCGAAAGACCCACCGGGAGAGTTTGAATTTATAGCGGATCCTCCATCGATATCAGCGTTAGACTTGTAAGTAATCGAGTAGTACTATTAAATACTATATCACTTGGCATTTGATTAATAATTTTCAAAATTCCAGAGACATAGTAAAGCTTACTGCATTATTTGTTGCTCGTAACGGTAGACAGTTCTTAACCAATCTGATGGCCCGGGAACAACGTAATTTTCAGTTTGACTTTTTACGCCCACAACATTCATTGTTCCAATACTTTACAAAGCTTCTTGAGCAGTATACAAAAGTGTTAATGCCTCCCAAAGATCTTATGAGGCATTTAAAAGAAGAAAGTTATGATAAACAAAAAATCTTAGACGATGTAAAATATCGTTCTGAATGGCAAAAACACCAAGACGCATTACGTAGAAAAGAAGAACAACTTATAGAAAAAGAAAGATGTAAGTTTTCAATAAAATATAAAACGCATTGATAATTTCATTAAATGTATACATTTTTCAGTGGCCTATGCTCAGATTGATTGGCATGATTTTGTTGTGGTTGAAACTGTGGACTTTCAATATGGTGAAATTGGCAATTTCCCTCCACCAACCACACCAGACCAAGTGGGTGTGCGTACGTTAATGCAAGAGCGTGTAGACAACGGGGAGGATGGTGTTGAATTGAGTGATGCAGAAGATGACATGCAAGTTGACAGTGACGATGAAATGGAAAAACGAATTGGAGGACGGACGTATGTTCCAGAAAGTGAACTTAGAGTGCCTGGTGAAGAAAAATCTAGTAGAGACAATACCCAGGTGAGGTTTAATTTTGTATTTATGTATACATATGTACTAAATTTAATCAATTGAAATAAAAATAGGTGCAAGACATGGATGAATCGTCTAGTGATGAAGATGGTGATTTACCACCAGGTGTTTCTAAAACTGATGGACGTACAAGCCAGATAAATCAACCACCAGTTCCAGAAAAAGTTATTGTTAAAAAAGGATACAATCCGAAACAAAGTAAAATTTAGTTGGTTTAAACGCACAACATTTCTTTAAATGTACTAAAACAACATTCTGTTAATAGTTGTTCGAGCACCAGTTAAAGCTCCCCCTGAAGAGTATTTGATATCTCCGATTACTGGTGAAAAAATACCTGCAAGCAAAGTCCAAGAGCACATGAGAATTGGATTGTTGGATCCTCGTTGGGTAGAACAACGAGACAAGCATATCAATGATAAAATGAACCAGGAATCTGTATATGCTCCGGGTAACATACATTCTGTTAATAAAATATTCTTAAATTTCTTTTTTTAAACAATTATTGTATATTCAGGAGCTGCTATCGAGGCGAGTTTAAAACAATTGGCCGAACGTCGTACTGATATTTTTGGTGTTGGAGTTGAAGAAACTGCAATTGGTAAAAAGATCGGAGAAGAAGAAACTAGAAAAGATGATAAGGTAAGGAATACACAACAAATTATACGGATAAAGTAGAAAAATTAATTTGATTTTGTTAGGCTACATGGGACGGTCACACTTCTAGTGTGGAAGCTGCGACTCGTGCAGCACGAGCTAATATAACATTAGAAGATCAAATCCATCAAATCCACAAAGTAAAAGGTTTAATTCATGATGATGAAAAAGAAAAAATTGGACCGAAACCTGTGTCGGGTACAGTAACTATTTCACATCCCCCGACTTCACAAGCGGTTTCCGTTCAAATGTCTATGGCTAGTAATATGCAAAACGCAATGATGCAACCACATGCTCCTAATATGATGCAATCACAGCCTATGATGATTGTACAGCAGCAACAACAAATGATGGGTGAGTTATTTATTATGGCCTCGTGCCTACTTGTAATCAAATGTTAAAGTCTTACGAGTAATATATTTTATTTGCATATTATTTTTTTATAATACATTTAATTATTTTTAAAAGTTTCATTTCTATGTTTTTTTATAGATTAGGTGTATACATTGTAAAATGTAATTAACTTTTGAGTTTAGAATTTTCAAAACATTAATTGAATAGTGTTGGGGATAAATCATTTAATTCCCACAATTTGAAAATATAGAGAGAGAATAAATTGTAATCCCATACAGGCATTAATATATAATCTAAATCAGTAGTTATTTGTTACAGTTATTATATGATTACTATAAATCTTACAATATTTAGAGGAAGAACATTTAATTTAACAAATTAAAATATAAACAAAACAATTGATAAAATTATTATCATATATATTTTGTACATTGTAAAAAAATTAGAATAAAATTTAATAGTGCCTTTTTAAACTGTAACAATAATTACTAAATATGAATGTACTTTAGTTCCACAACCCCAAGCCTATCAAGTTATGCCACCAAATCCATTTTTGGGTGCTGCCAGAGGAATGATGCAACCGCCGTTACCACAGGGTCCGGTATGTATACATGAATGTGTATTTCATAGTAGCTCAGGTTACTTTTATTGTTATTTTATTATAGCCCGGAATGAAACACGGAATGGAAGCTGAAGATGAACCACTTATGAAGAAACAGAAGACCGAAGAATCATTAGAACCGGAATTGCAATTCATGATGAAATTTAATGTAATTATATAAGTTTAAACTGTTTTTCTAATCAGTTCGGGAGTCTTCTAACTGTGTTGCAATTTAGGGTCCAGTTACATTTAATGTTGGAACACCTGTTCTCACCGACAAACCAGAATGGGCTCTCAATGGACAAATGTTGAGTATAACATTGCCATTACAAGACACTGTATCAGTGATTAAGACCAAAATTCATGAGTTAACAGGAATGCCACCCGGCAAACAGAAACTGCAATGTGATGTATGCAAACAGTTTAAACTATACAAAAAGAAATTGAATTAGCTTATGTTAAACATTTTTTTTTTTTTAGGGATTGTTCTTCAAAGATTCCAATACATTGGCTTATTATAATGTAGGACCTGGTTCAACTATTCATTTACAATTGAAAGAACGTGGTGGTCGTAAAAAGTAATCGTAAAGGAATGTATGAATATTTTTATTCACTATTGTGTTTGATAACATATAAATATATTTGTTTCCTAAAATAAAACATATTTAAATACTAACAGTATGTATATGTATAACAAAACGAGTTTAAAAGTGAATTGTTGGTTTTTTTTTACTTCACAGTCTCAGACAACATATTTTTGATAATGTTATTGTATCTTTCAACCATTGGAGTGTAAATCTAAAAATAACAATAAATTAGAAATGTTGTGTGAAAACATGTGTATTTTTTTCTTTACTTCATAAGCATCTTTATGAGGTGTACATGCTAATTTGGGAGGATCAACAGTGCTCACTACTGTGTGAAACAATTCGTCATAGTCATTGTTATTACGAACAAGACCGAATTTCGCCTGATAAGCAGCGCCCAAAACCGCAGAATTGGCGGCTTCCTAAAATTGTATTAATATTAATAAAATTCTAATCGCCGTTTGAATTATAATCAATATACAAACTTGTGTATAAACAGATACATTGAACACATCAGATAATATTTGTAATATTGTATTATTGGTCGAAGCACCTCCAGTAGCTATGATTCTTGTCTCAGCGTCTGTTTAATCATAAATGTACGTGAATTTTTCAGTTAGTCACAGTATAAAATATTATATATCAACAAACAGACTTATAGTATATCCTAAATGTTCGGCGTGTGCTCTCTTGGCTATAAACTGTCCTTCGATCAGTGCTTTGATTTCGATTTCTCGACTTGGAAACCTGTCGACGGACATGTCGTTTTTGTCAAAACGATAATCGCCCTGTATCCACGGAATGATTTCTTGTTCATCATAATATAGACCTAAATATCCGAAATTTCCTCTTGGCGTCCTTTCTAACAGAGTGTTGAAATGGTCCCATGATTCATTGGCATAATGATTTCTCAATCTCTCGCGAGTCAACGAGCCGTTTTTGAAACTGTTCAATAAACCAAATTTAACGCGCATTATATTTAGGCTGTTATTTCTACTTTCCAACGCGTAATACGATTAATACCACAGCAGCACCATATACGCGTCTTTGTTGATTGGGCTGACCAACACGTGCCCCTCAGTAAGGCACCGTGGCTCATCGAGTGACAGGAACAGGGTGTCGCTGGTGCCCAAACTTATAGCTATGTCATTTTTATTCAGACATAGGCCAGCTAATGATGCCGGATTATCACCGGTGAACGAGACGACTCTACATTCGGGACTAAATCCAAACCTCTCCACATAATAATTACTAATCGGACCCAAATTGGTTCCCGACGGCACAGTCGGGCCTAATCTGGATTCCAGTCCCGGTGCACACGCCTAAATCACATTTCACACGAAATGTGAACATTTTAAAATAACTGATAATTCACTAGTAAAATTACTTCCAAACATTTCTCGGACCACTTTTTCGTTTTGATGTTCAACAGATTCATGCCAGAACCGTCGGACCAGTCGATCGGAGCGTATGCACCGAGAAACAACGAACAGCCAAAACTACTCACCAACGATATTCTCTAGTAAAAAAAAATAATATTAAATTCGCGTTGACCGACGATTTAACGAAAATTATAATAGTCACTGACTTCCGTGTTTTGATAGGCTCCCGGTTTGTTTTCCGCCATTTTGGCGATCTGTGGCCCAGAGAATCTCTCGTACGCCTTCGATCCGGTCAAGTCGGCCAATTCCTAAAAAAGTAACACAAAATATTCGTATGAAACCGACTGTAAAATCATAAGTAGCGCAGTTAAATCGATTAAACCTGTGGTCCACCGACAGCATCTTCGAGATTTTTACACTGTTTAGTAGTGCTCGAATCCATCCAGACCGGAGAATTGACTATGGAAAAACAAGACGCCAATTGCGTGTGCAAAAACCCGGACGGGTTCAACGTTTTCAGCGTTTTTTCCGAACCGTTTGTCCAGTAAACCGTGCCGTGTTGCTGTACGCAAATTCAAAGATTGCCGTTAAAATTACTTTTAAGTACGTAATTTCATTTAAAACGTATCCCGCTATTATTATTAGTCGTGGGAAATGTAATATTTATTTTAGATGAAAATAAACATATTTTTCCCCTTTTTTACGCGGGACACAAATAAGGGCAATTGTTGTGAAAAATGTAAACTCTGAATTTGGATAAAAATTAAAAAAAAAAAAATAATAATAATAATAATCTGCACCGGTACACTGACTGCAGTACCAATATATATATAATTAAAAATACTATTATACTTACATTTGAGACGAACGAAAGAATTATTTTACATTTATTATTATTATATGATACGCGTGTCTTGTCTAACAATAATTAATTAATTACATATATTGTAAACTAAATAATACGTTATATTATGTTATTTTTAATAATACATTTTTCTGGATTCTGCAAGTGTTTTGAAGAATTTTCCTATTGCAATATATTTTTATTATATGATTAACAACACCGTCGTCCATAGGCAGATATTTGGTGGTCACACACACTCAAGGTGTGTAGTCACGACGGGCAAACTCTGTTCGCGGCAAAATCACTGTGTGTGTGTGTATGTGTCATACAGACACATATGGTGTGTTTCCCATGGTCAGAGGCGAACAACGTTATTCGCGTTTGCATAGATATGCAAACGCAAATTAAATATAACATAATAACTTAAACTCTGTTCACCTACATTTGTACTTACTGTTAAAAATTGGTCGCACAAGGCCTGTTATTAAAGTTCCTAAGTCAAAAATGACATTATTTTCGTCTACAATATTTTCAATACTTTTTTATGCAGTTATATCAATATTTAATTGTCCATTTTCAGATTTTAGTGTTTGACGTTGATGAGGGGAATCAGTAACAACTATAATTTTTGTTTTTTTAATATTAAAGATATCAAACACTCTCTTTCAGCCATTATTGAATTAATTGTAATTTAAAATTAATCGATTAATTCACACAATACACATGAATAGTATTGTTTAACACTTACTTATTTTACGAAACACATTTGTGTATTATTATTATTATTTTGTGTAGTTTTAATTGTTTTTTTCTTATAAAATAAAATATAATAGCAATAATTTATTTAAGCATTTTTAAAATTTAATAATTTTACTTATTGAAGTATTAATAGTCTATTTGAAGGTGGGCTAAGTTTACTATAATTAATTTTTGAGGAGATTAAGCCCCCCCCCCTCGATTTCCGCCAATACCGTCGTATTTATTTCAATTTATTTTCCAAGCCGATAAACAAAACGTCCGGTGTTGTCACGGTGTAAGACACACAAAAAAAGAAACTTAATATCATTAGGTTTACCTGTCCGGAACCGGAAATTGCGGCGACGGTACTCAAATCCGCGCCGCACACCTGCAGCCGGTCCAACAGCACGTCCAAGGCTTTGACCCACATGACCGTGGGCGCCGTCACCTCGCGGTGCCGTTTGTCTTTGCCCTTAATGACGCCGCCGTGTGTTCGGAACTCGTGGAGTTCCGTGTCGAAATGCACGGTGGCCTCGAAGATCTTGTAAAGAGAATCGTCGACGATCACTCCTTTTAACTGCCAGACAAACAAACAACGCAATGGTTGTTTTTTGGTCAACGACGTTGAAAAATGGACAAAAATATCGTGACAAAACAGAAACCAGCGTAACAATATAGTGTGTAGGTTTAGGTTAGATATGCGTTGAATTTCTACGGGAGAAAGAATAAAGAGGATTTGTCGATTTCTTTTTTTTGCAAAAAAAAAAAAAACTACCGATTTGGATATTTCGACTCTGCAGCGATTGTGTTACACAAAAAGTCTGAGGATATTATATACCGGGGCCGGCGGAGAAGGCTCGAAATAATAATATAAAATTGTTGTATAGAATATTTATTATGCGGGGGGGGGGGGTTAATTTCATGTCATAATTACGTATAACATTTTTTTTTTTTTTTTTTATATATATATATTACACCGTATGATATTGTATTGTATTTAATTATTATAAATATCTATTACAGAAATTAGATGTAGCATTTATTAAGCATCAAAGATAATGTCTGAAAAGAAATTTCAAGTTCTACAGGAGAAAATGATATATATATACTCGTATATCGTTAGATAAACATTATATTCTTATATTTATTTATCGAGTAATACTCGAATTACTTTTTCTTGAATAAAGGTAAGGATGGTCAACTTTATTATGATGGACTTGTTGATCGACCTCCGCGAGTTTGTCAAGATTTTCGCGAACGACTTACTCCTTCCCACCCCCCTTGTAAATGTTTATTTCTACGAATTTTTCTCCCGAACTTGTAGGTTCCTTAAGCCGATTTTGCTCGCAGGAGATCTAATTCATATAAATACGATTAAATAATTCAAATGACACATAAAAACGCGATTCTAAATCTCATTTCGGACTTCTGTCCAAATGAAAATATCAAAACATCCCGGTCTGTTCCGTTTGTTGAACATTACGTCATTTTCATCACTGCTAAGTCTTCGTCGGTTTCGCTTTTAGAAAATATATTTGTACGGCACCAACAACAAGGTCATTATCGTCACAACACGTATAAACACTTATCCAAATTCAAAACACAATCACAGTCATAACAGTCGCGTATTACATTGAACTCAAAATACATTTCCATCGCGTATCACGTGATTGTATAGGAAACCCGAGCACACTCAAAACCCAGAAGTTCAATATAATTGTAAGACATTTTTCTATTTAAATTTTTTTTAAAAAAAAAAAGAAGAAAAACTCGACGTTCAACGTTGAATTACACAGTCGCTTACGGGTTACGTGATACAATCGTATATATAAGCGTCTTTCGTATCCACCGACCCGTGGATAACAGTACGAGTGTACAAAAAAAAAACAACAATATTTACGTCATTCTGTCGAGAATTCTATTGAAATTACAATTATTTCATACAAATATTAGGCAATCGAAAAAAAAGAAAAAAAAAGAATCAATCGACTGCAGATTTCGTCGTCATAAACCGGCAGTTTAATAATTTCCGTTCGTATGAAAAATTCGACTGGACACACACTGGCAACGCGGCAGCAGCAATAACACTACTACAAAAAACACATCGTCGTATTCACTGCAGCAATTGTAAAGTACCTAATCCGGTGTCTATTGTAATTTGTGTATAACTCCTGCCCGCATGTTACCTAACATATAATATAGAAAAAAAATCTATTTTTTAGACGGTAAAATTAGCCGGTTTATATATATATATATATATAAAACGTGTGTGGGAACGTTTCAAAACAGAATGTAAACAGAGAAAAATTTGAAAACCATTGTTAAACAAAAAAAAAAAATGCTAATTTTTTCCATTTATTCTCGTTGAAACCTACTATACATATTATGTACGCTAAAGGAAGTTCTTTTTACCAGGTGACTCCGATAACTCGCATCAACATTCATACAAATTGCCGGGAGTGGGTAACGATAATACTATCGACAATAAAAATACCGATTTTCATATAGGCCCGCAAATGGCTGGCGCCTTATTATATTATAATAATGTTAACGTAAAATTTTACTGAACACAATTGACCTAAACATATATAAATTGAGAATATTGTAAAGGGGGGTAGGCGCCCACTCAAATACGTATAATAAAAAAGGAATAATTAATGAACACACGGCTGTATTCACAAGATACGCGAAACAATAGTTCACATTCGTATGAACGAAAATAACAATAATATCTCTATAATAACAATTTCGAGAAACACATAAATACGAAATAAAATAACGTCACGTGTCAGATGCTGGCGTATTGGACCTCCGGAGAACGGTGAATTGACGACGAATCTCAGCCACTCGACGATCAGACGGGTGCACCAATAATCAGCGCATATACTAAATTGTTCAACGTATAACAACTACCGTGTATATACTGTCGCGTGCAATAATTGCCGCGAAACCAAATGACGTGTATAATAAACGGCGCGGACAATACGCAAAAGGCACGCACAAGTTTGCGGACACAACGTGTGTCACGCAGACAAAATACTCGGCGAACACGGCCACGAGGAAAACGGCTCGTGACAAAACGGACGTCTCCGTAAAAAGGCCACGAAAAGGCCGTAAAAGGGCCACAAAAAGGCCACGGACAACGGCAAAAGACGCGAGCTCACTCGGTCGTCACGCCACGGTGGCTCGTCAAACACACACGGCCGGTCGACGATTTTATCGCGGTCGCCGCGACCGTCCGTTATCGCACCCGGACCAAATTAAATTTTCCACCGATACCGAACATACTCCCCCTTGGGAGATTAAACATCTTCCAAATGTGGCGTGATCTGAGATGAACCCGATGCTGAAGTTTTGAAAGGCTTGTAGCGGCGACGTTAGTACAAAAAAATTCATACTTACATAATAAATTAATAACAGAACTAATGATACAAGAAAAATTAAATTAAGCCTTTAAACAATGACGTTATGCCGGTATACAATATATAATTAAATTCAATAAATATATAATTCAAAATGGTCACATGACCTAATGGAACAAAATAAATCATTACAAAAGTACATAGTACAAAAGAAAAATTACTTAAAACAAAAATATGAACATATTTTAACAGCTAATGGCATTCTGGTCGCTTAGAGTACGAGTTTTCGTGATCCAGTGCATCAGTTTTTTTTTTATATATGATAAAGAGAAAAAATAATAATTATAAATTTAAATGTGTAGCAGATACGCGGACAAAAATAAATAAGACATAATAAACAAAATAAATAAATAAACAATAAATCGTAACTATCAAATTAAGTAACGGGTAATTTGTCAAGTTTAACCACCGGTCGAACACAGAACCCTTGTTTGGTCTGAACACGAATAACGCGATTAACTGCGGAAATGCGGACACACTGAATGTATTTACTTATCACCAAACGGATAAGAGAAAGTATGCACAAAATCCAAAATTGCCGACCTATCAAGGTGGATAAAATGCGCGGGCCACCGTAAAAGGTAACACAAGGCCAATGACGGATAATTAACGTCGACATATATGACGATTTGGACAACAGTATAAGAAATTTTTGTGATTCGGTTAACTCGGAGTGTCGCAGGCGACCACCTACACATATTATTTGTTGGGAATTGATGAATGGGCGTAGTCGAGCAATTGGGCGAGACGAAATTGGAGACCCAACTGACAGTTCTCGATATAATTGAGCAAATGAAAAACATTGAGCTGACCGCACTACAACAAGAACAGCCGCATTAAGCTCATCACGAGACAAACTTATCCCACAGATCAAAAGCTGACGACGACGACAATAAAACCCAAAACGTCGCATCCAAGCAACGGCCCTTAACCTACGATTGTAGGCTGAAAAACGTGTAAACCATTTTGTTTCCGGCTGGGACACAAGGACTATAGGCAATAGGCCTTTAGCTTCCGGAAGAAGCTCAGTAGAGACGACGGGCACGTCAGTGAGCCAGGTGGTCGGGGCCATATAAAGAAATGCAGGACCTTTCCAATAAAAGTCACAAGTCAAGAGTTTTGTCGGGAGTAGACCACGAGAAGCGCAATCCGCGGGATTATCCGAAGAACGTATATGATTCCAATGACAACCGAGTAACAACGAGTGAATCTGATGGATGCGATTGGACACGAAAATTTTGAAGGCCTTATGGGAATTCTTTAACCAATTGAGGACAATAGCTGAATCAGACCATGCAAATATCTCCTCGAAATTCGATGCTTCGAACAATGTACGACACGATACCGGAAGACACCGGGACGCAATAGTGAAAAGAATAAAATCGCCCAAACCCGGAATATGGAGCGATCTCAAGACGGAGAGGCCCTCATCAAATTGAACCAAAAATTTATTCAACTCTGTAAGGGATTCCCGAGGCGACACCGGAGCATTTATTAATTTCTCAACCAGTGATTTGGCGACTCTACGCGGCTTGTTATAACGAGATTCAAGCGTAGACCAAATAATCTTGTACGCCTCTGCGGAAACGGGAACACCACTGACAGCATCGGCCGCAGCACCCTTAAGACAACCTAATAAGTAATACACTTTATCGATGTTAGGTATATGTGCTTTCTGATCAACCATCGCAACGAAGCGATCACGGAATGCGGGCCATTTATATATACAGCCGTCAAACGTCGGAAGTGGAATCTCGGGCAGGCGAATTGGCACTACAGGTGTCAGAGTACCTTGCCCAGTGACAACGGACGGAATCTGATCTAGAACTGGGGACCCGCCAGGGCTAGGGCTGCGCGATACACAGTCACCCTTGACACTTCCTTCCTGGGAGGTTACGTCACGGATAGACACATTCGTGTTGTCGTAATAATTAACAACGAATTTTACGAATGTCACCAGACTACAAATTTCAAGCACTAGACCATCGGAATATTCGGTTACTATACCTAGGTCTAACAACGCGTCGAGTACAGCGTCATCTTCTACAGTAAAATCCGACCATAATTTTTCTATATCTTGCGCAGCAGCAAGAAAGTGCGACGCGAACGACTTATCCTCCATAGCTTGTTGCGCGAGACCATGGACCGATCTAACACGAGAAGCATACGTATTGCGTTTAATAATAGCCCTATCGCGTATACGCGTGATACGCGGTATATCGGTGCCGACAAGCGACATATTCGCGCGTAAATACACCGATTACCAATAAAATAAATCAAAAAATATAATAACGATATAATAATTAAATATAATAATTACGACCGTTTCCAATGGTGTAGAATATCGCAACGAAAAAAAACCGATTAATATATATCTAAATAACACCTATATATGCGATATCTAAGAAAATAACGACGTATAATAAATTAATGACGTGCGATAACAGCAACCAAATTGACACAAATAAATAATAACACTCAATAATCCAGATAATCGACGGACGCACCGAATATATATAATAATAAAATTGGGAAAATGTATACGAAAATTACACCAACTCACGACGACTTATAAAATATGATGCTAATTTTAATGTCTTGAATCGTTCAAAACCACGCTCTGCTACCAAAAATGTACGCTAAAGGAAGTTCTTTTTACCAGGTGACTCCGATAACTCGCATCAACATTCATACAAATTGCCGGGAGTGGGTAACGATAATACTATCGACAATAAAAATACCGATTTTCATATAGGCCCGCAAATGGCTGGCGCCTTATTATATTATAATAATGTTAACGTAAAATTTTACTGAACACAATTGACCTAAACATATATAAATTGAGAATATTGTAAAGGGGGGTAGGCGCCCACTCAAATACGTATAATAAAAAAGGAATAATTAATGAACACACGGCTGTATTCACAAGATACGCGAAACAATAGTTCACATTCGTATGAACGAAAATAACAATAATATCTCTATAATAACAATTTCGAGAAACACATAAATACGAAATAAAATAACGTCACGTGTCAGATGCTGGCGTATTGGACCTCCGGAGAACGGTGAATTGACGACGAATCTCAGCCACTCGACGATCAGACGGGTGCACCAATAATCAGCGCATATACTAAATTGTTCAACGTATAACAACTACCGTGTATATACTGTCGCGTGCAATAATTGCCGCGAAACCAAATGACGTGTATAATAAACGGCGCGGACAATACGCAAAAGGCACGCACAAGTTTGCGGACACAACGTGTGTCACGCAGACAAAATACTCGGCGAACACGGCCACGAGGAAAACGGCTCGTGACAAAACGGACGTCTCCGTAAAAAGGCCACGAAAAGGCCGTAAAAGGGCCACAAAAAGGCCACGGACAACGGCAAAAGACGCGAGCTCACTCGGTCGTCACGCCACGGTGGCTCGTCAAACACACACGGCCGGTCGACGATTTTATCGCGGTCGCCGCGACCGTCCGTTATCGCACCCGGACCAAATTAAATTTTCCACCGATACCGAACATATTATGTAGTTGGAACACGATAATGTACCAAAAAATTTTCCACACGATGTCTCCTCCTCCGCGACTTGTACAAGTTATACCAAAATCAAACGCGTTGCGCAATGGAATTTCGGATAAACGCGCGATGGTATGCTACGGGGTTTGCTTCCGAAATATTTTTACGCTATACTTTCGTGTTATCTAAAGTATTGGTCTATAGCAGCGTTTCTCAAACTGTGGGGGTCGCGAAAAGATTTTTTTAGATTGTTTAATTTAAAATAAATAAAATAAAAAGAAATAATATTATTTAGTATATAATTATTATTATTATTATAAAGTAATAAATAAGTACTAAAAAAATTTGTTTTTTGAAATTACTTTTTTGATTCTATAAATGTAAAACTATGGGGGGGGGTCGTGATAGATTTTCGGAAGAAAATTTGGCTCGCGGTCCTAAAAAGATTGACAATCACTGGTCTATAGGGTTTTCGGAATGTTCGACCTGTTGTGTCCGCGTTCAAATTTATTCGATTATGAAACAAGAAAACATATAATACATAAATTATCATTCGTACGCGCGCGCGCGCGCACTAATTACTCGTTTTAATTAACTGTAAAAAACAAAACGTTTTGCTTTCTAATCGCGGACTCGAATAAATGTAATCAATGTAATTCGCCGATAGCGTTCCCGTGTTTTCATCGACAATAATAATTGTTGCGTGTTTTTTTCTCTTTGTATAAAGATGTGTTATTGTTGTTGTGTCAATGGATCTCAACATCGTTTATTTGCGTGTGTTGGTTGGCATGTTCGAAGAAAAAAAAAAACGCGGGCGAACCGGTTAACTGTTGGAGGAGGGAATCGGCAAATATAATTTTTATCGCCTGCGCATTTATATCGCGCGAATGTTATCCGTCGCACCCACGCGAATTCCCAAACTCGTCGTTGAAAGCGAAAAGAAAAAAAAAAATTACATACGCGCCGAGCGCGGTCTATTTCAACGCGTTAAATTCGTTCGTTAATTCGTAAAAGAAATAAAAAAAACCTTTCAATTAACCGAAACGCCGTTTTCGGTTATGGGACACACGCGCGCGCGGGTGACTGCGAAAACGTTATACAGGAAAGAAAATCGTACAGAAATACGTACGAACGTTTCGCAAAGTCCCCCCCACGGTGAATTCTATTATATTTTTTATATTGAAATTGTGTTTATATACGTATATTAACTATTCTAGTCTCGACGATTGTATCAACTATTTGGACATTTCATATACATATAAGCGGTGCGGAATTTTGCAAAAAAAAATAAGAAAAGGCATTGTGGCGAGAGGAAAACAAGTGCGTGGTTTCACAAGAAGAATTTTATCAGTATGACACGGAATTTCGTAGGAATAACAATTGCGATTAGCAGACGGTGTAAACGCTTGTTATAGGCGCGCGCAGGATTTGTTTCGCAGCGCGTGCAGAACAATTTTTTTACTTGCTCAACTACATAATATGACTTTTACTACAAAAAATCGAGTAAAACCTTTCGGCGGCATTGCGACTAATAAACACTCTTCGCGGTATACGACTCGCGCATATTATTTGATGACGAAAACGACGAGAATGTTAAAAGTAATATTTAAATGGCCTATTTTTTTTTAAAAAAAAAAAAAAAAAAAGATTATATTTAACGTTGTACAAGACACTGCTGGACGAGTTATACGTGTAAGAGGAACCGAAGAAGTAATTTTACCTGGAATTAATGATTAAAATATTTGTAAATAAAAAATTTAAAGCGCAACGAATTTTTTGATTGTTGTTTATTATAAAAGAAAAATCAAGAGAAATTCGCAATCAGTGGCGAAATTTAGGAATTTTCAAAGGGATGAGATAGTTTTTCAACGCTTAAATCACGAGGGCGTCACTTTCTCGCCCCCCCCCACCCCAAATCAGTCCGTTTTTTTTCTTTATATTCCAAAATCAATTTTATTCAAAACGGTATTGCGAATTTCTCATTTCAACGGAGCCTCAAATAATAAACGGTATTCCTCCCCTCCCCCCCCCACTCGCCCTCTGTGCATCGTATAGAGTTCAATACGTCGTCGGACACACGATTTTATACACATACGACAGAAACATTTTTTTCTCGAGTCACACGCGATTCAAACCGGGTCGACACTCCCTCCCTCATAAACACACACCACCCAGTTCGCAATCGAATTATATAAATATAATATAAAAAGAACTAATAACAACAATCTCGGAACGTTTCCGGGACGGCGGGCGGTAATCACACTATATATAGTTTACCTGTTGCGTGCTAAAGTCCAATCCCAAGTACGTGGTCGGCAACGTGACGTCGTCGGCCGTCGTCAGAAACGCCGCCGCGTCTTCTCGATAGTGGCGTTCCGTCGCTACCCGCGGCGATCCGTCGTCGTCGTCCGCCGCCATCGCCCGGTGATGATGGTCTTCCGACGATCCGCCCGATTACGCGGCGCTCAGTCCGACTCGAACGACGACGGCGTTTCAATCGCGACGACGGTTGTCGTCGATAACGGAATGTCGTCGAAACTCCGCAGCAAACTGTAATTTATATACGCTATACGATAATATATTTATTTATTTTTTTTTTTTTCATTCGCATAAATAAAAAGTCGCGTCTTTGAACGAATACATCGTAGAATATATATGATATATCTGCAAAGCGGGGGGGGGGGGGAAGTGGGGTGCAAAATGAAATTTCGCCGCGGCGCGCGAAAATCCGATTAGTGAATTCGGGATAAAGCGCGCGTATCGCGTTTAACACCGGTGTGTCGCAGCCGCGGTTCAGGTGTCTACTGTACCGCGGCGACGTCCGATAGTCGGGTGGAAGAGGAAAGAAAAAACAATTCGTGAACGACGACGACGCGCGAGAAGAGGAAAAAATAAACGTTTTTCGGACCGTGACGCCGCGATAACGTAGGTAGGCCGTTCTCCCCACCTCACACACATTGCCGTTGTTGTGTTTATATAACTATTTTATAACAACTGCACAAGTCTCGGCCGTGTTCCGCGCATTTGCGCAGGTGAATTAATGCGCGCTGTTGTTTTTTTTCTTTTTGTGCTCTCGTCAATTCCGCGGTTCACGAGTTGTCTTCCGTTACCGCGTTCATACCCGGAATTGTTATTACAGGACTATTTTCTAAGGATTATTATTATTATTTTTCTTTTTTTTTTACTTCCCAAAAGCTAAATACATTTTCTTGAGATTTATTTGCACTACCGCTGCCATAAGAAAAAAAAAATTTTTTTTTTTTAATTTTTTAATAAAGTCGTATTTGTCAACGTAATTAAAACATTGATAACGCCGCGATACGACAAAATCCCATTGATTTCATATTTTATTTAATTGATCAGGATTATAATATATAATTAACGTTTATTTTTTTCGAATGATTAATGTCATTCTTACAGAACGTCTCTTTTGAGATGTAAATGATATTGGATCCTGACAAAAATTATTCTTTAAAACGATCTTTTTTTTTCACGTATTTTAGATTTTCTATTCGAAGCTATTTTGGTTTTACAATGACTTTTTTTTTCGTATAGTTTATCCGATTTTCTCAGTAGTAATTCGAAGCAATTGAAAAAAAAAAAAATTGGAAAAAAATAAAATCTAACTTCTTAGTAGCTTGTAAACGCGGCACGGAAAAAACTACCGAAAAAAATCACGGTTTCTGATGAAGACTTGAAATTTAAACCTAACGTATAACTTTATATCATACCGATTTCAGTCTTCGTGGTAGGGTATTATTAAAATTGAGAATTTCCACGGCGTTTTCGCAGGAATATGTGATATTAATAAGCACTAAAAGATCGTTTCTTTTACTACACCGTCGCGCGCGTTGAAACTGAACGTAAAAATTGTAAAAAAAATATATATATATATAATATATAGAGAGAAATTCTACGGAAATATGTAAAACGATTAATATAAAAAAAATTATATAAAACAGTAAACGCGTATAGGTACGTTAATAAAAAAAAAAAACCGCGTGCTCAGTACACGAATTACGCGCACACACTGTGGAAACAATAATTTTCGTACCTGATTGTGTTGTCAACATTTCATCCGAATGGTTATTATTCTCGTTAACATGAATATTTACATTTACGTTCTTCGAGCACAATACGAAGGTTATATTACAATATTATCGTAGCCTCGTAAACTCTAAATTTTCCTTCTTATTTCACGAAAACATTCGTATTTACGATCATCCGACTGATAACGTTTCGGGGCACTCGGTCGCGTACACAGTTCTGCTCTGATAACGTACGAAAATTCCTCCGAAACTTTCAACAACAAATGTTTTCCCGGAACGCGACACCGTCAAAAGCGCCTGTCGGGAAAAAGAATCACGAGATATCAGAAATGTAACGAACGTCCGCGAAATCGTTATCAATTCATACGACAGATGTGATAAGAACAGAACACAAAAAAAGAAACCGGCAGTTAAATGATGGATGGGCACTTTGTCGTGTTACGAATTATTAGCACAAGCTGTTGAATACGTTTCAACTATAATTAATTCGTAACAGTTGTATTTAAAAAAAATATCTTCTCGCCGAACGAACGATGACGTCTTCCGTGAGAGGGACGTGCATGCTGATGTGTCCCAACGAAGAAATTACCATGTGCGAGTACTCACGAATTGGAGTGTATCGTGTCGGTTTGATCGTATGGTGTTTTTTTTTTTTTTTTGTTCGTCCAGGCGGAAATCCAAGAGACTCGTACACCAGTTGGAACGTGATCCGAAAAAAATGGTCAAGTCTTTTAGCCGTTCTGCTGCCGGACGTACATTGAATAAACCTCATCTTTTAAGGCCCCCGTCGGTGTTGAAAAGTACAATTTCGTATCTGCTAAACGAGTAAACGTCAACATATCTGTATTCGATAATCTTTGAATATCAATCGTAATTTTTCAACTATTTCCGTTTTTAGTGTGCTCGCAGTCACAAACGTGCCGTTTAACGTGATTTATCATTTTATCGACGATCGTCTCAGTGCTGTAAGACAAGACGCGACTATACAAGAAGTGTCCAATCAAGACTGGATAGCTATTTTGTCACCCATTATTCGGTTCCACGCGTATTCCGCTTATAAGTGAGTTGTGAAACGTTTGTAATGTGCACAATCTAATGGTTTGATGATGTTATTGTAATATTTTAAGATGTTACAAATATGATGTAAATGCGTTCGATATGTTTTTGAATATGAAGCGTTTTCACGAGTGTATTTCAAAACTTGTTAAAATATTATTAGAAGACAATAACGAATCAACAGAAGAATTCTATTCAGAAATGGTGTCTCTTCTGATCGTAGCTAATTTAGGCGATTACAGTGTTCTTCAACAAGCATTGCCGTTCATATCAAAAAAGTCAGTTTATTAATTTTGAAATTGATTTAGGGTAAAGTTTACAGTTCATTTTTTTTTTTTTTTTACTTTTATTCGATTATTAAAAAAAAAGAGTAATAATTTTATATTTATAACAGTACAATATATAGAACACATATAATTATTTAATTACTAATTAATAACTAAAAATGAAATAATAATTCGTACGGTTATTGCAATATTGTTAAAACATAAAGGTGATTGATTCGGTTTGAAAATTTTCATTTTCTATAAGGTATTACCAATGGTCATTTTGGAACTATAAATATATATATTTTTTTAAATTTGATTACGTTTCATGTATAATAAATGTTATAACATATCATTGTGTAGCGGTGTCATGTTAAATGAAAATATCGTATATCATAAAATACTGTAAACTTTATCTTTTTGTTATATTTGAGATTATTTGTAATCGGGATTTTTTTTACCCAGAAATATTTTGATAGAAAAGGCAATGTTGTTATCTGTAAATATTTTAAATGGTAATTTTGATCAGTTGTTCAAAGTGTACAATCAATTTTCAGCTATACACCAGTGTGTTATTGGTATACAATTACCAAAGCTAAGAAAGTATGCAATAAATAGTTATTCGTCGTGTGATCATCATTTGATTTGTGTAAAATTGTTTTTAGGTACATATTGAGATCTATGTGCACGGGATTTAATTGTAAAAAGAATTATTTTCCAATCACGGTTTTAACTGAAATTTTACTTCACAATACGGATCGGGAGACAAAAAAAGAATGTAAACATTACTGTATTACGGTGATCGATGATAAAGCGGAATTATCCAAATCTTCATTTAATAACGATGTTGATGAGGTGAATACTGTTCTTTAATTCACTGTAGACCAGTTGAATAAGTTTGAAATGTGTGGAGTTTTTGGAAAATATCTATTGAATATTTTAATGTATATAGAAATTCATATAAATTTAATATTGTATGAAAATATTAATTTTTTTGTAATATTCGTAAATTAAAAAAAATTAAAATTTTTCAAAAATTGTTGAGCCTAGATTAATTATATTTAATTGATGTTTTTATCTAAATGTTTATACCTACCAATAATTTTTTTTCAGTTGCGTTTAAAGAAGACAATCGAGTTCAATGTAAATGTATCTTCAATGATTCTTAATACCTAATAGCGAGGTCGTATTACAAGTATTTTTAAGTATTATTTAATTTAAAAATTTTGTTAACATTTTTATTACCTATTTTATGTATGTATTTATTTGTTGTTAAAGTTTTTTAGTAAAAATCAACATTTTTGTATTACTCAGAAGGAAAAATAAATTTTTTTGTTTTAAATTAGTTGTATATTATTAATTATACATTATGTACCATATGTGTGTAACAACCTAGTCTGTGAAATATGAACAAATTTCGAGATATTTTAGTGTGTAATATACAAAATGAAACACGATTTGAGCAAATTTAAGTACATTATTGCCATTTATTTTAGTGGTATATAACTGTACATTTTATAAGTAAACACTACTTTGGACTTTGATGAAAAATGCAATAATTTTGAAAATAACAAATAATTTTTTTATATATATATAAAAGATAAAAACAAATCTCAATTTCTAATTTAACAAGAAATGGGCCCCGAGTTTGATATATTTTACAAATTAAATAATAATGGATACAGTTTTAAAACAAATTTTTTTATAATTGCACGCAACACTCCGTGCCATGATAAGGGGGCAATTTCAGTTGGTATTTTTCTTCCAATTCTTTAGGAACGAATCTCCCACCCAAATAGTGATGTTTTCCTTTGAAACTTCTTGCGCATTCCTTTGGAGCAGTCAACGAAACCAACAATTGCGGATTAATTGCGTCGTTATCGGGAACGCCTTCGATACTCCAACCGCTGGGCACATCTATGCTGCAAATCGGCTTATCAGTCGTTTTCAACGCATTCATGACGGGCAAGAACGTCGGGCGCACCGGCGGTTTGAAACTGAAACCGAACAGCGCGTCCACTAGCACGTCGTATCCATCAATATTGTCGGGCAAGTGATCAGACACGGGCACGCCCGAGGCGACGCACTGATGAACCAGGTTGTGGTACAGCGGTTTGTCCGTACGTACCGGGTAATACACTTCCGGCTCGTAACCGAAGTGTTTCATGTGCCTGGCGCATACTAAACCGTCGCCGCCGTTGTTACCCGGCCCGCAAAGCACCAACGCCCTGTTGTGGCGGCCGGGCGGGAAACATTTGTGTACGGCCGTGGCACAACTCAAGCCGGCAAGTTCCATTAGCTGATCAACGCTGAATTTGTACACGTTGAACAGTTCTTGATCGATGTCGATGGCTTCGTCCTGTTTCAGGTATTTCACCATCGTGGCCGACGAACGCGTCGCGACCGACGGACGTACTACGAATGCCAGTTGTTGAAAAACGTTGGCAGAACGGAACATCAGAAACGAGAAAACATTGGAAACAAGAGAAAAACACCGACAGCGAGCGAAACGGTCTTTATCACACGAAATACGAACCGAATATCGATAGATAACAAACATTATCAGCGTTCAAATTAACGTCTTAATATGTAAAAACAGTGGCGTATCCAGGAATTTTTTTTGGGGGGGCTGATCATTTACAAAAAGAAACCATAACAACTGCAAAATAAGTGATTAAAAAAACTATATTTAAAATTTTTAAACAAAAAATCATTATTTACATCATATTGTTAATTTTAGTCGTCTAGCTTTTCCACAGCTTTTGATATCGATAGGCATGATGTTGTACACGTTTTCTGTCTTTGTGATATTATAGTTTGGTAATGGAAACAACGTACTATGTCGTATTGCAGTATGGTGCCTATGTATATTATATTATTTAATTAATTAAATAATAATTTAAGATTTCCTGAAATTTCGGAGGGGGCTGCAGCCCCCTTCCTGGATACGCCACTGTGTAAAAAAATAATATTTTTTGTTCGTCGCGAACTATTATAAAAAAAAATATTCGAAGCGTATGGAAATCAATTACTGCTTTGTCTATAAACGTTTTCATAGAGTTTCTCAGATACGTTTTGGTTCGCTTTACACGTGAAAATATCCGTTCGGGGGGGGGGGGTGAGGGGGGCGGTTGAAGTAATAACGTATTAATATGATTAAATTAAATTTTATTACGATAATTATACATTTTAATTTGTATATTCTTGTATAGCTAAAAAAAAAAAAAAAAATAAAGATAAACTACACACAATGTACTGTGTTAAAGTCTTATATAATTTAACAAATTAAATATTTTCATAATTTTCAATCGGCCAACATAATATCATATTTAAACATTTAAATTATTTTATAAAAAAATTCTTATCCGTTTTGATGTAGCATTTGCGTATCGTATAGAAATAAACTCTACTGTAATGTTATTCATATTTTTCTTTTTCTTTACCTTCGCCACTATCCCAACTATTTGGTACTCATATCACACTCAATCGCATTCAACCACTTCTTCTTCAATCTTCCTCTTCTTCCTTCAACACTCATTTCAATAACCGTTCTTATCGTTTACGAATTTTCCCTTCTCATAACATTACTAAACCATCCAAGTCTATTCTCTCTCATCTTCTCCACGATCGACGTTATTCCTATGCTTCCTCTTACATATTCATTTCCTATCCTATCTTCTCTTGTCACTTCACTAATCCATCTGAGCATTCTCATATCTGCTATACTCATTCTCTGCTCTATTTTCTTGTCTACCGCCCAACACTCTGCGAACGATACACAACATAGTTGGTCGCACTACACTCTTATAGAACTTACCATTCATCTTCATTGGAATTCTCTAACTCGGCTTTAATGTTATTATATAATCGAATTTTTATAAATATAGTAAGTCTTACGTGTTTCTTTTTCAGGATCGTCTACGAATTTGACCAAAAATATTTTTTTAAATATAAATTTCATCGGTTGCTGGTCTGATCACTCCTTACATACATATATATTATAAATTTGAGGAAACTCGGTGCAACACACCTTTAGAATTCCCATTAAATACACTACTATAGTTGTTTTTAAAAATCGGTTTCAAAAGATTTATTATACAAAAATCGCGATTAACACTAATTACAATATTTTCATAACGAATTATCAAACCTAAATGAACAGCTAAATATTGCATTTAAATATCCGTATATATAAAATAACTAAATATATATATAAATTATTTAACTATAATATAGTTTTAATTGAAAATTAATAAAAAAAAATGACCAAAGAGTAAAAAAAGAAGGGGGAGATATATTCCTAATCCCCTCTAAATACGTTACTATTTGTACAATTGTATAAACGTTGTTTTATAATATTATATAATATAAATAAATAATATATAGGTACTAAATTTAATATATATATATATATATATATATATATACATATATAATATAGGTATATGATAATAATAATAATTATAAATAATAATAATTCGATTATGCAGTGTATGATGGCAAGATTATAAGGGAGAAAATTATTTACGATATAATAATAATAATAATATTATTATTATTATTAAAAACCTTTTATTAATAATAAATTCAATAAAAAAAAAAATACAAAATATAATAGGCGCGCGTTTTTGATTTTCGCTGTATGATTTGCACCGCGTAAATAGTGTTGTTTTCCCTATTATTAATGCTTTAACAATATACACAGGTATATTATTATTGTATAAATTATATAAATTATTATTATTGTTCTCTTAGCGACGCGTAACGTTCGAATCAGACGACGAACGGCCGCGCAAAGTCTTCGTGGAATAAAATATTATGTACAAAACGTGCGTATATATTACACGTGACTCCGAGTATAGTCGCGATAACGATAATTCATCTGCGTGAAAAAAAAAGGGGAGTAGCAGAGAAGTTAATTTTTGGTAAAATTGCAAAAAAAAAAAAAAAAAAAAAAAAATTAATATCGCCAAAGACGTTTTCTTCCTGTCCACCCGATTAACGTCCCGCCGAACAGTGAAAATTCGGAAAAATTTCGTAAAAAATAAAAACGTAGAGAAAAAAAACGAAATCGGGACGCGCAGGACGACGCGTATCTCACTCTCATCTCATGCTCATGCCGTAGTCCTTCTCGTCTCCGCCGCCGACGTACGGTATGTAATACGGGTTTTGCGTGTACGGCGCGGCGGACAGAGTGTTGTACGATTGTCGCAGCGCGAGTGGCGACGAAACGGACGATAATTTGTGCGCTGGCAACGTCGCGTAGCTGTTGCTGTAGGACGCGGCCGACATCGGGTAGACGTTAGCCATGCCGCCGTTCATTTTTGGACACGGACAGGCCGGGTTGTTGCAGTGCACGGGGGCTCCGAGCACGGGGGGGAGGGCGTTCATGTGCGAGTTGTACTCGGCTGTGGACAGTCTGATGCGGACGATGCATATGATGATCACCAGTATGGCGATGAACACGACGACGCCGGCGACGATGCCGATGATCAGAGTGTCGTCGTTGGTGACCGCGGCGGCCGCGGCCACGTTCGGCGGCAACTTGGCCGTGGTCAACTGCGGCGGATGCTTGTGCTGATGCTGTTGCTGCTGCTGCTGCTGCTGCTGCTGGTGATGGTGATGGTGAGGCCCGGGCGTCTGTTGGGTGGCCGGCGGCAGCGACCATATGATGTCCGGCTCGGTGGTCGTCCGCTGCATCGGTTTGGACGCTTTTACGATCGGTGGGTTCGCGGTGGTCGCGGTAGTTATCGGTGACGTGGTTGTCGTCGTTGTGGTGGTAGTGGTCGTCGTCTGTCGGCTGACGTCGCACGTCAGATCGTCGTCCGGCACCTCGATGAGCAGACTACCGGCGACGAACGCGGGAGCGGAACATACCAGGTCCGCGGCCAGCGGCGACCGTCTCAACGCGCGCGCGTTACAGTCGCAGTACACGGGATTGGTGCGGAGCCCGTCCAGCTTGAGTAGGCTCCGTCGGTCGTCCAGGGCGGACAGGAACTGCGACGTGAGCGTGGTCAGCCGGTTGTCGGAAACGTCCAGCTGGACGACCGAAGACCGGGGCAACGGTATTAGCAGCGACGGGGGCAGGCTGGTCAGCGACGTGTTCTGAATGCGGATGCGCACCCGCGGGCACTTGAGGCCGGCCAGCGCGCCCGATGACACGGACGTGATCCGTTGCCCGCGGACCGTCAGCGACTTGAGCCGCGGGTTCATGGCGGCCGACAGCTGGCTGCCGACCGACGGGTCCTTCACCTCGATGTCCAGCGTCTCCAGCGACTGCAGATAGTTGAGCAGCCCGGTGACGTCCAAGTAGCCCAGTTTCGGGAAGTCGTACATCCTCAACTCGACCAAGTTGCCGAGATCCCGGAACGCGTTCCGTTCAATCCGATCGCACTCGGCCAGCCCGTGGACGCGCAGCGACCGCAACGAGTCCAGCGCGTCAAGGTCACCTTGGACCACGCTCGATATCGGGTTCCGGGACAGGTCGACTAGCTGTATCCGGTCCAATTTCGGCCAGACAGTGCGCAGTGGCGTCAGCGTCCGCAGCCCGTTGTCCGACAGGTCCAGTTCTTCGATCAGCGTGGCCCGGTCGAAAGCGTGTTCGTCCAGCGCTTCGATCCGGTTACCGGACAGGTTCAGCTTTTGTAAAAACGGTGTTTCTAGCGGCCACACGGTCGTCACGCCGGTACCGGCCAAGTTCAGTTCGCGTACGGTTTTCGGTTCGCCGAGCACGTTCTTTACCGTGACCGGGGACAGTCGGTTGAACGACAGGTCCAGTTTCTTGATGTTCACCAGTATGCTGTCGTCCGTCGGCAGCTCTGTTAGTTGATTGGACGACAGGTCCACGGACTGCAGGAAGAAATACTGTTTCTGCAGGCTCTTTAGCGGAGCGACGGCAAACCGATTTCTCGCCAAGTTGATGTTCTCGAGCGCTTTCAACCGCGTCCGGTCGAAAATCAGGTCCGGAAGTTCCGTCAGGTTGTTGTTCTCCAAGTCTAAACGTTGCAACCTGTGCAGCCCCTGGAACGTCCGTTCGCCAATCCGTTCCAGATTGTTGTTGGCCAAACTGATGATCTGCAACTGCGTGGAATTGTGGAACGTCGTCTCGCTCACCGTGTCAATTAGATTGTCGGCCAAATTTAATTTCCGCAGCCGCGGCAGACCCGCGAAATCGAATTCTTCTAGCGTTTTCAGCGCATTCCCGCTCAGATCCACTTCTCGCAGGTACGCTAGACCGGCGATCAATTCAGACGGAAAATAATTGAACTTGTTGTCGGACAAGTTGATCAGTCTGATGCCGGGATGCACCTTGAACGTGGATGGAAACAAATAGCTGATCTGATTACCGGACATGTCGATCTCTTCAAGCGGAGTACCGTTGCTACGTTTCGTGATGAAGTACTCGCCTTTGAACGAGGACAATTTGTTTTTGGACAGGTTCACATGTCGAACGGACGACAGGCCCACAAACGAACCGATTCGTATGTTCGATATCTGATTGTCGGACAGGTCCAACGCGATCAGGTTCGTCAGGCTCTGGAACATGGTCTCGGGCAATTCTGCGATGCCGTTGTTCCGTACGTACAAGTAGTTGAGCGACGACGATTTGAAAAACAACTCGGGGCTCAACACTTTTATGCTGGTGAAGCTGATGTCGAGCTTCTTTAGTTGCGTCAACGGGTGGAACACGGTCACGGGAATCAGTGCTAAATGTGCGTTATGGCTCATGTTCAGACTCGTCAGTGAAGACATCGCGGTGAACGCGTGTCGGGGGATTTCTTTCAGTTGGTTGTACGACAAATCGAGAGTTTTCAGCTTTTGCAGATTAATCGGTTCCGACGAAAGCGTGGCGATTCGGTTGCCCTGGAGGTTCAGATGTTCCAGCGTGTCTTCTAAGCCGGAGAACGTGGACGGCTCTACGGACAACAGTAGGTTCCCGGACAAGTCGAGAACTCGTAACAGTTTAAAATCCTAAGACAAGAAGGAATAACGTTAATTTAAACGCAACGGTTTGGAAAGATAAGAGAAGAACAAATTTGCATTTCATTCGACGCGCGTACTTGGAACACGTCCGGAGGGATTTCTCTGATCACGTTTCTACTCAGTCCCAGCTCGACCAAGATCTCGGACAATCCGCGAAGTATGGTCGAGGAAAGCGCTGCGATCCTGTTGTAATCCAGACGCAATTTGCTTAAGCGCGGCAATTTACCAAGCGCCGTGGCCGGTATCAGTAAAATGTTATTGTCTTCCAATGACAACGATTCGAGATTCGACAGCCCGTCGAAAGAGTCGTCTTCGACCTACAATTTTCACAGTTAAATAATGGAAACGTATAAATTATTGTAAATTTATTAAACTCACCGTCCTCAACATGTTAACGGCCAAGTTTAGAACTTTCAGTTTTTTCAAACTCGTAAACGTTCCGGGTGAAATATTTCCGATGTTGTTTCTACTGACGTCTAACACTTCTAACGACGTCAATTGCGTGTTTTCCAGTTTCTAAAACGATTCATATTGTATTTATACGGACGAACACACCAAAAATTATAGACGCATAGCGAAGCGAAATCATTTTTATTTATTATTTTTTTTTCATACACACTTGTATCAAATTCGACGATAAATTCAATATTTTTAAATCGTCGATTTTTTTCAACGCGACCGACGGGAATTCGGCAATGAAATTATTCGACACGTCCAATTTTTCGAGTTTTTCCGCGCCTAAACGTAGAAAAAAAAATCACACACACACACCCACTTTATGTTATGGTACAATATTAATAAATAACTTTATTATTATGTATTACCGTGAAAAATATCGCTGTTGAATTTCGATAAACGGTTCTCGGACAACAAGAGCTGTTTTAGCATCGATAAACCATCGAACGCTCCGATCTCGATGTTGTTCACTCGGTTCGACGACAGGTCGATCGCCGTCAGAGATTTTTGCGCGAGAAACGATCCTTGTTGTACGCTGTCTGCACACGCAAAAGCAAAACTTATTAACAATATTGGAAATTATATACCTAATACACGTTATCGTAATACATTTTAAATCAAAGGCGGCGAATATAAGGGCGAAGGACGATGCTATAGGAAAAGTCGTCCCTGAATCGTCACAAAAAAAAAAAAGTAAATTAATTGTAGTAAAATGTATAAATTTATTTTCCGAAGTACACGCGTAATAGTAGTCTGTGAGGCTGTTACGCATTATTTTAATAATATATTCCGTAATAATTCAATCAGGTAAAAATATGTTATTTAAAAATTGAAAATTATTGTATATTGGTTATAATAAAATTCATTATTATTGTTTTACGGGTATAAAAAATATATAATCAATATTTTTTTAGCAAATTAATGATATCTAAGAAAAAAAATTATTTGAGGAAAAAATTAATTTTGTTTAACGCGCACACTACTAAGCTGCAGAGTATATTTTATCGAAGTGTATTGATTATAGCCAATTTAAATAAATATATACGTAAGCGCATATATATACAATAATAATTTTTAAGTTTTTTTTAAATAATCGTATAAAAAAATATTTTAAACGACTCTTCTGTCCAAGACCTATTATCCTCCTATGTCCTTATGTTATATTATCGTGTCATTATTTTACCATTGATTATAGAGTTATAATATTATGAAATTACCTATTCGGTTGTGTTTCAGAGATAACGTTCGTAGCGATTCCGGGCCGTTCAACGACGAGCTGGGCACGGAAGACAGTCGATTACCGTCCAATTTTAGTTCCTGTACGGATATAATTGTCAAATATTATTTTCGTGTTATCTCGCGTACACTATCCATAGGCTACACGCTCAAGCCCGGTCGGGTTAAAATGTCTAAGTCGATTTAATTAATATTAATTAAATTTTAAATTAATATCGAGTCGCTTAACGACAGCTGTCATATTCATATAATATTTGTGTCTCGAACTGTTGAATACATACATTTTTTTATTTGTTATTACTCGTCAATCAGCTATTATCTGTTAAGATTTCAGACAAATTTTATTTCAGCATTCATCATTTAATCATTTAAAAATCGTAAATTTTCAATATACCTATTACGCGTCTTAAATTCAAATAAAATTTCGAAATAATATTTAGATTTAAAAAAAAAAAAATCAACGCTTGTTTTTTTTAATAAAATATTTATAATACCAAGAGTAACGGGTTTTCGTTTGAAAATCAAATATAACGAATAAGGGAGAAATGATTCCCCGCGGAGGTTATATAGTTCGTGATAAGAACAAAATAAAATTCTCCCGTCTGTACAGCACCTGCAGAGACGTATACTAGGAACGGGGTTAACATTATTATTATTATTTATTTTTTTTCGAATATAAATGTGCGTTATTACATATTAGTTTACCTCTAAACGCGCGCAGCCCTTCAATATGCCCTCCTCCAACGACGATATCATGTTCTCGCTGAGGTCCAGCCGCACGAGCTTGGACAGCCCGTGAAATTCCGTGGTGGAGAAAATCGGATTCAGCGTGTCGCCTAACAGGTTACCGGCCAATATCAGGTGTTCCACCGTGTTCTGCACGGCTCCGAACGACTTCTCGGCAAGTCTCCTAATGGAATTTTGCGACAAGTCCAATTTGACTGCGCCGAACGAAAAGAAAATTAAAAATGTTTTTCTATCACTTACAATTTCTTTTCTTTTTTTTTCAAAATTATATCGGATCCGTGCTCACGCGCATTAACCCGAACGCCCGTAAAAGAAAAAAAAAACGGTTAGAAAACTCTCTAAAAAGACACTAACCGATTGCAGAGCCCCGCCGAATGTAAAAACAAATAATAAAGCTGGAAACGCACCGGTTGCAACATTTTACATTTGAGCAATACGAACAGGCAAGAAGTAAATATTTTGTCGTAGCGATTTTCAGAGCTTTTTAACAAATAGAGAAAATCAAATAAAAAGATAAACTAAAAAAAAAAAATAGAAATTTTTGATTTCATTCGTTAGGTGAGAAACGGTTCAGAAAAACGTTACAATACTACTACTGCCGCCGAATGAATATCGAATCTTTTTTTTACGAGCTTTCTGGACCAAGTCGAAGATTTTAACTTTTCCACGTCTGAGCGTTCGCTGGAAATGTTACCGATGATATTTGTTGCAAAGTTATCGGGCAGTCGTGTATGTGCTCTCTTGTTGCCAGCCAATGTTGCACGTATTGCGCGCCGGTTCAATTCGATTCCGACGGGAATGTGGAGCGTACAACGTTGAGCAACACGTTTTTCGCGCAAAAATAAAAAGGAAAAAAAAAAACGTCGCGCTTTTCGGTTAATAGAACTGATGGTCCCCACTCTCACCGATGGACGGGAACAGTTGCGTGGGCACGGAATGATGACCGGCGTCCCTTTGCGTGAACACCAACACCGGCGGCACGTTTCTCGGCAAGTTCGCGTGGTCGCCGGGGTACACCACACCGTCGCAGTTCAACGCTACGCCGCCGACCCGGTCGAGTTCTTCGCAAACGCACGGGTACCGGAACTCGGACCGTAATTCTTCGCACCACGACGACGACGACGACGACGAAGGGCTGACGGCGGACACGCCGTGCACCACTACCGTCAACAGTGCAGCTATCAACAACGACGCACCGTTCCGTTTGGCCGATCCTGGCCCCGTCATTTCGGGGGATGTATTGTCCCTGCAAAATATTATTCTCGTATATATTTCATAACGATGACAATAACAGATTCCAGTGTACGTATCGTGGATAATGATACAAGTCAATAAAATACACAAGGAAAAAAATCATTGAGTGAACTATGAAAAATAATATTATAGCGAGTTCCCCGAAGACGTTATAAAATAAGAGGCGGAGAAAATATTATATTTATTTGAAGTCTTCGGTAGATTGGTGGCCAAATTTTTTCCGCGTCGAGTGCCAATATCCTGCAATCGAAATTCGTGTAACTGTTCGCGCAAAAAATGTCGGTATTTTCTAAACGTAAAAAATATAGCGCGTTGAATTCCTATATAAAGCAAGAATTTTTCGTTATTAAAAACGCAATTTTTCTTCGAATTTCTTATTAAATAAAATGTATATAATTATATATAGTACAAAATTACGTATTCTTTGAAAATTTCGAGGCTCTAGACGAGAAATCGCGTATAATTTTTCCGTAGTTTTTTTTTTTTTTTTTTTTAGACGTTTTTGAAAAAAATCGAAAAGTGACCCGTCTAAAGTACAATATCTTGTGGACGTAACAGTTGCTTTCAGAAAAGTCGATAGGTACCCACATACTTCGAACAATCACTGTTTCTGGTCGAATTTTCGATTACAGGGACATAAAACTAGAAACTGAAATCACGCAAACACAAATTCCTCGTTTCGTTCAGAATGTGAAAGAAAAACAACCGTTTTTTTTTTACGCTGTGTTACATCGAGTCTTTTCGCGTTTGATATTTACATATTTTAAAAATATCCTTCACGTCGTTCGATCGTCTGGATTTGTGCGTAATTTATTTAAATATATACACGCGTTATCATTTTGAAAAAAAAATAATAATAAAAAATACGCGTGTATATTAACCGATCTGATGATGGTAAGTTACTTTTTTTCGGCCGAACGCCGTTTTGTGTAATTGCAGCTGTGCGCGGTTTGTTCGTATAACGGTAATGACAACGACGGTAGACCGAGTCAATGGAATGTCGAGTCATTAAAAAAAAGAAGAAAAAAAAAACACGCCCGACCAGGTTACACATAAGCGCATAAATAAATTATTATTTATTTTTTTTACGATTATTCTGCACCGAGGAAGACGATTGATTTACTGACATGAATAGGAAAAAAGAAAATTTTCGTTTCATTTATTAGGAACTACGGCAAATTCACGAAGAAAAATTACTTTTATATAGAATACGTGTGCTTTCGCATTTCGAACGTTATCTCAAGTATGAATAGCACTTACGCTTATATAAAATAATATTTACGAAAAAATATAGTGAAAAATATAAAAAAAGAAAAAAATTTTGACGACTACTGCATAGTTGTTATTCAAATTTTCAATATTAAGCGATGAAGTCTCCAGTCCATCAGTCCCGAGTATGAAAAATTGTATATGAAATAAAAATTTATTTATATTAACTGATAAATAAAAAAAAAACCGTATTCATATATATATATGTATTAAAAATTAAAACGCTCTCAACGATCGCGAATATTGGTCAAGGATAAACGTTAGATTTGTTTTCGTGAAGGCTTTTCTGCGCGTGCACTCATAAATTTCAATCGATTTGAATCGCGGTTGAATATGAAAAACATTTCATATCGTTATTGTAGAATTCGGAATAATATATATAATTATTTTTGTGTAATTTAATATATATATATATTTAAAAAAAAAACAATTTTTATTATTTTATTAATAACAATAAAATGATTTAATAAAGTATAATTAATTATTTAAACGAACAACTGTTGTAAATCACAGAAGAAAATAAAAATATACTCGAAATACCAGTAATTATTCGCAGAATTAGATGAATAATATTTACTAGTTTATGTATGTACGATTATTATTATTATTATTATTATTGTTATTATTATTAATGCGTAGACGAGTGATCGTATTCGCGTATTATGACATAATTTTTAATAAATCTTGGGCATTTTCCCTTTATCCGAATTAATAAAAATTTTTGAGAATAAAATATAGTCTCGACGAGAAGGTCGTTTATTATATAGAAAATTAGACGATTATCAGACTTGATCGGTAGGCGTAGAATGGGTGGTGCCAACGTGGTCTTATTAAGTGACATTGGAATTATTATTTTTTTTTTTTGTAAAAACGTTTATTTTGATATAAATTCACATTCAATGTTCTCACGAATTTTTCTCGTCTTACTTTCTATTGCAAAATAACAGAATTACGGTCAAAGAATAATCACAGGCGTTTTTCTAAGAGCAACGAAATGTTAGAAAGACGATAGGAATTTCAACGAAAATCAAAATAAAGATACGCGTATCGTAATAATATTATGAGTGGTTATTTTTTGAATTCATTAGAAAAAAAGAACTTGTGTAATATTCATAAAAATTTCCATAAACCGAAGACAAAAAAAAAAAACACGAATAATAAATTTAAATTATTCAACACGTTTACATAATATTTCACGCGTTCGTGCTGATATTATAATAATAATTTAACACCACTCGTCGGATATTATATTTTTCTAACCATTTTCGGTTTCCTAAAATAGTGTCAGAAAATTCCGATCGAGATCAGTTTAACGTTTTCTATGTTTTTCATTTCAATATGTTATAATATATATATATATATATATATATATATATATATATATATAAATACAAATTTGAATTTCTGGATAAAAACAAAATTCTGTATAAATGACTCGCGTACATGTGCAATATTAATCGTTGATTTTCCCATCAACATTTTTTTGAGGACATACTAAGTAGCAGATCAAATTTTTATTAACTGTCTTTACACCTATAGTTTTTTTTAATCGAAAATATTTGAAGGGTTACACACGCGATGTTATTGGTCACGTTTTTCTTCTTTTTTTTCTTATAATATTATCTTAAAAAAAGAGCTGTTACAGTTCTGCTATAATATAGTAGTGACTAGTCATCATTATATTATATAATATTATCCCAATAATGTACTGTGTAAAAATTTCGAAGATTTTTCTTCAAGTTGACATTTTAACATCGTACTTTTATATATTACATTAAGTGCTCAATTTTGAAAATAAGTTATCTGTATTAGCGTCTATTTAAATTATTCTGTTCCGCGTGCGCTTGCATCGATAAAACGTGGCGACCATTGGAAACAGTTATTAAATTTTCGGGAACAAATGTATAGTACAGTTTTAAATGCTCCAGGTGACGCTAGTGTAGCCAATATATAATATTAGTTTTATAAAATATATTTATTAAAAATAAACTTGGTAATAATTATTCAGTTAAGGACGAGCAGCTGCGTCGTAATGAATGCATAATGAACACTGACGAGGATTGAAGGCACAAAAGTCTCCCTCCCCCGAGTAATAGTCTTCGTCGAGTAGGTATTTTATTTATTTAGCTCCTCGAGTCGATTTTCTTATCAATATTTTCTCAAAAAAATTGGAATATTTTACGCCTATGGTAATAAATATAAAATATAAAATTGTAACTGTATATAAAAAAGAAGCAAAGGGAAAGTAGTTTGCGAGCGAAGTTATAATGGGCAGTTCAAAACTTTTGTCTCCGTTTAAAAACTGAAACAGCGCCATTGATTGGGAATAGTGTCTTAATTCTTTAAAACAATTTGTATTTTGGTAGATTTTTAATAAGTCCTTTTTTTATTCAAAATAACAAATGAATATTGCATTCTCCTAAATATTGAATATGGTCAAATATTATTCTCTATATAAATATAATTAAAATATTTCGTAATTATAGATAATATCTTTTTCAAATATGTCTCTGTTCATTGCTACTCATTCATTTATGGACCTATTGTCAATTGAATCATTACAGTGATTTCACTTTAACTATATAATAATATACTATAGTTGCGAGAACCAAGTTACACGTGTACAGAGCCTAAAACAGATAAGTTTTTTGAATATTATTATAATTATTCGTCAAAAAAATCATACGTGCACTGTCGGAGAAAGCGTTCCCACACGACATACGCGTGTGTATTTAAAACCAACAAATGAATTCATCGCCATATTGGGTTATTTATTTATTTTACACGCCTTATATTTTATATTATTATAAATTTTGCGAATATATATATAAAGACGTTTTGTCATTTATTTGCGTGCGAAAAATTTTTTTTTATAAAATATAACTATACAGTAGATAACGAGGGAAAAAAAATAATAAATAGAAATAGAAAGAAATTAATGACTTGTTAATTGCAGTGCGACACAAAATAAGAGACAAAGCGACTGGAAAACATTTATTTTTCCCATCCAAATCTGTTGTCATCAATTGACCGACATGTACGTGTAGGTCACTATTTAAAAAAAAAAAACTCTATTTTTTGTACACGTGCAAAACCGACTAAACATTTTGTCTCGGACAAAATTGATGTCGGTCAATTTTTAACAACAGATTTGGATAGAAACTTTTTTTTCCCCCAAGTCATTCATTTAAAAGAGTTGTTACGCGCGCGCGTGAAATTAAATGACATAAAACCAGTGTAATTATTTTATAATTAAGTTCGTTAGGCTGTCGAAAAAAAGAAAACTGTATTTAAGTATAATGAATCTGCGCTGATATAGTTACACCACACACTGTATATTAACGCGAATTCGCTGCACGACGACTATAACATTTTAATGAATTGTTTTATCCGGTTTATATTATATGACGTATGTCTCAAATCGGTTTGAAACAGTCGAGTCGTTCCGGTCGCATCCGAGCACGTTTATATAGTTTTCCTCGAGCTACATAATAACAGTTTATTCGCCGCGGTGTTAACGTTGTCGAGAGAAGAGTTCGAAAAACAAACAATTAAATATAATATTCGATCATTCGCGGATAACGGTGAACACAATAGTCAATCTGCAGCGTTTTTATAACAACAGTTAAACGTTAACATATAACGTTAATTTTTATATGGTTTATTTTCTCCCTCTTTTTTCTATGAAATTTATTATTACGTTTATTCGACACGACAATATTTGACGAAAAATAATTTCAGTACTTGTGTACAACATCCCGACGGTCTCGGAACGACGTTATGACGGCAACGAAGAACAAAAATAACGTTGTCGTATATATATAATTTACGTATATCGAACTTATGATTAGCTGATCTGGGCCTGCTGAAATATATGCCGTGCAAAAAAAAAAAAAAAATAGTGAATTATGTGAAATATTAAATGAAAATTAGGTGACATTATTATTTATTATACCGAGTTGATATTATATACGCGATAAAATAACAACGGAGGATGTATATCGTCGCATTTAATTTGAAAGGAAAAAAAATCGTGGACAATTTTATCGAATAATACGCGAAACAAATTTATAAACGCGTCCGGGTGACAATATGCCTATGAAAATCCACGTCAACGAAAACGCGTACAAATAAAGAGGTGGAAAAACGATCTAAAAATATGTAAAATTCTGTTCGTTTTTGAATGTAAAAATATAAGCGAGACAAAAAAAAAATCATTTTTATGCGGTGTCTTATCTGTTGTTTTTTAAGAGGATTTATAAAAAATTAGAAAAATAAATGGGAATTTTGTTTTTGATTATCTTTGTGCAACACTATACGCCAATATCATATAGACAAGGCCGGGGCGGGGGGGCCGGCCAGTTAGTCGACAATTTTGATTCGCCGTTAAAATTAGAGTTTTCTCGAAATAAAGTAAATTCGGTGAGATGAGAATTCAATCAATTGAGCAAAAAAACCAACGAGTCGGTGAAAATTTACTCGGTTTGACAATTAACGAAAAAACTAAAGTTAAATATCATTGTAGGAATTAAATAAACATTCGACTGACGAGTAATTTTTGGTATATTTCAACGATATCAATAATCTTCTTCAGAAGAGTCCTTGTCAACGTACAGTTGAGCTGTCCTACAGGCGTTGTTGAGCACCGGCCGCGTGACGTCGTGTATAAAAGCGTGTCTATAGCGTCATTTTAGGGGAATAATATCGTGTAAAGTGGTCGTGTGAAACGTTTCTACGGAGGACCGCGTGTAGATATCATTGTAATTGTTTGAAAAACGATTTTAACGAATTTCGCGAAAATTTTTTCAAACAGTTTCTTTCACGCGTAACACTGCAGGGCGTGTTTTATACAAGTGAGGTGTAATCCGAATCGTTTACGATTATTCCCGCACGTCGATGAGACTACGTATATAAATCGATAAAAAAAAAAAAAAAAAAACAATAAAAACAGATCGGAATTTCAAACGGTTAATGATAATCTCGTGTATAGCGAAACGGAAAAACGTGTGCGCGTTACGATTCGAGATATTCAAACGAATGTATTTTTATATTGCACGGATTGAAAGGAAAAAAAATAATAACACTGTCGTCGTCGCGAGCGGTCACTATATTATAATAAATATGGTTTAAATACGAATGTCGACAATTCGGATCTAACCGAAGTGGCCTCTAACCGGGCCGGTCACATTCTGGTGCACGCAGGGAAGGGAGTACACATATGTTTTTATTATTATTATTATTATTATGTAGAACGATATTTTTCAAACCCCGTCGCTTTACACCAATTACGTCTATTGTCGAAGTACGACACGAAGAACAACGTTTTATTATTGTCTCGTTGTCACGCGACGAATGTATTCACTGAGAAAACGATTTTTATCATAAAAAAAAGAAAAAAATCTAATAATAATTTTCAAACGAACGGTTCGCGCGAGGAAAATCGTCATTTTAAATATACGGTTATATTCATTTTGTTTTATTATAAAATATAAAAACCCGTTGGTCGGATACGTAGTTTTATTATCTCTGCGTGCATGTGGATCGGCTCCACGACCTATATACGTATTGTAAAATCGTTATATCGATTCAGTAATTTATATCGTGTGATTTGTTTTCAAAAAAAAAAAATCCGGTATACCTAATCGATTATTGCCACGAGCAAGCCGCGCAACAGCCGCCGTGTATCGACGTGCCGACCGTTAATGGATAATAATAATAATTATTATTAAGCGAAAAACAGTATTTATAATATTATATTGCGGCTATTTTTTTTCCTCTCGATCGTATTAATCACTGCGTACCACCATTGCGGATTACTAATAAATACACTAACGTTTTTGACCAATGCGCGTCTCAATTCCGTAATATTTAAAAATAGGCGGCCGGAACTGATGATATTCATCAGTTCTCGATTGACAATAATGCGTGGTATTAAAATGTATTATTATTATTTTTTTTATATATATAAATAATAAGAATTTTGGAATAAATACGTTTGATTTCTTTCTAGCGAATCTAATAAAACAATTTATAATATTATATAAAATATATAAATATATAACCTAATGGTTCCTTTATTATTTATCGATTGTCATCAGCTGCAATAGATTTTATTTTTATTTCTCATATGTATGTATTTTAGAATTTCCAGCGTCATGGCGGCTGACCTATTCAATACTGTACATATATATATATATATCTAATCGTAAAGCGACTTTTGACTCGTCGTTTATATACGAGGAAATAAAACGTTCACATAGTCGAAAATGTGTTTCAACGATTTATAAATAATTACGTTTTTAGAATATCATATGGAATTATTAATTTCAAACGTGATCGATATACGTTTTAATGACACAGACCAATGTTGAAGTTTCGAGATCAGTCATTGATGTTTTTTGGAAAATACGAGTTCGCGATACGAGTCTTCCGATCTGCAGACAACATGTGTGGCAAATGGTCGGAAAAAAAAATATTAATCATATCTCTAGTGTACAGAAAATCGAGGAAAAAAGCACCGATTTACATTCGAAGTACGCAAAGACAATATTATACTGTGGGAGGAGGTGAATGTGAATATATAATGCGTGTTTGAAAAATGAAGAAAAACATATTTGGTAACGTATTGATATAAAGACATTTTGAAGTTCGATAATTTCAGCGAATTACGCAGGGATTTTCGGAGATCATCGTGTATATATGATGAAAACATTGATAAATCTGTACGGTTTTTACGAGACGATATTTGGTTGAAACAATTGAAATTGAGTGTAGCGCGTACAGAATTACGTGCGTTATTCTATCAGACATCGAATTATTCAATTGGACAATATCAACGGTACGCGCGCGTTTTAAACGTAAGAGAGAGAGAGAGAGAGAGAGAGAGAGAAAATTCCGAAGACGGTAAAAATGTTAAAAGAATTTTTTTTCCACCTTCAATCGAAGAATGCCGCAATAGCTGCAGGCATATTATGTACGTATAAAAATACCTTAATCGAGTCCGTCCAGATTTCAAATCGGTATACAATCCGTCCTTTTATCGTCCTCCGTGCGCTGGAAATTCACGACGATCAAACTGCGAGCCGCACAGTACACCGCATCGTATCAAACGCGTTCCTACGAGACAATTTCGCAAAATTAAATAATGTCCGCGTGTGTAATTATTATGCTAAACACTAAAATCGCGTTCACGAAAATAATCGTCTTAAATTATAACGCATATGCGTGTATACGTCGAAGTCAACGTGTGTAGGTCACGTTCAAACACAGAATTAAAACGATGCGATTTTCACGTCGCGCTATTCATTTTTTCGCCGTATATTCATTTCCGTAACTTAATTGCCGCGTTTCCAATATTGTTATCGTTTATTTGTCGATGCTTTAAAACGGCGTCTGCATCTAAAATGCTCTTCGGGTACCGATGTAAACGCAAGAGATTTTTCTCGTATAATATTTGACTATTTCACCGAGCAGTGTCCGATCCGGTTTATGGAGTTTGAAATCGATGAAAATAGGCGAATTATAAATTCAAAGAGAGGATCGTGTAATAAATATAATAATATGCGGTCACGCATCGCGTTCGAATTGCCATTCTTACGTAATTCAACAGGAAAAATTCCCGTACATCCTGTTTTCCGACCATATCGAACCAAGACGTTATGACGTTAACAAAATGATATACGAGACACCGAACTCTGACGACGATTTGTTCGCGTTATAATAATGGCAGCAATTCGTTTTGTATATCTGAAACGATTGACGATTTTAAAAATGTCGAAAAGCTTGGATACAAGCACAAACGCGGATTAACACGATTAGCCTGTAGTGTTGTTTTGAGGTTTGAAAATTATATCAACAGTGGTATAATCGTTTTTTTTTTTTAGTATAAAAAAAAATTCATTTTAATTAAATTGAAAAAAAAACATATATTCCTTTTTGTTAATATATATTCCATATTTATTTATAGCGCTTTTATACGAATGCTATTATAATTAATTTTTTTCGATTTTTGAGTAACATTTTAGTGTTATACTTCGAATTTAACGAGAGTATAATTATATCATCATCGATCGTGTATGCGTGTAATCAATTGCAATGTTTTTTCTTAGCAGTAACTAAATTATAAAATCGTACACCGCGTCAATGCGACCAATACACGATAACAATGATCAAACGGGGATAAGAACTGTAAAGCAAGTATACTAGAAGGACTTGCTTCGAAAAACTTCGAAATTATATAATATCCTCCATTCTCCGACGAAATCGTTATTATTTTTTAAAATTTAAAGTGCTCTACGATATAATATTATATACTCGGACGTAAAAACTCGGTTCTCGTTTTTTTTTTTCTGTAATCAACAACAATTACGGCGTTTATTATAATAATAGATTTTTTTTTTTTGTTTTATTTCGCTAAATAATAATAATAATAATAATAATATCACACGATACGGGCTACGGGCATACAGGAAAGTGTTTTTCATTCGGTGAAAACAGTTTATTTTTTATTTTTAATTGCGTTACGCGTTTTGAACTTTCACCTAAGTACAGCACATATATAATAATTGATGATATTATTTATGCGTGTCTATAATATATGTTTAGAAATTGCAAACATGGCCGCAAAACAATAGTAACAATATTAATTATGCGTGACTTTCTATATATATATATATATACATGAATATAGATCGCAGGACATTATAATAGATGATGTGGTAGAGAGTAGCTGCGGTTGTTGTGGATTCGTGGGGAACACGAACGATTTTCAATCAAGTGTCCGGAAAAAGTGTCTCTGGACGCAGTGAAAATGTCTCGGGTTTCAAATTTTAGTCGCTGAAATACCGATAAGTATCGAAACGGTGAAAAAAATTATCATAAACGTTTATGTAGTAAAAAAATTTGTCGATGACGTTTCGAACAACGTTACGATTTCGAACGAACATCATATGTTGTTTTTCGAACAAATTTATTAAAAAATTGTCAAAATAACGAGTGACATCGTCAAACGATAAATGATTTTTAGAAACGTTCGCAGATGACCAAACACGAGTTCAATTTTGTTTAGGGCCTGTGCAGGTTTAATAATGCAGCTGCGGAACGTGTAGCTGTTTTCTCTAATGAACAGCATGTGGAAAAATTCGAGAAATAAACTCGATATAAATTTAAAAAAAAAAGAGAGATCGTATTCTTAATTATTAGAAAAACCCAGACTCTAATAATATTAATTTCGCGTAAAGAATTCTACGGCTAAGACGTTGGAGAACAAAACGTTGCTCGAAAGTTGTTCAATTAGATATCTGACGTCTTAAATCCGCAGAAACTGCAGAAAACTCGGACACTTGTAAAAGTTCCGAAGGTAATATACGAATTTAAATTTAAAACGTAATATGTATAGAAAAACGGAAGTAGATAACTTTTCATAATTTTCCGTTACTAATAACATTACAATGTCATTAATAATAATAAAAAAAACTTAATTATTAAATAACAATAGTTATTCGTTTCGGTATAGTTTCCGAAGGAACGAAGGAGTATTTAAAAAAACAAAAACCCCCCCGGATTTTCATAAATTCGTTTTGATATTTATAATTCCAATTTTTTTTCGCCGTATCGCGCGCAGCACGCACATATTTATAATTAATTATTTAATAGCGTACAACGAAAGTAAAACGAACAAATAAATAAAATTACATAAAATGGTATAAACGTATATATTTATTGTCTACATATTTTCTTTCGCCCAGTATCCTACCGCCTTCTGTTTGCTTGTCGTCAGATCGTCTCGCGTGCTTGTGATTGATCGATCGTCCCTATTCCAACACAAAATTTGTTCAGTGTCCCCTACACGTCGGTCAGTCTAATTCGCGGCCAAGGCGGTAATTTTTCCGATTTTTTCCACTCGGATACCCGCCGTACTTTTTGACAGCGTTTCTGATAGCTATTTAGAGATAAACCCCACAATTACGTTGTTATAGTATAGAGCGTAATTATTTTTCACGCGTGTATTTTGTAAACATACTTTTTTTCTTTCCAGTCTGTGTGAAATTTATTATAACACATGCACCGTACAGCGGATAGAGCGTAGTCGTTATGTGTTATTCGAATGGAATACGTATAAATCAGACGATTTCGCGTTACCGCCGTCGGCTGCGAACAACAGTCACGTATCAGCAGTACCGGCGAAAAGTATAAAATAAAATAAATAGAAAAAAAATCGTTGTTTTCCCGTTAACTCGCGCCGAGATATATTTTTTTTTCTTTGTTTTGTTTTCCCGGTTTAATGACTTTTTTTTAATACACACACGCGCGCACATAACGATAGATGGAGCGTGCCACGGCGACGGTATACTTCACACTATTTAAATATGAAAAAAAAAAACGTAATACGAGTTGATATTAAATGTGGAATGATGAACGATACGAAAACTGGACAGAAACATCTCTGTTTTTTCATCTTTAATAATAAATAAATACTTTTTCCGAAGTGGTGCGGTGTTTTTACTTGGACCTTTATTCGCTCGACACACCTATTTCTACCGCGAGTGAAAGATATAATTTATATATATAACAGTCGTATTTCGATTTGTTTTAGTGATAATTGTACTGCAACGACCTATTTTATTGGAATTATAACCTCGTCCGAAAAAAAAAAAAACAATTTGCCATCGACGTCATCGTTCTATTGTTTTTATTTATTTATTTTTTTTTTTGGTTTTTAGCTACGCGTTTTACGTGTATTTCTTACATTAACTTCGACAGAAATCCTATATATTGTTCCAAATAATCGTTTCGTTCATCACTATACGGAAATAAAAGCGAACAGTTTGTGTAAAAAACGTGTTCTTCGTTTTTACAAAATTTTTCGGGATGTTTTGTTTTCTATTCCGGAAAGAGGGACTTGCGCATTTTTCGATGATATAAAAACGCGGGGAAAATAATTTTTCTTTTTTTTTTTCAAACTTTTTGTCGTCATATTAGCGTCTATCAAATAACAACTACAGAAATATAACTGCGAATAAAAAAAAAAAATTCCTGTGAAAATACGAATACGAGTATATGCGTAAAAAATAATATATATTTGAATACAAACACGCAAACATTGATTTATATAATATATAAATAATAATAATTCAAATTTTAATACGCGTAAAATACTTAATAATTCGACATAACCGCGAGTTTTTTTTTTTTCTACGAACGATTATAATTATTATATAACTTGACTATATGTGTTTTTTTTTTAATTTTATACGAGTATAGTATACTTAACGTAGTTACGAAATAAATAGAGAAATAACTGTGAACACGTTGTCAATTATTATGATACGCGCAATCGATTAATTCTCCAGGCTTTGAACGTAAAAATTATATTATATTATTATATTAATATATTAAATTATATTATATTTAAAATCACATTTTTTTTTTTTTTTTTTATTATTATTAAGAACAACATATCACGATGTATATTTTAAACACTTATCGAATAATTAAATCGTATACACCGTATTATATTAAATAATAGCCAATATATACAAAACGGTAAACGGTTTTAGACCACTTGAGTGTTTGTCGTAACAAAAAAGGAATATTGTTCGCGCTACATCACCTATACAGATCTATAGATCACGAAACAGACTAGTCTACAGGTATATTTACACACACTCAAAATAAATATTTACAAGAGATAAGCAAAAAAAAAAAAAAAAACAATTACAAATCTCATAGACCACACACAGCACGAGACTTTATTGCAAAACCGTTATAACAGACTCCTATAATAATTTATTGTAATATTAAATTCGTTATGATTAGAAACGTGGAAAAAGAATGCGCTACTTGAGTATTTTATATTTAAAAAGTCATTATTGAATACGAGCAGGAAATATTTTGTCTTTGTCGTCGCGTGTTTGATACACCTAAAACGGAAATTCTTTTTGTTCAAATAAAACTTTGATTTTTATATTTTACTAAACGCTCGCGTATTATTTTATTTTCCGTGCAATCGCGCACATTCGTTTGATGATGTAATAAATATACGAGATTTAAAACGCATTTTTTTTTTTTTTTTTTTAATAATTTTTTTTTCCAAAACGAATTCGTTTATTTAATAGACCGCGTGTATACAATCAAAATTTTTGGAAAATCTCGTGATAATAACTATGTGTACGGTATTCACCTACGCGCATTTTCGTATGGGATATTAAAATCACAAAAAGTTTTTGTATATTATAACGACAAACCAACATTTTCCAAGTCGTAATTCGACATAATTGATCTTTTATTTATCCGTGTTACATATAAATATGTTTGTATAGGAATCGTATATAACATGACCGGCGTTCGACCTCCGAACACATACGATCGAGGCGCAATTAAGCGACGATACGGTATAGTGTCCCCGTATACTACACGAGTAAAGAGTACAACAATGTACAATACGCGAATAAGAGAGTAAATTACGTCCACTTTCACCCGATCCTTAACTACATTATTATAACGCACTTTGTTCGTAAAGGGTAGTACTTTTTTCGAAATCTCTTAATAACGTTTTATATGTACGTCATTGTACGCGGATTTCGGAATTAGTCAGCGGATTTAGTCGGTCTGCAGTAAACAGACTCTCATTTATTTGGGCTGTTGTGCTTCAGTATTGTTATCTCGACAAAACTACATTTCTATAATATTTATTACTATGTATTATTACGCGAGCGCGCGGGAGTGTTGAAATTTAACGAGAAGCACGGTAACAGAGTGAAAATGAATAATGTAAGTAATTAAAAAACTGTCTGTATAGTGTTTGTTAGACGATCGTTTATGTAGTAAATTCCTTAATACGCCTTTACATTAGCCCGTGCATTACTACATTGATGGTAAGAGCGTGTTTTTACCGGCAGTCGGAGCCTTTCATACGGAAATCGATAAGTCGGCGGGTATTCGAGGGACGTTTTCTCCCTATCCACGTCTTGCTGTGTGAGAATCGTGCACTCTATACGTGTAAGTAGAGAGCATTTTTCAAAGATATTGTTTACTAACACAAACGTCGGTATGAAAAGTTGAATAAAAAAAAATCAGTTCAGCGACTTTTGCGGATCAATCGCTTTCACAACAGACAGACGCGCGGCGGGCTACTTATTATTGTTTTACTATTACGTATGAAGAGATTAACAAATACGCAGATATTATACAATATGATGAATTTCAACGAAACCGAGTCCAAGTCATGATTTTCAAAAAAAAAAAAAAACAATACCATCGCGATGCATACGTTTCTTCGACAGTTTTTGCAGAATACATTTTCGGTACAATTATTGCGCGTTTTTCTAAAGAAACGAAACGTTTTGACGTAATATATATATATATTTTTTTCCGTTTACGGTTATAAAATATACGCGATTCAATTCAATTAGAAAATAATGTACGATTATAACAGATTTTATATTATATAATATGCAGCACCACGCCTGTATAAGACTGCAATTACTCGAGTTTGCACTGGTTACAACGACGTTATTTACACTGGACTCGACATTTGAAAAAAAATATATACGCCTATAATTTTGGACCGATTATTACATAACACGTATTTCATATGACGTAAATATAATATTATCGTGCGCCCACTTTGCGCGTTTTACTTATATATATATATATATACACGAATGAAATATTCATAACGTGACAGACATAATATGACAAGTTCATAGGTACGTGTGTGGGCACGACTGTAGAACTACTGTAGTAGATTTTACGAAGCGATTATACCGTTTGTGTTACGAAGTCGTCTAAAAAAAAAAATATTATCAAATTAATTACACTTTTTTTTTTATCAAATAAATTTTTCAAAGGAATTACGAAAGGGAAAGTTGTCATAGGGAAAGTCGTCATCTGCATCTTTATCGAGTAAAAATTTAATGTCTCAGCTATAAATATACAGCTAAAGACGGGAAGGGATTTTTTTTTAAAACCGGCGAATACACGATCGTCTGACGGCCGAAAAGTTTCCGATAATGCAGCCGAACGTGTTTTTTGAGAAAAAAAGAAAATACGATTTTGGATATTTTTTTGAAAACATTTTCGAAGAACGTTATTATTATTATTATTATTATTATTATTATTATTATTATTATTATTATTATATATAAAAAGAAAAAAACGGTGAAAATTTATAAAATATATTTACATCGATTGTGTGTTCCCTTATTCGATATAAGTGCGATTTGCTCGCAAAATTATATTTTTGACTCATCCATTATTCTACTAGATTAGTTTGATACTGTTCCGTACGTGTGTGAATTTATGACCTATAAAAATGAAAACACATTTAACTACTCTCTTATGTATACGTTTTGCATGGTTTCGGAATGGTCGGTATGTAATATTACGCGCTCGCGGTTAGATAAAATTTAGATTCTTTTGTAAAATGTAATTTAACTCGAAGTCGAGATACGTTAAATTGAAAAAACAATAAAAAATCGATGCGTTGAATGCGGCAAAATTTCGACTCGTTAGAGGAATTTTTTATGTATTGGAAAATGATCAAAAATTCACAGTTTTCGATTGATTAGAAAAAAACAACACTAACATATTGAATGAAAAAAAATGCTCCGACAAAAGTTATTAGAAAATATTTTTACTCTTCTTTTTCGATACATATACAAAAAAAAAAAAAAAAAAATCGGTTTTCTCTATATTACGATCGTTAATTTCCAGTATTTCGTTAGGGAAACGTTTTAATGCAGAGGCAGACCGATTTTTATTCCAACCAGAGAACACTCCGTTCTCCCCATATTTATATAACGTACGCGCGAGTTGTGAGGTGAACATAAAAAAGAAATACTCTGGAAAACGAAAAAAATAAATAAATTTTAATACGCCGTTCAACGTGTATGGTCCACCAGAGACCAACGTCAGTTTTTTTTTCGTTATTAAACAACTCACAGGACGACACGCTCGTATTTTCGAATTATTGTAAATTACAATTATTTTATTTATTAAATTGCGTAATATTATTTATTAAATCGCGCGCGTACAACGACGCCGTCGGTTCTTAGTCAGAAATCTCGAAGTGGGAAACTATGTTTTTTTTTTCGGATTACGTTCGCGTCGCTGTCTCGACTACGATAGTATTAACAGTTTGTATATATATATATTTTTTATTTCAATTTATATTGCTATATAGGCTATATAGCGGGTCCTCTGTACACACATAATATTATAATAAACCGCAATTTAATAATATGGTGTGTATACGAGCGTCTGCGTATCGCCCTCTTTTCATCTCTCACTCTCTCTGTGCCAACATATTTCGGACTATATGCGAAGAACGCAGTCAACGTAATAATAATAATAATAATAATAATATTATTATTATTATTATTATTATTATTATACGCGTTATGTAGTCCGGTAAAACTACCATAACGGCAAGCGAATAGCAGCGGAATAACACGTATAATTTCGAAAAACATTTCACGTGAAAACAACGATTGTTGAATATATTATATTGTGCCGTAAGTATGTAAAAATAAAGTCAGGTGTGATGTGTACAGTAATAATAATACACACGTGTATAATGTAAAATAATATTATAACTGAACTCGAGAATTTTTAGTAGGACGAGACGGCGGATGTTTTTCTTTTTTAAACATTTCAACGTCCCATCCTTTTAGTTTTTTTTCCCCCCAAACGGATGACGGCCCTGTCTGCGAGGATTCATATTTACACTTTATGTTTATAGTTAGTATCGGCGTATCAATAAATCATTGTCGATCTGATGTTTTATAACAGGCCTGTGACCCGTGAACAAAAAAAAAATACACACGATCTCGCGTCTAAATAAATAGTATTCTGACTTCTGAGCGTGAATTGATTTCGTTTTCAATCTCCTGTTGTTCATTAAAAGTGGAGAACAAAACCTCAAATATCTTTTAGTATAAGGCGGTTTCACCAACTACGGTCCAACGTGCGAATTATAATTCATTGTTGAAATTCACACACGTCCGGATAATATTGTAATTTATTCGTTGATTTCGAAGCGCTCGTTTCTCGTTAGTATTCCAAAAACGGGTTTCGTGAGATTTTTACTATCTAATTCTTATGTTATATAGTGGTAAAAAAAATTTTTTTTTTCAAAATATTTAATAGGTACTATGCCTGGTAAGTCGTCGCACATTCACATACCTAGTAAAATCATTGTCGACTCTAAAAATGATTATAAATCAAATAATAATTTAACGTCCTAGACGTAGAAAAATAATAAAATACAAATTTTTTCTTCTTTTTTAAATTGATCCTTGTAAAAACATTTTTTTTTTTTTGTTCACGTTTCTTTTAAACGTCTTCGTTAAGCAACAGTAATTATTATGTGAAGTACAGGTAATTTCTCCTCGAATTTAAAATGTAAATATTGTTCGAACGTCACATATATTTCTCGAAAATTACTATGTATGTATATAAAATACTAAACGTGAATTGCGTAAAAAAAAAACGAGTTGTAAACGAATAGTAGTTAAACGAGATAAAAAAAAAACCGCAACAGACCATTTTCATATTTTTCAATTTTAACGAAATAATATTTATTTTAACGATGTTGGCCGAATGTTTGAATGGTAAAAACAAACACGTTCGATTTGTGTATTCGATTATTATTATTATTATTTTTAAATCAATAATTAAAAATTATTAATTATTAATCAATAATAAATGTTTGTTACGAACAGCAGTGTTATTCGTGTTATTATTATTTCTATTATTATTATTATTATTATTAATATTATTATCATTATATATATATACATATATAGCGGGCGTGTTTCACGAACATTTGAGAAATTCTATGACATTGTTCTAAGCGATAATTTTTCAGTTTTACTACTTTTGATTTAATAATTATCAGAAACCCGCGCTACAATTATTTAATGAAATAAATTGACATTTTTTTCTTTATAGTAAATAAAACGTACTGTCCTCGAACATTTTATATACTTGACGAATCTTCATAAATATTGCCCGTACATTCAAAAAGAATTTCGAGAGTTCGAACATGACATTGCATACTACAATCAGAATAAACGATTATCAGCTATTAATCATTTTTTTTTTTTTTTTTTTAGCAGAGTAACGCAATAAAACCGTTCTAGACACACACCGCGCCATGTAAATTATAATTTCGTGTTGAGATTAATCACGGCAATTGCAGCACATTCGTGACAACACAATAAATTTTATTCGCGGTATGTAGTAACAACTGTTCGCGGCGTATATAAAGTAAAAAAAAAAAAAAAAATCCCTGTCTTGTCCTATATAATATAAACGTTTTTTTTTTTTTTTTTAGATTATTTTCATTACCGAAAATATAAACGAAAATACTATGTCTTATTATTATCGGCGAACGCAGCGGCCAAAACCGATTTATTGTAATAGTTAAGTAGTTAAGCACCAGAACATAAAAAAAAAAAAACTATCATCGCCGCGGGGGAACTATATTTGCTTGGCAATCGCTTTGTTATTCGAAACTAAAAATATTAAACGATATTGATCTGTTTCGTACACCGTAAACAAATAACGGTTTCGTACACCGTGAATAATATTTTATACGACGAAAAAAAAATTGTTTATTTTTTCATGGTAAATCTAGTGATGATGTCACATGTACGTTAATGAGCATTACGAGTGAACACAAGAGTTCGATTGTTTTTCAAATTGTAGTACAATTGTGTAATGTGCCGCGGCACACCGGTTTGGAAAACGCCGTTAGTTGTTGCTTGTTAGTAACAAGCAATCAAACTCGCTGAAATTTAAATTATTTTTATTAAATACAATTTAATAGCGCAGACGAGACGATATTATTATGTCGTTTATCGATATTTCCTATTGATATACGGTATAATTATAATATCGTTAAAATACGTCTTGACGAGCAGCTTGCGGCGGTTAGCTGTGCAGCACCTACAAGACTACAACTATTTGTATGTGTTGTCGCGTTGTCCGTTGCAGAAGATAAGAAATTATCAACGATTCTGTAAACGGTCTTGCGATGCATCGTAGTATTGTTGTTGTCCTTAATCTGTGTGGCTGAATTAAATTTCTCCTTCGTGTCGTAGATGCCGAGGGAGTTTCGTGAGCACGCGTGTGTGTTGTCGAACATGTGACGAAAAATGGAAAAAAAATTGTTACGACAACGAGTATATAATATACGAACGCGTATGTAGTTCACACAATAGCGTAATAATAATAATAATAATAATAATAATAATAATAATAATAATAAACGGATTTATAGTTACGTGCCGAATACGACTATCGTGTTATTATTAAATAACGCATGGACTCCAAGGACTCCGCGGTTAAATCAAAAGATTACTACTACTATAATACGTAGTTGTTCCAGAAATCTACCACACATATAATTTATATTAAATTGTTTTGGTATACAGAGTGGTTTTTTTTCTGTTTTTGTTCTTATCACCGCGATCATGCTATAATCTCGAGAGACACAAATTACATATATTATTATTATTATTATTTTTTTTTTTTTAGAAAGTTTCTTTTTCCCGACACGTTCCGTAACTAACGTACACTCGTTCACAATTTTAATATTTTTATACCCGCCCCTTGTGACCACTATAGGCGTGTATAGAATTTTTCACAGATCTCGCTAAGAGATCACCGGACTCGATATTTCGGCGTATGTTTATGCCTTTTTTTTTTTTCTCGTAATATAAACAATACTGTAGACTTCATTACGAACTCGAGATTGTTTCAAATGTTTAAAACAATATTTACACGTTACCGTTGGTGGTTTTTGTGTGAAATATATTCGCACGACGTTTTAAGGTTTTTTTTTTTTTTTTATTCGTTTACTTCGGCTTATTCACACATCTAGTCTCACATGCGACCGACAAAAATGTGAGATATTAATTCGTTACGACTCAGTGTGGCAACGCGTAATGACAACTGATATTTTTAAAATTATTTTTAATTTAACGAACACTGATTGCGGCGGCCAATTTCGACCATCGCCGTAAACACATCAGCCGTCCGTTGTATCAAATTTTTGAATTTTAAACCGTACGAAGAAGACATTAAAAATTTTCCCTTTTGCAGGACACGTTTTATCAGACATTTTTTCTTTCTCCTTTCTGTGAGCTGTACAATAATGTCCGTCCTAATTAAAATCATTTATTAATCGCATTGGCGAGTTTCAGAGAGCGTGTGAGAATATTTTGGTAAAATGGCGTTCTATAAATACGCAATACATATTAAAATAATAACGAGTTGAGTAAATAAAACACCGAAATTGATCGTGCGTTCGAAGTGTTGGCAGACAAGAAATGGCGTGATGAAAAATAAAAATTCACTGGTAAAAATATAGATCATTAAACGTAGTATTCGTATACTGTTGGAATTCATTACTATTGCGAATATTATATATATATATATATATGTATATTATATGGTATACAAGTTATACACAGACCTCTTATTGAAAAACACTTTTGACGAGAAATATAATACGCTACCGATCGAAGGAGCCAGCGGCGAGTGGAACGACCTGAACTGTCATAATCGTTACGTCTGCTGTAACTGTTACTAGTTACTACTATAAAAAAAAAAGAAGAAAATATCGTAAAATTACCGGTTTCCACGAGGTGTAGGTATATAATATACGAATAGAGTGCGTACACGTAATATAATATTGTCTGCTAAACGTCTGACGACGACCGCCAATTGTGTGTGTGTGTGTGATCGCGCGTTTACGAGTGAATAAAATTCGCGTGAAAATTGAATTCCATTTGTTCAAAACTTTTTTAGAATCGGAGCGATTCGATTATAAAACCGCATTTATTATCGTTAAGAAAAACCATAATAATAAATTGTCGATTTTTGCCGGTCGTTTCGATGATAGTCGCGCGATTATTCCGTTTTAAAGTAACCTATCCGCGACGCAACAATACGATCGTCACGCGCGTCTCTTCGACGTCTACTAATCATAATACATAATCACGCAGCTGTTTTTTAACGCACCGGACGAGTCGGATTCGTTTTGATTTCAATACCGAAAACCGCGCAGTGGCAACGACAAATCGGTGTGCCTAATAATTATTTTTTATCTAATTTATGCACAAAAATCAGTGTACCCGCTTCTTATTGAACTGAATTGTACTGAATTTAATAATAATAATAAAAAAAAAAAAAATCACGTCAAAACATTATTGTTTAGGTTATAACGGTTCACCGAAACGAAAAGCGTCGATATTAAGACCAAAACCTGACTTTCACGATTCTTCTGCCGTCGGTTACTCGTACACGGAGAGAAATGTAATATTTGGCATCCCCGGATGTTGTATAATTGCAAAAAGTCACAACAAGAGCTGTCGATCGACAGGCATTGTGGTAACGTCAACCTATACTGTCTCATCCAACTCTACGCGGCCCGTTCACGAGTGGAATCAATTCATTTGCACTTTTTGGCACTCCTCGGGGTGCAAGCGAACGAAGATCGGCCCTTGACACTCGAGAGGACGCTACGAATACAGTTTCACGGGCCATCGCAGTTGTGTGTTTAAAACGATAATATTGGTGTTTACACAAAATAAATCGCAATATTATATCTATACACGAACAGAGTTGTTCTTTCTTGTTTATTGTTAAAAAGTCATGAGATTTAAAAAAAAAAAAGAAGATAAAAATTGTATTTATAAAACGCTTATAACGTATCAAAGGTATTAAAATGGGGAAAAAATGGCCGTGTTATTGCGGTACCGCAAGTAATATCGTAATTTATTTATTCTTGACTATACTGTTAACTTTTTCGATGCAAATTTGCACGAATTTTGTGAACAAATACGAGTCCGTTATTACTTACAGTGTGGAATTACGTCCGAAAATAACAATATTCGGTTATACAATTTACGTAGACACTTATGAAAAGAAAGAAAGAAAAAAAAAATGTTAACAAGGCGCGAATAACGCGCGGAGTATACGTATATAATAATATATTTATAAACAATATCTGAACGACATTATCCGATTTACGTTTAACCGTTATTTTTGTGTGCATGACAAATTTCTCTATATAAACATCATTATTTGATTATATATATATATAAATCATTGCGATACGGCCAACATTGTATGATTGCCATATAAAAAAAACCATTTGATTAACTACTTACGAATTTCGAGTATCGCGTGTATATATAAAATACATAATTAAATCGTTTATTTAAACAACGTAAATATATATATATATTTTATTAACTCGTACGTTAAAACATTGTCGAGTATATTACGAAAAACACGTGGGTCGTGTACATATTATTATTTGTAATAACGCGGTGTAATAATAATAATAATAATAATAATAATAAAAACACCTGCGCGTGTGTTAGTTTTTATCTTTGTACATAATACTGTCGCGGATTGAGTTTTTAATTTTATTATTTAACGAACTATTGTGCCGTAGAACAACTATGTGTAAACTCTACACGAATCATACTGAAGCGATGGGGTTCTTTTTCTTACGGAACGCGTTTACGTATTATTTGTTAAAAAAAAAAAAAACGAATAATACAAATTAATAAGTCTTGTTTAAACGTTCAAAACCACAGGGGGAGGAGGGAAACAATTAATTACTTAAGAGACGTCAGTAGATATGGACGACGTTTTTATTTTTTCGAAATAGGAGGAATACGTAAATATTCACATTTGTTTCTTTTTTTTTTTATATATATATAATATACGCCGAGAAAGTATTAGTGAGTAATATACGACGAATATATCATCGCGAGATTTATTGTTTATTGTGTTTTATATATCGGATAGGCATTTGGAAGCTTTTTCGACAAATATGTTTTATAATATAACACACCCGTCGTCGTCGTTCTATTTTTTTTTTTTTTTTTGCAACAAATTGACGAAATTGATCTGAATTTCAAACATTTTTCATTAAGATCGTTCGAATTGATTTTTTCTTTTCTTTTGACGTTTGACGCGTGCGTATAAACACATCCGAACACTCGTTGTCCGTCTTCAAACCGTTCGCATTGTTATACGAATTATAATTGCGTATTTTTCGACCACGAAAATTCGTTCACTGTACCGCCGATGTGTTAGGTGCGTAATAAATGTAAAGAAATATACAGCAAACGCTTAGAAGCGTTCGAAATGCGGTGTTACGACGGGCCAATAATGAGAATATCGTGTGGATTCATCGCGTGTATCGAACAGTAATGTTTTGAAACGTATATATATATATAAATAATGGGACAGAAACGGAAATCTTACGGAACTGTAAAAATACGTTAAGTTACGATATTTTGGGCACGTTGTGAGAAATATAAGACACTCGAGTAAATTATTATTTAAGAATCGGAAAGAGAAAAAAAAAGATGTGATGCAAAACGCGTATAAAACACACACACACACACACACATATATATATATATATGAGGTCGCCATATCGGGGTGCATTAGAACTCAGGGTTTAGGAATCCCTGTGAAATTCATTTATTTTTCAAAAATAATATTCCGATATTCTTTGTGGTATATGCATGCATATACCCGTTTTGATTTTATTTTTAAAAATTGTTTCTACTTCGAAATTGTAAATTGAATTGTTGTATAAGTCATAACAATACGTCACACTCCGTAACAAATAATTAAACCGAAATTTTATCGTAACTATACGCGAACGGTCGTGTTATAAATATTATTTTATTTTCGTCGCGCTATTATACAAACACTGTTTACATTTCCCCGGATTTTCGTTGTACCGAGTTTGGAGATTAAGAATATTCTTATAATATTTATATAATATGTTGTAATTTTAGGTGTAAACGTAACACAGGTGCCACTTCTCTATTTAAAAAAGTAGTATAGATACGTCATCACCTCGTGCGAACTATTTAAATGCCGTTTACGGTCGCTTCTTGGGAACGCGTGTATTTAAACATTTTATTCTTTTGCATTCATACTCCTGTATGACTGTGCAGCAGCAGCAGCAGCGGAAACAGATGGTATTTTCCATATAGATTACAATACGTAATAAACGTTCACCAGGTGATCAATCGACGGTTTTTACCGAAAAGCGCGCAAAGTTTTAGGCCTCGAAATTATAAAATTTGTTTGTTTTTTTTCTCTCGCAAGAACTAGAGTGTATTTATCCGATCGAATAAATACACCGCTGTATTATTAATGTTACGCGTAAAAGACAAAAACAATTCTACGAACGTTGTTTAACGCGTTTTTCGAGTTTATAACTTGAAATTGTTGCGCGTTCGTACCGTCTATAAAGTGACTTTAACGATGGCAATTATTTCCGCGGAATTAAATAAAAACGAATAAATCGAACTCTTTTCCCTCCCCCGGGACTGCATTTGTAAAGAGATGAAAAAAAAAAAAATCGTTCGCAGACTATATACAAATACGTACAATATAGTCATTGGAATAAATAATAAATCGTTTTTTTTCCCCCCAAACTGTTCTTTTCTTTCAATTCGACCGCTCATTATAAACACGTAAGTATAATAATAATAATTTATTATTTTTTTTTTTTTTTAAAAAAAATTCGTTACACAAACCGGGACGATCGACAGAATAATAATAATAAAAACCTAATTGAAATTTATATAAATACCTGCGCGCGCGGTTTCTCTGACGGATGGAAATTTTGTTGAACACAACGCGCACAAAAAAGAAAAAGAATTAACACTTAACCGTCTGTTGTTTCCGGTATGCGCGCATATACCGAGCGAGCCGCACACACACTGTTAACGGTATTCGAATCGAACGGTATATACTGGTATAATGGTAGATAGGCGGACGGGAGAGGGGGAGAGAGACAGGAGACAGGATGGGCACGCGAACGGAGACGGACTGTACGCGAACACCCGGCGTAACCGACTGCTCGCAGGCCCGCGCGCGTTCTCTGTTCGCTGCCCGCGGTCCTCACCTAACCAGAACCAGTTCCCTCTGCCCCGCTACCCGCTGGTTAGGTACTATTTGCTCGGTATAAATATATACCGGTCGGTGCACGATCGACCGATTCCTCGCCGGCCGGCCGAGTTCATGCGGCGTCCGTACTGCGCGCTCGCGCGTCTCCGACGTCTGTGACTGGCCGTTTTTTTTTTTCTTTTTTTTATACACTTGTAACGTCCGTGCGCTTAAGAATACGCGATGTATGGTACTACGCCGCACCACCGCGGGAATAAGGTCATCCCGATTGTCTGCGCGTAACGTGGTCGTCAATGCCGGGCGGTAGTCACCGGGGGGGAGGAGGTCCGGGTGGTATGGAAATTTTTGAAAAATCAGGCGCAAAATTACGCATTTTTAACGGTTTCTAGAACGGTCAAAAATGGACTCTTCTGCTTTTTTTCCCGACACTGATGACTTCGATCAGAAGTCCATTGAAGCCTTCATCGATTCCCCGAAGTAATGCGATTAACAAACTCGTCGTGAAATAACTTTTGTGGACGAGCTCCTTACTGCTTTGTACCGCGGGGGGCTTCAACGAAATGACGGGAATTGGGGTGTAAATACAGACGCGTATAGCGTTTCAAATGTAGCACCACGCTTTGTCGTGCGCGCCACCTCACCAAAACCAAATGAATTTTTGTCGAAAACCGTTAGTTTATTTATAAAATCGTTGTCTCGACATCGTGTAAACAACTAAAGCGCGTTGTGTAAGTTACAACACTGAGTTGTTGACCGTTTCCCCGCAATTCACTGCGCGCCATCGGCGGCGTGATCGTTTAGTCGTATACCGTGCCCGAGATTACGACTGTTTTTAATAAGTACAATTTAATAATGAGTTTTTGCCTACTGCGGGGCCCTGTGTTACAGCCCGTCCATCCCTGGCGCCGCCATTGAGCGTAGTGCATGCAGCCAGGGACGGAGTGAACGATGCGATGGAAAACGAGAGTTTTCCAGACGGTCTGGATCGTATTATGATGGCCCGCGGTGTTTTTAACAACGTTTTTTTTTCATCATTGTCGTTCACGTTTTACACCAATAGAGAGGATACGCGGACTCGATGAATTTGACAATATTTATTTTGTTTTGAAACCTAATGAGAACAAAAAGAACTCTGAAGTGAAATTTTGCTCGATCGACGAAGAAAAAATACGGAGAACATTTTTGTTAATTGTGCAATGGACTGTCCGGATTTAGTTCCCACTCCGCCTCTGGCTTGCAATAGACACATTACATCACAATAATAACTAATCCGGCCATAATATATTTCGGATTTCACGGATTATACGCGCGCGAAAACCGCGATATTTTTTAAGGGAACGCGAGAGACAAGTAAGTCCCTTATAATCGTATGAATCGGTTTAGGACGTTTCGGCGTGAAATCCATTTTATTATCATAACTTTTTTATAATTATCACATTAGGGAAACGGTCTCGGTCAGTCAATAGTATATAGGTAAGTATAATATAATACACTGTTAAATGTCATTTCTATTCTTTTTTTTCCTTCGAAAACAAATTACTAAAATCTCTTTTTAAATGTAAATTGAATTACGTGGTTTCGTCACGGTAACGAGTGATTTCAATATTACTCGTTACTGTCCAAGACTGGAAATAATACGCGCCTAATGTACAGCCTAACGTTTAGACTGATTTGCATAAATAAAAATCACAAATATGAATTTCATTCCGGAATGCCTTCGGTTTCGCGTTATAACAGATAAGTTTTGAGAAATCAAAAAAAAAAAAAAAAAAACAAACCAGCTGATCTGTTTGATTTTCATACACAATCAGAATGGTACACGCGCTGCGTGCAGTCAATTTATAACGACATGAATCAACGTCGCAACTATATGAAATCTGTGGCCCGCTTTTATCATTTTGAGGCCTATTAATTTTTTCTTCGGCATAAATGAATAGCCACAATTTGCATAATATATATTTTCTTTTTCATATTTACACTGATTATTACGTTTATTAATAATATTTTTTTACAATAACTATATAAAGGTGTTTATAAAATTGTACAACAACACGTTTCGTAATAAATAATTTCAGTGAAGTGAATACGAAATTTCATAACCCATTTCGTTTTGTGCAGAAATATTAAAATAATTACGAATTAAAAACGTTTTAAAACTTTAATTCGAGTAATTTTGAAAATATATATTTTTTTTTGTAAACTCATCTTGTATAAATTAATAATATAATATTAATTTTATATGGAAATGTTATATTAAGAAGACTTAAAAGTGTAATATTCACTCTGACACTATTCTCATTAACACGAATTTTAATTTTGAGAGACCATCGAATGTTATTAATGCTGTTTTTAATTTATTACTATTATTTGTTTTAATTCTATGTCGTTTCATTGTAATCTTCATACTTTTTCTGTTCAATTTTTTCATTAATTTAATTATTTTCCGGTAGTAAATTTGATCCAATTGATACTTTATAGAAGTCATCCTTAAAATATTTCTCCGTGATTAGGAAAAAAATTACACTACAGTTTTTAAATGTGTAACTTTATACTACTATTCCGTTATAAAAAAAAAATGTTTGAAAGTCATTTTCATTTTTGGGCTATTTATATATTTTGATACATTTAAATCGTAAAAAAAATTAATGTTTGGTTTTAAGGGCTGAAAATTTAATACAATGTCACTTTTAATTTAGATTTTATTCATTAATTTAATATTTTAATACTAAGTTAAACTATACACCGAAGTTCCATTCAGAATAGTTTTTATGGAATGCAACGATTTGTCGTTGTTTTCAAATTTATAGTAATATCAAAAACTCCATATCACCTTATCTCTAAGTAAATCCACTTAAACGACATCCACAACACTCGCTGCTCATTATAAATACATTATATATTCTTAGGGTTTATACAAATTTATTATATTCACAGTTTTTTTATTTCTATTTCTTTTTACATATCCACCTACCGTTTTTAATATATTTATTTATTTTTTGTTTATTGTTTTTAATATTTTATTATTATATTTATACTATATTATGTGTATTAATTGTATCATACAATTATTATTAATTATAACTTACAGGGTAGATTTTCCTAAACTACGTATGTAACAATCGTAAATTGTTATTATATAAAACAACGTGTATAAACGAAATATAAATATTTAATGAACATTTATTATTTATTAATAAAATGATCCGTAAAGATTAATAATACAACTCTTATATTTATTTAACATGAAATATCGTCATAATGTATAGGTATCCAAAATCACAACGTATATACTATATATAATATAATATAAATATACTCGTATATACATAATATGGAGAAACACATCTCGTTCAATTTGAAAGCACTCTGTATTTTCTAAAGCAACGTTTTAAAAATTCAAACATTGTATAAACATAATTAAATAATAACAATAATAATTATATATATGTATAATATTAAACTGTATACATCTACGAATAACGTGGTGATTTTTTTTTTTATATATATATATAATTATTATTTCTTTACTTAACAATAACAATTTGTTGAACATAAAAAAAAAATTACAATCATTAATTAATATTATATTTTGTATATATATTTTAATCAACTTGCGTCCTAAACAAAAATCTTTAATGAAATAAAAAACAGTATATTTTATCTTTGCCCAAAGTGCCAGCGTTATAAAATAATAATAATAATAATAATAATAATAATTAAAACTGTCTATATAGTCTTTAAATTTGGCACTTTTGTAAAGATCGTATAAATAAATTGAAATGTATTATCCATTATATTTAGACGTTCAATTTTCGAAGTTTTATCTAAATACAAATATATATATATATATATCACCTAATAATTGAGATTTTTTTTGTTCATTTAATTACAAGTCATAAAAAAATCATTTTGAGCATACAATTATTATTATTATAACACATATTTCTAGGTAACAAACGGATAATGGTAGTAAACACACAGATATAATTATATATAAATGTATACATATATTATTAGTCCTGTAAGATTTTTATATCTATTATTAGTAATTACTGCAGTGGCGTAATTCAGAGTTCTTTGAAGTATCTCATACTTAAATTTCACAAACGCTGAAATGTCTGTATACTCATATATTCATATTTCAACTTCTCTCCACTTCCCCGTCTAATGAATTTTAATTTAAACGTATTATTCATTTGAATTTAAGTTATTTAATCTAGAATTCGGATTTGTATTAATTCGAACATTTTTCACACACACACACACACACATATATATATATATATATATATATATATATATATATATGTATATATATACATCACAATTTTAAAATTTTATTTCTATATAGTGTACATATTTTTGTCGTCTTCTTCTTCTGGCTTTTACTATATTCCACAACAGTTTTTGCCGCCACGGCCATCATAACCTCCAGCTATTTTTCTCTGAATTAAATCTCTTCAGTTGCTCGATCCTATACTGTCCAAGTCCTTCTCGACCACATCCAACCACCTTTTCCTGTCCTTTACGTTATATTATACCGTTCCACGAGAAATCAAAATAATTGTGAGAAATTCCAAGAAAAAACTAGTCACCATAGAGTAGCGAGCGAGTGTTTCAAAATATAATTCATCACATTATAAATTTCGTACTAAACAATCATTTTTTTTTCTTTTCGTTTTTCAGTAATTTTATTATGAATTTCTATGTTAAAAAAAACAATTCCCGGACGTATTGCTCGCAATGATAAAATGTCGAAATATTTACGTCCTGAGTAACACATAACCCAAAAATTACGCCTACAATGTCAGACCACCAATGACTATATTAATAATAATAATAATAGTAATACGTTTTCTTACACGGTATCGCTGTTATAAAGTCAATTTACTATATATTATGATGAGTGTCCGACCAAATGATTTAAACGATGACATATATATTTTTTTATATACATAATAAAAAAATAATAATAATAAACTTAATAATAATAATAATAATAGAAAAAAAAACGATCACAATAGAATAAATTTCACATTCGTGTGGGAGTGAAAACGGGAGGGGGGGGTGGAAAGATGCTGACAACCCCGCAAGATTTCTCCAGCAAAGACTCTGCGATCGGCATATGCAAAGTTCTCGACGATATCACCATTTCCGCAGACAGGCCGCCGCTGACCACTTAGAGGATGACGGCCTATCAATAAAATCCAATTTTTTTTTTTTTTTTTTTTGTCATTTCATCATATACGCAACATAAACAGGGCGACATTGGATATATCGTTTGATTTAGTAGCGTCGACAATGCGCATTTTAGGAGACGCCGGGCTGCAAATGTTATTAGTTTTATTAATATTGTTATTGTCAAGCGGTAAATTGCTAAAAAAAAAAAAAAAAAAAAAAAATGTTTAACATCATAAACACAGGCGGAAAGACGTATTGTATAGTAAAACTCGAGGAAAAGCAAAAAAAAAAGAAACATTTTCGCGCATTTCTTTTCTTTTCCTATAGATCCATCTTATCCGCAATCTCGAGACGTTATTAAAATGAAATTCAATCTTTTCAATAATTATGTCTAAAGGTATTCATTGTTATTATCGTCAGGGCCGGATTTAAAGAATATCGGCGGAGTATGTAGTGAAAATGGGCTCCACCAAACCTATATAATATTACTTTCCGTAAAAAGTACTAAAATACAAAATGAACTTATCAATATTTCAGTCTTTGATTAAATACAATCGTAATGACGTGTCTCGTTAAACGGTATAACACTGAACGCGAGCAATTGTTGGGGATTTAACGATTTTTCGATTCCCAGATTTTTAATTCCAGCACAAATCCTCCACTCGTCGGTTCCGCCTGTGATTTAAATAATGTATACACACACACATCGGTTTATCAATATGATAATGTATACAAATAAATACGTTAGTTAATGAAAACGCGTAAAATAATTATTGACGTCACGACATTTTTTTGTTATTTATTATTACCTCAACGATTTGACCAACGATTCCATGGTCGCGTGTATCCTGTCGAAATGCGGACGGTTCTCCGGCTGATACTGCCAGCACTGCAACATGAGACGGTAAATCTCTTCGGGCGTGCCCTCCGGAGCCGGCATCCTGTACCCTACAATCGCAGGCGAAAAAAAAATCGTTTATTATCTATGGATCTCGACACCGGCCGATCGATTAGAAGAAAATAAAAAACCTTGGAAAACACTTGATAGATCGTACCTGTATCGATTTTCTCTCGGGCCTTCGAATTACTCAGACCGCTGTAAGGCGTTCCGCCTTTGGCGAATATCTCCCAGCACAGTACGCCGTAACTCCAAACGTCACACAACGTAGTGTATTTACCTATAAACAACGAAGCACATATTTAGTGAAAACACTACGGAAAATTTCACCACAATCGGTGGTACACGGTCAAATAATAATCAATGCACGTACCGAAATTGAGAGCTTCGGGAGCCGTCCATTTTATCGGGATTTGTTTCATACCGTCCGAGACGATATACTCTTCTTCCTCCCTGGACATGCCGAAATCGGAAATTTTCACTATGTTTGCATCGCCTATGGTTACAACGGGTATAAAATGCGCATTAGTGGTAAATTCGTCGGTAAAATATATTATTATTATTATGATTTTTTTTTGATTAATTCTTTTGCCGTTAAAAAAAGAAAAAAAAGATTGAATCACGACGCGTATATATACGTAGGTATAATTACCGACTAAACAGTTCCGAGCTGCGAGATCACGGTGAATGCAGTTTTTACTCTCTAAATACATCATGCCAGCGGACGCATCACGACACATTGAGACCAATTGGAGGACAGACAAGGTCTTAGAGTTATTCCTTAAGTACGATAACAGAGATCCACCTAAGAGTACAAAAATATTCATTCACCACGAGACGACATTCGCGTCGTTTATAATTTATATTATTATAAATATTGTGTCCAACTATAAAAAAAAAAAAAGACAGAGTACAACATGGTGTGTTGTAATATACGCATGACTGTAAAATAACGATTCATGAATTATTATATAAATCGACAGTAAGAAACCCAGGGACGGCGTTATGAATTTTGAATGACCTTAAATATCTCAGAAACGTGAAAAAATATTATACATACTGGAAACCCCAACTACCGAATCGTGAAACACGATACCTGTATGACGTGTTGTTATTTTTTACCAGAGTAAGTAACGGAGCGGAATATGGAAATGCTATTTGGATTTTTTTTACTGTCGGATATTCCACCGCGTTGCATAGCACTCGTCACGAGAAATCCTAACCATGGCTAGGAAATTCGAAGAGTGTGGAAATACATTTTCTGTAAAATTTATCCCGTTCTGAACTCTGCGCCCAAGTAATACGCGTTGGTCTCCTAATGGCTCCTCGGTCAATCCCTGAACCGATAGAACGCGTAGTGTACATGTTACCCACATAACACCTACGGGTGTTTTTAAATTTTTCATACCAACAGTATCTAAAATTCAAATCTAATCGAATGATGTTGTTCGACAATACTATTATAAGAACATAACGACTGCATGTGCTTGTACAATGACGCCCGTTGTCTTTTTTAAACTACTCGTGCAATGAGTAAAAATTAATTGTGTATCGGGGGAATCACTCGCCTGCGACTAGTTCCATGACTATCATAATCGGTTGTTTCTGCACACAAATACCGATCAGCTTGACGATGTTAGGATGGTCGTATTGTTTCAGAATACGACCTTCCTGCAGGAATTTCTTTTTGTGCTCGTCGGGCACGGTAACACGACACGTTTTCACCGCGACTTCTTTATTAGTCGATCGCAGTCTCGCTTTGTAAACGTCTCCGAAATTACCCTGAAACGATTCAATCACACACATTATACGTCTCTGTGTCATTAGTAATAATAATAATGAATGAAAAACAAAATCGTTTTTCTTTCGCGTACCCTGCCGATTTTCTCGAGCAGCAACACGTCGTCGTTATTTAATTCCCATCGTTCTCTGTGTATCGGTTGTCGGAGTATAGCTCCTGAGCGACTAGTTACTGGTAACGCGCACTGGTATTGGTACGTGATAAGTTCTTGAATGGTTGGGAACGACGGGCCTTCGAAACGAAACTCGCCCTGAATACGAAGAAAAAAAAATGATTCGTAAAATTATCGAATATTTTTTTTTTTACACGTTTTGCGAAAATCCGCTGTGATTACAGTATTATCGCACTCACTTCAGAAGTGGTCTGAACAATGAAATGTTTGTGGCCGCCCCAACACACGGACAACACAGTCTGGTTCTCGTCGTTTCTAGTGGTTTCCCTCACTAAAAAGTCACCTTCTTTTGTCAAAAGCCTAACGACTTCTTCTCTCGGCAGCACTCCGTGAAACCATTCTTCTTCGATTAACGATTTCACAGACGATCCAATCTAAAGGTGTACAGAAGGAAAACAAAAACGGTATTACATTCGCAACGCATCAACAAACATATTATGGTACTTCCGATTAAGTTATCTCTCGTCCAATACAATTGCAAAATTCAAACGTAACGCAAAAAGTATTTTAACGTTTTAAGAACACACAACACACAAGAACACCGCCCATAAGATTAGGAAAACAAAACTCACAGACGATTAATATTCATCTCATCGCACAAGACGTATTATACTTGTTTTAATAACAACGCGTATATAATATATAAAACAAAATATTCTACGCATATTTATTCACGTCACACAAATTATTATTATTATTAATATTATTATTATTAATAACAATAACAATAAAAAAAAAAAAAAAACGTTATTACACCGGTAAGCACGTATAGAACGTTATTAAAAAAAAAAAAAAAAAAACAAGTATTAGTCACTCTTAAACAAACGAGATTTACCCGAACTGACACGTGAATCATCGAAAAAGGTTAATATAATATATAGAATTTATAATTTATATCATACGTGAAATGTTTCGATCGAAATAAGAGACAGCGGCTGACTTCTCGGATAAAATAGCCAATCAAAACGTTTTTTTTTTTAATAATAAAAATATAAACGCTTTATGAGAATAAAGTGAGTTATGAATAAGGCGTAGAAAAAATGATTTGAAAACGTACGCCATTGCCTGGTTTTAGAAAAAAATGTTTATGTTTCTCGCGGGCACACTATTGAAATGTTACAAACCGCCACGAAGTTTTTAAGTGTCGTTCCGAGACGATTGCGGTCTTCAAAAAAAAAAAAAAACCAAAAGTTCTCCGACGGAAAACACGAGTGTTTTGTACACCGCACGAACTCCTCCTCCGCGAGGTCTAACAGCCAATCGTTTTTATCGTTTTGAATTTTTAAAGCGATCGCTATTAAAGCGTTGAGAGAAAAAGACCAGCAGGCCGCTCGTTCGGCTCTTTCTTATTCTTGCGCGTCTTACACACACACACACACAACGGATTGACTACATTTTCGCGACGATGGTCGATGGATGGACCTAACCGCGTTTCCTACGGACTGCTTTCAAAAAAAAAAAATCCCGGAAGTATATATATATGCAGGGGCGGACTGGCCAGGGAGGCGAGGGGGCGATCGCCCCCCGGGCCCTCGGCCGTGTGATATCCTCAATTTTTCCTTAAACTACTAAAATATACAAAACGTAATACGTACAATCAAAATAATATTCAAGAGAATCTATATCTACCCAGTGGCGGATTTAACAGTGGTTTAGTGGGCGATACCCAACACAAATTAGATTTAGTGGAACCTCGGGCCTCCATATAATGGGATTTATTAATTTCTTCCGTATAAATTAGTAAATTAAGTAGATAATAATACATTTTGGGCTCCTCAAATTTTAAAAACATCTTATTATTAGTACAAAGTTTTTTTAATTAAGTAGTATTCCTTATTTTAGCTGTATACTTCAACAACTTTATTATTTCTTGGATGACCTTTTTTTTTTCTTTTTTTTGCTCAAATAAAAATACGGGCCCCTATATAGGTTTGTGTCCCCCCGGGCCCTCCGACACCCAGTCCGCCCCTGTATATATTGGTAGGGGAGGGTGCTTGTCTCTGTTTTTGATAATGGGAAATCGTAAAAATATAAGTGCGGTTAGTAGAGGAAAAAAAAAAAAAGCTCACCGCACACGGTAAATAGTTGCAATTAGCGTTGTTGTCGGCGGCAAACGTTTGGCACGGCACGGCCGTGACGATCGGTCGCATGTCCACTATGACCGAACCGTCGTTGCAACCGTCCATACTGTCGGAGTGATAGTGATGGTTATTGTTATCTGCACTGTTTGTACATACGCCTGAACTAGCCGTGGTCGTGGTAACGGCGCCGCCGCCGCCGCCGGAGTGATTGTTTTGTCCACCGGCCGCCGCCGCCGAGTGGTGCGTGTCCGCCGACTGCGAGTTACCGCCGCCGCCGCCGCCCGAATTCGGTACGGACTTGCGGCGGAACGGTTTGCGCAACATGTCCACCAAACTGGACGTGGCCAGTGTAGTGGCTATGGTCATCATTGACGAAGCCTGACTCACGTTGCCCAACGAAGGCCTTTTTAACGTACCACCACCGCCGCCGCCGCCGCCGCTGTCCACCTGAAACAACGCACCGGCGGATTATATTATACAATGAGCGAAAATATGTTTTTCTCTCTCTAAAGAATATCTCTTAAATTTGTAGATAAACGGCGGGGGGGGGGGTTTTTTTTTCGCGGGCAGTCGATACATTTATTTCGAAAAACGACTCACGGCAATGTCGATGTCGTTGATGTCCACCTGCAACGACGGAAGATCGCAGCCCGAAGGTAATTCTTCGCAACCGATTTCGAAAAGCGCTTTTTTTATCACGTCCACTTGTTTCTGTAGCCGGTGTTCTTCGCTCTGCAGTTCGATCAGCTGTAGTTCGCTGTAAAAAAAAAAAAAAAAAAAAACTATTTAAAAACAATTTTCACCGAAAAGTGCCGCGTTCTCAACTGTGTCGAGAAAACAACAAATACAGACGAGTCCTCGCACAATAACCATCGGCGCGCACGAGAGTAAATGTATTAATATTTTCAAGTACGAATAACAATCAGACAAATGGCGAATGTCCAATGAGGCGGCCGCCCGCCCACGAGCCGTACATGCGCGGTGGTGTTTTCTCGTAACGAAATTTCGAATTTCTTTTCGCGAAACGTCTTTTCTTTTTTCGCTTTGCGCGGTAAATAATACGCGACTTATATTATTTATCGGGCGGCCCACGCGAGTGAAAAAAAAAACACGAATAAAAAAAAAACCGCTTTGAAATCGTCACATGTAATTCGATTTGAAATTCGATGTACAAAATAATGTTAAATATTATTATTAATAATAATAATAATAATAATGTAATTTTGATAACATTTTTTTTTTCCTTTTTCCGTAAACTCATCTCTTACAGTCTTGGAATTCGTACAAGTCCCGCCGCAGAGGCCGTTTATATCGTTCTGAATACCGATACGGAATAACTAAAATGAACTATCGGGCAGAGTTAAAACGTCTAATGCAATGACTATGACACACACATGTAATGACACCGAGGCCCCGTACTTGTGTGGTTGTTTACGTATTAAACTCGCGACTATTGCGAATTCAACAAGACGTATTTGCGATTATATTTTCATATTTGTAATTCGTAATTTGCCAGCTGCGTAATACGAAATACGGCCGAATCTCGCAGTTTTCGGAATAATAAGAAAAAACACCTACGGGTTACGACATTTCCGTCTGCGCTTGTAACTGGATTTCTATACGATGAAAACGACGAGTCGTATACGAATATCTCAATACTAATATTTAAAAAACGTCAAAACGATCGGCGGCGGTTAAATATTATCTTGAAAACGGTTCCAAATGAAACGTTAATACGAGTCAATATTGAATTTTCTATCGTACAATAAATATTATTAATAATAGGAAAAAATGACTCTACAGTCGTCCGAGATATGCGAAAAATTCTTCTACAGGCACGCCTATATGATTATAATAAACAAACGTCCGTATAAGGTAAATACAATACATAATATTATAATACAACGCAATAGCGTTTACGTTTCGACGCGTACAAGCACAATATTTATCGTGTTACAATTACAAAAAAAAAAAAAAAATAGAAAAAAATACGATCCGAGTACATTAAACATAAAAAAAAAAGAATTTTTTTTAAATAATAATTTAATAACACTAAAGTTTTTCTATAACATTGAAAACGACATAAGGTTCACGATAATAATCTTATCGTAACACTCGAAGCATATTTTTCTTTTCGTATTTTGTTTGTTAAAACTATATACTTTTAATTTTATTTTGTTACACTCAAATAAAGGATCGTTTTGATTTTACTCATTTTCCGCAATATGCGCGAAATACCACGACGAATATACTACAATTTTCACGAATATACTACAATCCGTCTCAAATTCTAACGTATTAATCGTCTATATATCGATCAGAAAAACCGTCTGTTTTTTTGCGTTTCGATTTTTTTTTTCTTTCTTTTTCAATCCTCTTAAATCGATCTAAACAGTAACGCTTGCTCAGAATTATAAAAAAAAAAATACGCATATCCTCGGGCGAGATTCAAAAAATATATATACACATATATAACTCGACAAATCGACTAAAACGTTTATTTATTATTTTTTTTTCCGTTCAACGTTTAAAAGATGAATCTCGATTGGATGTTATGTAAATACGCGTCGTGTTATTTTCTTAGGTATTAAAGTTATTTCTCGCATACATTGTTTTTTTTTTTTTTTTATCTGCGCAGCAATGTAATACGTCGTCTTTCGTAATGTCTCGAAGATTTTATAATTCCATAATAAATGTTATTCAATTTGTACACGTTTTGAATATTCGAACAAAACGACCGGAAAAATACAACGATTCCGGAAATGAATGGGAATCGTTTATTTTACCATCGTATAAACGTAATAATAACAAAAAATGTATTCTCAAGAAGTTCGGAAGCTTCTGTCCTCGTCTTGCACACACGCGTTATAGTAAAATAAACGTTTCGTACTCCCATAATTACTTCGTGATGCGATAAAAATTCTGAAAACGGATTTGAATTCGTCGTGAATTTTACTATAAAATGATTTTCCCACATTTCTAATTTCATCCCATAAATCTTTAAAAAATTACTCAAATTTAAAGAAAAAAATATGTATATTGCAATTTATAATCATATATTAATCAGATCAGATATATATTACTATTACGAAGAGTTGATAAAACGGGTTGAATTCAATTTAACGTTCTATACATAATTATACGGAGAAAAAAAATTTATATATATTCGAAAAATATAAATATCAATCGTTTCGGTTGTTTTTTTTATGTTTTTACGGTAATAAAAGTTTATTAATTGCGAATCCGGTGGACACACGCCTTTTGAAATATACCGATTTTCATGCGCGGTGCAGTTTTCGAAAGAAAAGAAGAAAAAAAAAACTCACCATTTGTTTTCCGATTTATTATCCATACTGGTCTCCATGGCGTCTTGACATTCTTTCAGCCGGGTCTCGAGTTCAGTCATTTTATTGCGCACCCAGTCCACGGTCAGGTTGTCGACTGCCAGCTGGTTGGCTTGCAGATGTCCGGACGTATCTCCCTGTACCAGAGCATCGTCGAATGCGATCCCCGCGTTGTTTCGATCAGTCCTGCGAAAATACCAACGCACGCGGATGTCTAATAAATCTCTATGAGAAACGGCCGTTTTACGCGTTAAACAACTATTAAATACTTCCTACGACGACGTTGTTCCATAAAAACACTTCTCCGAGTATACGTTTACATATGTATAATAAGTCAACTTTTTTTTTTTTTTTTTACATTTGTTTTCATTCCCAGGGGACAGGGGGAGGAGTTCGCGTTTTATTTGACGTAAAAGAAAACGAAGGACAAGTGAAAACGATGAGGAGACAATCGACTTATATCCACAAGCGTTTTTGATTGAATTCATAATTTCGAGTTTGCTTAATTTCCGCTGATAAAACGTCGCGTTTTCCCTAATAAAGGGAAAACAACCAGTTCAATAAAAATCCATAGAATCCGAATACAAGTTTAAGGTGCTTTTATTTATTATATAATAATTATTTTTGCTTTCGAATGATTTTGAACTGTACGGCGTTTATTCTTCGAATATTTTTATAATACCGTTTACGACATATCTACTACTGCTATTGCTACTGCTGCTGCTGCTGCTGCTGATATAAATCCCATTAATATGGTTAAAAGTTCACAAAAAAAAATCTGTTTGCAATTCAAAACTTTTAACGGTTTTACTGACTTTTTCGTATAATCGTTATACTCTTCGCACGGTTGTATGATATCCGTACACGATTCCATACGTAAGCCGATTTGCACAAACTCTTCGGACGCGGGATTCCATTGTGCGGCCAACTCGGTTAAAGCGTTTTTCCTGTAAGAAAGACGAAACATTCTTTTTTCAAAACTAATTCTACATATATATATTGTATACTGCTTAAGATACAAAAAACAAAATTCGCACTGACCAATCGGCAACGATGTTCTCCAGCTCCTGTTGATGGTGTTGCATGAACGCCGGCATCATCACCGTCTGAAAGTCCTTCTCCGATTCTTGGGCTTCGGCGATCAACAACACGTATTCGTTGTGCACGAGGTGCAATCGACGACAAGCCCTTTGGTATTTTTCCCGGACGTCGTCCAATTTCCTACCACCTCGGCCGCCTGAAAATTCGACCGAAAAAATCGCTCAATAATTGATGGAATGTCGTGGTGACGTTTGTTAAAAAAATCTATATATATATATACGCGCGAGTATAAAAAAAAAAAATATCGTCGGTCATATAAATACAAAATATAGTTTACTTTTGAAGAAATGCTCTTCGAATCTCGATCTCATTGAGCGATACGTTTCTAGGTGTTTGGTGTAATCCGCTTTTTTCCGCGCCAACTCGTCGACCAACTGAAACAACGAAATCGTCATCGAAACGTATTAAACAGTAGTTGGTAAATAGCGTAAACGGATTCAGACCTCGAATTTTCAGATGTCACTGACGTATAACTATTAGATATTTAAACACGAGAGAATTCATAAAGCTCCACGTTTTCGCACAAAATGGCAACTCGTGAAAGGCGGCTTATGATCCCACGTTTAAAAAAATAAATAAATAAAATAACCTCTAAAAAGTTATTTAAAGATAACGCGAGCTATTTGTTTTTATCGCGCTGTTTTTATAAATATTACATGATTTCCATATCAATGTTAGAAACACATTTAGAATAATGAAACGATACACTTTGAATTGCCATCAGTAACAAATACTATAACGAATAAAACAGATACGAACCGTTTGATTTTCAATTCAAATTTCAATATACATAATTTTTTTCATGGCCGCTAATTATACAAATCACCCTCTAATTGCGCGCCAATGCAATACTATACACATACATATATTACGATAATAATAATAATAATAATAACGATTATTATTATTATTTCCATTCAAAAGTTGTTGAATCACACCAGCAGTTAATGATCTGCGCGGTCCGTCACGATTAAATAATATCGTAACGTATTAATTGCAATTTTTTCGAACGTTGCGAAATCGGAAATTTCCATTTGAATTTTGTAATTTCGTCATAATAACGCATTACGAAAAGACGAGAAATATTGTAGGAAAATAATAATAATAATAATAATTTTAAAAGCAAAAAAAATCATATTTATTTCGTCTGTATTTTCTTTTTTTTTTTTTTTTTTTTTTGGAGAAACGATAATTTTTTTTTTTTTTTGCTATAAAAACAAAAAACTTTTTCGCGGACTAGTAAAACCAAAGTATTTATATTGATTTATTATTTTTTGATACCGCGAAAGTAACTATAAATATATATATTAGAAATATTAAAATGTGGAGGACACCGTCGACTTGTATAATAATAATAATAATAATAATAATTATAATAATAATAATAATTTAAACGATATTATCGTAACGTGACAATTATACATTATATAACTGTTGAAAGAGTATGAAGTAATCTCAATACTTCATTTTTGTGCGATTTTATAGATTAAATAATATAGTCTCAATAAATACGCGCAATAGGTAAAACAATCGAAAACCAATTTTTTTTTTTTCCTCGGTAACATATTATAACAGCGATTATGATATGTACGAAATCGTTCTGACGTCAAACGTTTTAAACGCGGAAAGAAAAAAATCATTTCTAGACGAGAATTATTGGGCGTATTCTATCGCCGCGTTGTAATTATTTTCCGAAATTTATTAAGAGGAAAAAACAAATAAACAAATCCGCAATTATAATCGAATTCCCGAACGGTCGTGACGATTTCGCGTAACCCGTACGAGCGCGTATGTTTGCGTGTATATATAATAAAAAATAAATATTTAAATACGCGTTAATAAAGTCTCGTTGTTATTATTATTATTATTATTATAATAAACGCGTAAAAAAAAAAAAAACCCCCGTATCACGTAATCCGGTCGTTGTATAATGGCGAATTTCGTCGCCAATGGAAATACCGTTCTCGAGCATATCGTCGAGTATAATTTAATAATGTTTTATCGCCAACGTGTGTGTGGCGGCGACTTGTTAAGTAACGAGAAACGTGTGTGCACTGTGTGTAAAACGATTCTCCACACACACTATTATATTTAATTACGTAAAAAAAAACAATAATAATTTTTCTTGCGTTTCGGACGACACGTTTTTCAATTTTTTTATCCGATCAATATTACACACACACACGCCAACGCGATAAAACAATAATTCGCAATACGAACGAAAATAACAATATTATTATTAGACGAGCGTCTTCTCCTCGCTAACACACAACGTCTGACGACGAAATATTAAAAGCGAAAAAAAGATAATACGCGTGTAATATAATTATTATTTGTAAATTTTTTTATTTTTTACATAGCACTGACTGCCACGGTGTACACACGCGCGATATTCTTACACAACGCGACAAACTCGAAACGTTTATAAATATAACCGTTTGACCTCCTACACGCGCGCGCGCGCGCACGTATACGAAATCGTCGTGTAACGACGACTACGACGACGCGTCGTCGTGTACGATAAACGAAACGCGGGATTTCGTTTTCCCCGTCCAATTTCGTCAACGTTACAAAAAATTCGAAGAAAAAAAGAATTTTTAGTATATTTTTTTTTCTCGATCGAACCCGCCGGATATGTTTTTGTTTTTTTTTTTTTGCATCGACTGTCAACAATAATTTTAGAAGAGAAAAAAAAAAATTGTTTTATATTGTCGCGATAAAAAAAGAATAAAAAAAAAAATATCGAAATATCTTTTTGGCATTTTGTTCTCTAACGATACACTGTAACGTCTCGGAAAACCGTATTTCTCGTTTTTACGTTATTTTAAAAAGCGGGATCGGAAATCGGTTCACAAGAACGTTTTTTACACATCGACAAATCATAATAATATTTTCGCACGTCACATAATATTAATATAGTAAACGTTTATTGTCCAACTGTGATAGTGCGATTGATTAGGTATTATAAGGATTTCGATGAATTCGCATCTTTCCCCCCCCCCCCCCGGAACGCTTGACACGACGTTTTCCAAGATTCAAATGTGTTTTAAGAGTATCGTTTTAACTAAGAACTTTTTTTTTTTTTTTTTTTTGAAAGGCGAGGGAATTTTTCGAAGTTTTTTTTTGGGGTAAATTTAAATTATTCAAAACAGGCTTATTTGATTTCCGTGTTTCGCATCGAATCACACGGATGGAATTCTTTTCTTTTTTTTTTTAAATAAAATTTAACTGAAAAATTAATAATTACACACGCATTTTTTGAAGATAAAAACATGTAATTGGTCTCTTTTTTTTTTTTTTAAAAAAAATGTTTTAGTCTAGTCATAAGGGCATTTTTTAAAGAGCTTTTTTTGTGATATATTTAAGACACTAATAACCGAGCCCTAGTTATTATTTTTATCGCGCATGTTCGAATAACAGACGAAAGCACATGGACGATAATGGTCAAACAATCTCGACCTGTAATTCATCATTTAAGAAGTCATTTATTATTGCGTCAAACGAGCCGTTTTCCGCTTGAGTTTTCCGTCTCGCAATATTTTTTGTCTCGTTAAAACCCGCGCGCGATCGAAGTGTGGCGAAATATATATATTAATATATATATATAGAGAGAGTAAGAGAGTTTAACGAACGGTTTTTTTTAAATTTTTTTTTTCATTCGCGTGTTTTTATTTAATACCTGTTTTTTATCGCGAGATTACCAGCGAGATTTTGGCTCGAATATCGTTTTGACAACCTCTAGATTTCAATCGGTCGGCTAAACGGTATTCGCTAAAACAGAGGAAGGCGTTACGTGGGAATCAACTACGATTTTTTTTATTTCGTGAAATTTCTAATATTAACGTACTCCAATACTTACAAACGCATCAACAATAATTGTCGTCATTGTACGAGTTGATGTGAGGATACGTACACACACACACACACACATCCTTCAGTCCTCGACAATGTCGACGGCTAAATTTTCATTCGAGTTCAAACGGATTTAGTCTCATCGCGACCGTTTTTACAGTCTTATCGTTTATTTACGACCAGTGTCGAAAATAATTTTGCCCACTCATACGCTTTGTACGACGGTGTACGTAACCAGTCGTTGTTTTCGGTGTGAAATCAATCTAACGCTGCAGCTACAGTTCCCCTGCTTGAATTCGAAATTTTCGAAACCGACTTATCTACGTCATCATCATCATCATCACCCGTATCATTTGTAAGTGATTTCGACTGGTTCTTTTTTCCGTTTGATTTTTCGACAACCTGTTCATTTTAACAACGGATTTTTTTTGAAGAAGACGAAATCGTATGTCGCCTCGGATTTGACACTGGAATCTTTGTGCGCGTTAACGCGTATTTTATTTATATATGCAATAACGCGCACGGTATACACAGTATAAGACAATGCGGTATAAATAATAATAATAATAATAATAATAATAATAATACGGTACCTACGCAAACAACGAGTGGTGTTATAAACCGCAGACCATATACCTAAAAATATATTACAACACGCCAGCTCAATGGCATTTCCGGAGATTAAATCGCGAGAACGTTTTTCGTTTTTGTACAGCGAACGGTAACACATATTTCAGATAGGTACACGTAACATTCGCGCGGATTTCAAAGACACGTTTTTTTTTTTTTTTAGGTATAACGACGATTTTCGTATTAAATACAAGGCTGAGCAACGACCGGGCCGAGAACGAGTTTAAATAGACCGAATATACGTGATGGTATACTAACAGTGTTTCTTTCAGACAATTTTCTCCGGGGGGGGGGGCATTTGAAAAAATCGGGGGGTCATTTATATTACATCAAGAAAAATGCATTTTTTGGTAATAATTACCTTTGTCTGTTATTATTATTGTGAACAAAATTATTAAATACACAAAATTTTTTGTATAACCTTTTAGCTTTTTTTTTTTTTTTGGTTCTGGTGGGGGTTTTAACCTCAGTCCCCTCCCCCATGTAAATACGTTACAGAAAAATTTGTCTAATATTTGGTATTTCTTTACGATTCTTCAAATTTTCTCCGGGGGGGCTGAGCCCCTCCGGAGAAGTGCCTGAAAGAAACACAGTATACTATTGGCGGTTTAAAACAATTGCTTTCGCATCGCCCCCCCCCCCCCGTCCGTGTCAGTCTTTACCGATTTTTATTGAAAACTTGAATTTTCAAAATCGTCAACATATATTTCATCCGAACACGTTCCTGATATTATAAATGTATAGCAAACGATGCGTAGAACGATTGTACATACAGAGGGAGAAAAACGATTTTACACATTTCATATTATATACGCATATGTTATACGAGCGCCTGCAGTGCCGTTGAAAATTATTAATATTTTTATTAATAAATGATTTTTTTTCGCCTAAAAAAATTTATTACTATTGGACACGGGGACGTCGATGACTTTTGGATTTTTTTTTTCTTTTTTCTAAGTACTTTTCAGGTGATACTTACTCAGCTAAAAACGCAATAATTCAATATAACATACCAATCCTAAATAACTTATATATTTTTTTATTTTTTTTTTTTGAACATTATTTAGGTTTTTTTATTTTTAACGTCATTTTTAAACCATTTTTCCAACAATCGCAAGACAATCCACGAGTTTAAATTATTATTTTACGTAATATTTTTTTTTGTGCTTTTTTTTGGTCACTTATATAATTTGAAATTCGTGCACAAATTTTAGTTTTAAAAAATCGTTGAGAAAAATTGCAAATAAGACATATAAAACGCGGCATGTAATAATAATGTACTAAATATACAGTAATCAATAGTCGGATAACGAATACGCAAGTATATCCGTCGTAATTAATAAAATAATAAATAAATAATATTTAATTTAATTTAATTATTATATCCTAAAGGTTATAGAGATTGTAAATTATATTTTGCGAAGGGCGTTCTTTTTTGTAGGTTTTTAGGTTAATTTTGTTTGTTTTTTTTTTTTTTTAGGTCACAAATGTACTATTTTTTTCCAAGGCATTTTCGTATAGGGCATCGAAATCCGGGCCTTAGTTATCACATATATGAGTATATATATATATACCCGATGTATATTATGTATAATCGAAGATATTTATTGTTATTATTATTATTACTATTATTATTATTATTATTATTATTATTATTATTATTATTATTATTATTATTATTATTATTACTATTATTATTATTATTATTATTATTATTATTATTATTATTATTATTATTATTATTATTATTATTATTATTATTATTATTATTATTATTATTATTATTATTATTATTATTATTATTATTATTATTATTATTATTATTATAATAAAATTATTGTCGTCGTTTCTTCTGTTCCCGTTCGCAAGTATTACGACGCGGTACACATTACGGTGGTCGTGTACTGTACTCGCATCGTCCCACGGCCGGACTCGAATACACACACACACACACGTCGCACTGGGGCATTATTTTTATTGAACGCGACACACGGACCTCCCCGGGCAGACCACCGTCGCCGGCCGTCGCCGCCGTCTCCTCCTCGTTTGGGAAGAAACAGAAAAAGTATATACGGACAAGTACGAGTGTATAAAAGGAAAAAAAAAAGTAGTAGAAGACGAAGAAGAAGAAGAGACGCGCGCATACTACACACACACACACACAAGTATTGCTGTACCACTGTACTGGCCTTGAACGCGGCGACGGCGGCGCACACGCCTCGTTCGAACGCGCGGGGTCCTCATTGTTCCGAAGAACGAGTACGAAGAGAAAGAAATAAAGAAAGAAAAAAAAACGGAACGAACAGTCGGGGGGTGGGTGGGTACACGCAGTGTGATTATATACACAAAAACACATATACGCGCGCACTGCACAGAATCACGCGCGCGCGATCCGTAATGTGTTATATAATAATAAACGGTACGAGAAAGAGAGAGAGAGACGACGAGCTTCTTCTTTTTCTTTTTTTTTCCTTATTATTATCATTCCGGGGGACACGGATTTCAATTCACAAAAAGTATCGAAATACGCGTTTAAAATGAATATACACGAGAGAGAGAGAGAGAGAGAGAGAGAGAGAGAGAGAGAGAGAAGGAAAAATGTTCTAAATAAAATTTAAAAAAATTCTTTAATTTCCCGATTGTTGTTAAAAGAAAATTCGATACGGTCCGTATAATTGGTTAGGAGGGGAGGGGGAAGAGGGCGAGTGTGACGTTATGAGTTTGAAAATCGTATATATATATGACGTGCACTTAACAGTATTAGTACGAAATTATACACTCCGATCTCCAACAAATTGTTTTCCCCTTCTCGCGTAATATTAATAAAAACACGGGTCGAAAACGTCAAATGGTCACCAAAAAAGTTGTTTGTCGTTAGAGAAAATGCTTAAAACACACACACACGCGCGCGCGCGTGTTGAAAAGTATCGCGTCAAGCATTTCAGAAAAAAAAAACCGCATCGAAATGAGCGAGAAGAATCGTTGAACTAATTTAATTGACGACGGGAAGAGAAAAAGTGAATAATTCTGACCATACGAATCGGTAAAACGTATTTATCCGGGAGGAGAAAAAAACGCGTACACGATAAATTTGCAAGTTACTGGTTACATTTAAATTTACAATAGTCGTTTACGTTTAATTCTCCGTAAGAAAATAACGATAGTGTATTAAATGTTTTTTATTGTACGAGGAGTTCGTTAAAAAAAAAAAAAAAAAATGTATCATTTATAATGTAATTACATCATTCCCACGCGAAAATATTAACATTCGAAATGCGTTAATATTGGAAATTTATATAATACAATCTATATATATATATATAAGCACGTATTTCGGTGTTCGAATCGTGCGAGGAGGTGCACATCTGAATACAATAATTATGTAAATATTTTCGTTACGTTATATACCTTATATACGAGTATCTCTCATTTTCGAGTTAAAATATAAAATATTGTAACGAGTTAGGTTTTCCAATTCTTACTCGGAAAAGTTTTTACAAATATATATATATTTTTTTTTTTTACTGTCCGACGATAAAATATGATGCACGTCGTGTTTTCCGCAATGGTTTTTATAAATCCGTTTGACCGTCTCTTACCTCCGGAACACAATACGTCGAGAGTTCATTCGAATAATACGCGCGAATATTTATTCGTCTACGTTGCAGTGTGTATAATAAATATCGCACTGTGTCTGCGTACACGACGATTTGTACGAACGAGTGTTCGAAAATAATATGACCGAAAAGCGATTTTAAAAGAGAAGAAAACCAGTTACCGAGCGCGGATAACGACAACGCGACGGTTTCTTCGGTTTATAAAAAAAAAAAAAACGCGTTTTTTCGAAAAAAAAAAAATCAGTTTATACGTATACGTACTAAAGTGAAATCAATTAGCCACTCTGAATGCGTATTAAAACGCAATCGAAGTATCGGATTTCCGATAATGAGACGCGTGTTTTGTCGCAGCTGACTCACTCTACACATTATGTTAGTTATAGAGATAATTGACGACGAGGAGTTACTGAGAAACCTCTGAGTATTTTGGATTACATGGATAAGCAAACGAGCCGTCTCGTAAATTTATAGTTACACATTTAAGTGGATCGATTTTCTCTCATCGTCTTGCGCACAAGAATCGTAATGAAACAAAACTTCCGACGCGCCGGATAGACCTAGCGATGCGATATGGATTCCGAAAACACAGATTCGTCGCGAATTTCACTATAGAATTACTTTGCCGTTTTTCAATCTTAAGATCTTCGAAAATTGATTATTAGTAAAAAAAAAAAAAAGAAAAAAAAATGTGTTTTCGTTTTGTTTTAAATTCGTTCGAGTAAGTTTTTCAACGGATTTATGGAAAAAAAAACCCCAGAGACGTGGGGGGATAGTGATTGTACGGTAAAATTCACGAAGAATTCAAATCTGTTTTCAGAATCTTTATCGCGTCAACTAGGTGGTCGATCGGTACGTTGGAAGTACGAAACGTTTATTTAGCCCGTAGCGCCTTCAAAGTGCTGCGGGTTGCAGGTGTCTCAAAACGTATTTTTTGATCATCTCTAGTTAGGCGAAAAAAAAAGATCAATTGACTCCACCACCGATTGTAAGTGCACGTACAGACATAAGCTGATTTTCGTTGTTTTAACGTGAAATTTCGGTACTCGCGTTGAACACTCGTCAAACAACACATAACAATATTATGGATAATATAAACGGAAAAAGTTTATCGAAGAAACGCAAAACACGGTGGTCGGTTTTAGTTTGGGGGAGAAAAAAAATCGCACTCGCGTAACATATATAATACATATAATATCTTTGTCGTCCGAGCAAATAATACTTCGGAACTGGTAAAACGAGTTTTGATATTTATTTTTTTTCTTTCTTTCTTTTCTTTTCTTTTCTTTTCTTCTGCTTCTGCTTTTCGTGTATCGACCGCATGCAACACACCAAGACTGGTTTTGGAAGTAACGTCATAACGTCGCTCGATAACGTCATCGTCATCGCATGTGTATACGAGATTCGTTAAACCGGATATCTTAATCTAATCAAATTACCATAAGTAACGTTATTATTGTAAATAAACCCCTTAATTACGATTAAAATAATTCACATTATTTTCCATTCATATAATATAATATAACAAGCGTATTGAATCGATCGCCGGATATATATTATATTTGTTCTAACTCGGTGTAAAACATCTAATTTAACTTAATAGGTATATTTAATACTTATAAGTCAATATATGCGGTGTATATAATTGAAAAACAACTGTTTAGCACATAATATATGTACGCATATATTATTATTATTATTATTCGTCTATCAATAGATATTATCGATGAAATTTGATTTTTTTTTTATATATATTATATTATAATATATTCGTCGTATAACAACAAAAAGAGAAACGTCGACTTTAAGTGCGCGTTTATTTATTTCGCGATAATTATTATTATTAATATCAATTTTGATTCTTATTCTCACACACACACACACACACGCACACAAGAATAATTACATAATATATATGTTATTTACAACACGTTTTAATGTTCTAACGATTGTTTTGTTTAAAACGCATTTTTGAGAATAATTATAGTGGATATAATATTATTATCGGTTAATTGAAACAACATTTTAAAAAAAAATTCTGGTCGTTAATTAAAATTATATTAGAAAAAAAAAAGAGCTCTCTAAAATAACGTGTATCAAATACTGTTTGTAGTATAATTAAACAAATAGATTATTAAACGCAAAATTCCTTAATTACGACAAATTTAATTGTTCGTGGGAACTTACAAAGTCACAAACGCAGTTGTAATAAATTTTATATCGGTAAAACGAATGGGAATTTTAAAACAAGTTGTAAAAAAAATAAACTGCACGATTTTGAAATAAAATTCTTTTTCTGTTTTGTTTTTTTTTTTGAAAAAAAAAGAAGCTAATCCGAAATTACTTTTAATACAAGCTATAATGACTCAGAAACTTTAAACACATACAATATGTAATATTTATGTGAATATTAGTTTTGTAAGAATTATGCATATTATAATGAAATATAAGTAAATTTAAAAATATTTGAAATGTACACATCATATTAAAAATGGTGTTTTATATCAAATAATATCAATAACGTACCATACATTATGTGTACACACATTTTTTTTCCTTTAACTCTTGTGTTTTTTTTATCGTATACTTACGTGTTATAATATTCATAATTTTCTCTGCGAAATTTTTCTCTTTACTCTGTTGTCGCAATTTTCCGTTTCCGTTTTAAAACACCCGCGACGATGACTTCTTTCACGTGGTAATACGGTAAACGAACAAATTTACGACATCGGCACACCTGATGTACTTTATTATTATTATTATTATTATTATTATTATTAATTCTCATTGGCCTATTGAATATTGTACATATTTACAAATTTAGCGTTTAATATACGCGTGTATTTGGGCGGACAAATACCTTGAGAATAATGTTTACTATAATACCGGTATTGTACACGAATATAAAAGCGGTTATTTGACACGGTAAAGTTCGTGATAATTACAGGTCGCGTTCCGTGTAGACGTAATTAAATGCGCGTTTAGTGGTACAGAGGACTTTTACTTTACCCGCAAAACACGTGCGTCGACGTTCGACACATTACACAACCCGTATTACAAACTTATTTGAAATTATTGAAATTTTTTTGTTTTAAATATACGATGTCAATAAGGAGTTTTATTGCGCGGCGAACAATACAGCCGAGCGAGCATAGAACAACAACAATAGTAATCGACACGAGTCCACGTAAATCTCGTTTTTTAATTAAAAAAAAAAATGTAATTTAAATTCTATTAAACGTCGAAGCGCGTACGTATTATATTTTAACCGAGTATACTTTTTTTTTAATAAATATATATATATAGAAAAATATTACCAATTAAAAAAAAAAAAAAATAGTATAGAAACCGAGGACTTATAAAAAAAATAAATATATATATACGCTTGAAAAAGCATCGGGCATTTGTATAATAATATCGTGTGCGATCACGTAACAGTACGTAATTATATGATTTATTTATAACGTGGCGAAACGAATAGACGGTAAAACGTTATAATAAATCATTATGAAATATACGTAATTAGAAATATGAAACAATCGTCTTGACCTTTCGTTTGTGCGCGTTCGTTTTTCGTCTTTCGGCTACTATTTTTGAGACTCGCGATGAGAATGCGAGATAATAAAAATTGCAGTTGACTTTGGATTAAACAATTCACGTGCGCTATGCACGAGCGCCCGCGGAAAATTGATCGGTAAGTATCGGGGGCACAATAAAATCGCTTAAAATAAATGTTACGCTTTGCGAATCTTAATTAAAATAAAATACTTAATGAAATAAGTACTTTTACTTATCGAAATGTTAATGAAATGTTTATTTTAATATGAAATTTTATTTATTAATATATGATTTATATATATAATTTATTAAAATATATGAAATTTTAAAGTCCAGGGGGGAAGGGGCATATGTCCCGTCTTGGCCCCCTCCCCTTCGGGGTGCCCACGCATCTGTGTGATTACTGGTATTATATACCGGCGAGCGAGAATTTTTACATAAAAATATTATTCTTTTTTATATATATATATTTATATGATAATTTTGGTCTCCGAAATACATGAGAAATTATTCGAAGACACGTGACCACCACCACCACCGTTTTCGAATTCCGTCTCGTTTAAACGATTGTTATTTCAAAAAAAAAAAAAATTAATTCGAATTAAACTGCAAATAACAAGTCCTTTTTTTTTTTTTTTTTGCTACATTTTTTTTTTCGAGAAATATTATTCGGAAATCGACTGGTGAAGAAAAAAAAAAAAAGAACAATTTTTCTACGACACGCGCGTTGCCATGTTACAGTGCAGTACTACGCGTAACAATGCGAGCGCGCGATTAAATAAGCACGCGCCGCCGCCTTCGCCTCACTCGGCTTGCATAACACTGAACTGGGTTATGGTTTTTACACCGAGACAAACTTACAAAACTGCGCAGCAACGTACCGTGCACTGTTATTATTATTATTATTATTATTTTGTATCTAATAAAATAATGTACATTAAATACACAGGTGGTACACATGAAAAAATGTAATTTGTATATACGGTTCGGACGAGTGAAAATGGGGAAAAAAAATTTAAAAAAAAAATTGTCCGTGTTATAACGCATTATGGAAACCGCGATTACGATATTTGCGCGCAAACGAACTATACGCGAATCGCGGTCAAAATCGAACAGAAACGTGTCTACGATGATCAGACACGAGTCAATTTGAACGTTTTAAAATTCTCTCTTTTTTTATTATTATTATTATTATTATTTACAAGACCGTTGAAAATCCCACTAAGTATACGTACTCGGTTGTGATTCGAAGGGGAAAATATGAAATGGAAACACGTACAGAGTCGATGAAAAAGTTTTTCGAATTTAACGAAAAATAATAATTCTTGAAATTGTTTATACAATATGTACTCGAATAGTATAAGACTGGATTTCTCTATAAAACGATTGTTAACGCATACTCTATAATACAATTTTCATAAGTATTCAATAAACGATGTGTTTCCTTCTGACCGTTTACCAAAGTAACTTTAAAGCACATCCCATTTACAGACCATTCGGGTTAAATGTATTTTATAGAATTGTGGTGAAAATAAAGGCCCTGAAGATACAATTTCGTTACTAATACACGTTGAAATTATTATCATTATGCGTATGAATTTTATATAGACAAAAAAAAAAATACAAAATAACGCGGGTTATCTTTTAAAAATGTAAAACTTAAAAAAAATCAACGATAAAAAAACGTTTACAAAAAAAAAAAAAAGTGTTTTATCGAGAAAAAATAATGTAACGTAAAAATTGAATTCAACGTTCAATCGACAGTTATAAAATATACACGACAAACGTATATTTTTTAATAATAATAAAAAAAAAAAATACAATTAACTCGGAATTTTATCGAAATTGCGATACCGCAATATACAATTTGACAACGTTCAAAATGAATTCGCTGTTTCGCTATAGAAACACGCGTTGTTATGACCGGGTACCCGACAAAACGTATATAATAAGTCGGATATCGGAAATTAAAAAAAAAAACAAACAAACAAAGACGATGATACTACGTAATTATTGGATATATTTTTTTTCTTTCCCAAGAGACCTTCGAAATATGCCATTCGCACGCTTAAGACACGCATAATATACGTGTACTTCCATACATAATTGATTTGCGCGAAATTTGTGATTTTTCAAGGGCGTACATACGTAAAACAGTTTTCCCCCGGTATTGTAACAATTTGAACGAGGATAAAATGCAGAACACAATGTAAATCCTATATCGGACTTTTTTTTATTATTATTATTATTATTATTACTCGGATTTATTATTGTAGAGATGCGGCGCCGCGGTCAAGGAGTCTCTCGCACTGCGCGTGATTTTTATATATTATTTATCGATATAAATACGCGCGTTTAATAAAAGTGATAATTTTATTTTTTATATATATTTAAGTCGAATTTCAGACCGTGAAACGTATGATATTTTATTAATTTTTATATCCGTCACGTGGGCAGTTTAACAATAGGTATTTGTTATTGTATAACCGAATACATGAGATTACACGAATTTCTGTCGGCCAATCAATTCGATACCGCGCGCCTATGTAAACATACTCGAAATAAGAACAATATTATTAGATTAGACACAGAGTAAAAGACAAAAAAGAAAAATTGTTTAAAAATATATATTTTTTCTATTTTGGCTCGGAACGAATCGCAATATTTTTATACATATATATTAATAAAAACAGATACAATAATATAATATTATTATCGTCTTAGGTACCTCGTAGAAAATAGAAAATATTCGCGTTTTATATATATATATATATATATAGCGAATTGATTAGGACGGGTATATCTACAAGTGCAGATTGAACGCGTATCAATTATTAACAGTGTTTTTTTTTTTTTTATATATACCACCGCTTCGGTTTAATACGTGAAATTATGTACAAATTTAATTCTAAGCGCAATCGCGAGATTAATTTACAATAAACGGCGTTACAAGTAGTTTAGAACGTAATTAACAACGTTTAATTAACAAGAGCATAATTATTATTTTTGTCCGTTACGAGAACGCGGATATAAAACATTAGACGACGGCGTGTATTACGCGCGTTAAACGCTCCGCACATGTTAATATTCATATAATAATTATGTTAATATACATAAATATTAGTGTAGTAAGAAATACCGAAAACCTAGACGAACGAATCGTATAAATTAAATAATAAAAATACAACGAATTGACCGTGTACAATGGACATTTAAAGGCGAATTCTAAGGCGATCGGGAAGTCGCGGTGAATAATTATTACATAAAACAACGGTAAACGCATTTTTTATGTCGTTAAATTCAGGAAGTCTCCTCTTGTCTCTTCCCTTGAACGTACATTATAATATATATGTATACGATTTAACGATTTTAACGGCATTTTATCGTGTTCGTATTCACGCGTAGTAGGTTTACAAATGCATAATATTTTCATCTGTTCGTGTACAATATTGTGTGAAAAGCGATTTGATTTTTTTTTTGCTACAGACCACCAATGTACCTGCGTACGTACGATTGCCTTAAACGGAGAACGATTAAAGAATTTAATGTTATAAACCCACATGTTTTGAATAATTATTGTATACAATATACTAATTCGTAAGTGTTTAAACAGACGGATTTTTGTAAAAAAAAAAAAAAAAAAAATATATATTATATATTCAATAAAAACGAGGTTCCGGTGAAATCAAATCGCAAAACGAAAATCAAAAAAATGTATTCTATTTCGTTTCCCCCTTTTTAGACACCGACTATATACTCAGAGTCGTAATAATTTTGAAACGCGTCCAACGGCGGGTCCTCAGGTTTATTATAATGTACGGGTTGTTAATGTTTTCTTTTCATTTTTGAAAATCGTCCAAGAGTCCATTCGGTTTCCGTGGTACGGTTTTATGCCAAAAAATTCAAATAATTTTCTCCTCCGAATGTGCGCGCGCGTAGTGTACGCGAGCTATTTTCGACCTGACAACCACCGCGCGGCGATGTCCCGCTGGCGGCCTATAACTCCACACCCCTCCCCCACCACACACACACAAGTTTTTCGATATTTCGTACTGCGAACTTAGAATATTTTCAAATGTCGATCGGCCGCAGAATCCACGCGTTAGGTCCGTTGTGAGTACGGAGGATTTTACATCGCCGGTGCGGTGTGTGATTTACACACGCTTCGATCGAGTTTAGGCATCGTTACTAATCTTATCGTGTATAACCACAATGTAATAATAATGTACGACGAGTGCCGCGTTTCCTGATAGTTATTATTTTATTAATAATATATTATACAGTGATCGACGGACGTTGAACAGAGGCGCGTGAACACGGTGATAACAGTGTAAAGATCAGAGACGTGTTGTTAGGATTTTGTCGCCACTTCCATTCGCTTAACTAATTTCGACGCGAAACGACACAATCCGTTCTTCTATGTTCTACGCATTGATTTCTCCACGTTTGCCGAATCCTTGACTTACTACTTCGTAATTATTACATTAAATACATATATTATGACATATTCCAGATCTGATTCTATGTAAAACGTATTGTTAAATTATTACGACGATTGTCTGCGGTCATTTTTTTTTAAATGTTATAAATACGTCCTTTACTCCCTTTAGGTCACTAAACGTTTTTTTTTTTTCTGTGAAGCGTTCAAAATCTGGACAGCACAACATTTAAAAACATTCTCAGCGCTATGTATCGACGAATGATTTATTGAATCATATATATATAAATACGTATCATACTAGGTACAATATATTAAATTCATTCGGTATTCGTCAGCACAATTATATAAACCATTAAGTTTCTTTTTTTTCTAATACAAAACCACTGAGGCGTTTTATTATAATATTATTATTTTCAAATCTGTTTCTATACATTTAAAACACGTTTAAATATATTTCGTTTGATTTCTTTATAGGTAATATTCTCCTAAAACTGAACTTATATAAAAATATTATGTTAATTTCCAAGTCATTATTATTCATATTAAAAGTAATAGCGATTGATTATTATTATTATTATTATCATCTAAAACGGGTTTCGCGCAGAATTCGATTTCGAATTTTTTAACTTCTTTTCAATTTTCATTTCAACGATATTATATTAGATGTAACGAAGTACTCGTCGTCGTGACGTTCACGCGAAAACGTCGTTAAATACGAATTGACGAATATCATTTCACAAACAGGCTCGTTTAAATCGAATGTTCAGTTGTTTAGCAATACAATTTGGGTCATCGAATAAAAATAGGTATAGGTACGTCTTAAATGTAAATCGAAATTCTTGACACACTCTTGCCAATATAATATAGACACCGTTTGAAAGTTCAGCACAAATATGCAGCAACGCGATGACGCTAATTTGACACGTGAAATCAAACACCGACAATAATTTATTATTATAAAATATTTTCTAAATGTCCGTACAAGACTGCCAGTTGATTTTTAGTAAATTTAATACACACGATAATGTAAATAATATTATACAGCCAAAATATTGTACAACAAAGTCATTAGGTGTAGTAAAATCGAATAGTGGTATTACGATATTTGATACGGATCATATCGATTAGAACTCAGTAACGCGTGACTACTCTTTTTAAATTTCTTATATAGAAATTTTATAACATTTACAATAGCGTGCATAGAGTATATAATTTACGATTACAACCTTACAACGAATTCTCGTGTATTAAACGTTAAAATTATCACTTATAAAGAACGAAGATATTAAAATCTGTAACTTCTAGGAAAACGTTCAAAATTGGAAAAACTATATTTAAAAAAATTTTCATCGCGTATATCTATATATATATATATAGTGAAAAATTACATTTCCGGTATAAATTTCAAGGTTTTAAATCTATTATATTTGAGAAATGCCGGAGAAATATAAAAACGAACGTATCGACAAAATATCGTTATATTAACACAACTTTTTGCATAGTTTAGAAACTATTGAGAAAAATGAATTCACGTAAAATGTATCTTCTTCTTCTCCTTTTTTTTTCTTATACTTATATGTATATACTGATGAATAATTCATCGATTATTATCTCGTATGACGTTCGTCAGATACGAATTTTTTTTTTTTTTTTTTTCTGAAAGGCTGTTTAAATATTTGTATAAAAATTACTTCCGATACTATCAATATTGTAATCGTTGAAGTAATAATATGTCTAAAAATTACATGCGCGTAATATAGATTTTAGTCTACAAACAATGTTTGTCTTTGTTTGTATTGTATCGTTTATTATGTAGGTAAGTCGCGAATAAGAATTACACAAATACTAAAATTGTTCTGCGCGCCTGTGAAAAAATCCTGCGCACGCCTATGCGCACGTAAACACTCCCTGTACAGCGATCACTCCAGGGAGTCTGCTCCGTGTGATTATTAAACTCTACTGTACGAGCATATACACTCGAATAACACAATAATATATGTATCGACGTGTAACGTTTTAAAATATTTTTAAAACTTAAAAGACATAATAAACAGCGCAGACCTCTGTTTATACGCGGACACTCCTCGTTCCACATTTTAATAACACAGGCGAATTACTCGATGATAATTCCTATAACGTTTTTTTAAATCCCCCGGCGAAATTATACACTCATGTCGACCAGACCAAACATAACCTGCAGACACAAATGGCATAACAAACACACAAACGTATTTTCGTACAACTATAATAATGTATGGTCTTATAGCGTATCGATACGTAAAATATGTGAAATAAGTATAATATCGTTATTAATATACTCGTATACACAATGCGTTTCTGAGCGATTGAAATTCGAAAAAACGCCCAAATAACAAATAGACGAAAAGTGAAATACACGCATAATTCGTTTGATAGTGTTGTCGACTTAAAAACGAGTTATCTGAAATATAGCCCAAAATGATTTGAATTTTATTAAACGATTATGGATTTATCGAGTGCGTGCGTGTGTTTCTAAAAATAAAACGTATATAATAAGAGTTCTTTTATAATATATCGACAATTCTTCTTTTTTAATTAATAGTACACCGGTATACGTATATAACAACTATAATAATCCGTGACCGGATACCAAAAATCCGTATTAAATAATTTTTTTTTATACGCGCCGTTGTGTATATTACACGATTAATCGATATAACCTTAAAATTTTACTGATTTTTATCGTAATAACGCGAATAAGTATTTGCGCAGCAGTTGTTATTTTTCAATACGCGAGTTATTATTTCTCCGGTAATTTTATTCAATCGCGGAGACTTATTATTATTTTTTTTTTTTTTTATTCCTTCTCCGACAGTATTCGTCTAAGAATATTATTAATTATAAAAGTACGTTGAACAGATAAAAAAAAAAAAAAAATTCGCAATATTAATAAGTAAATATATTACGTAATAATGTTTTATAAAACGCGGGCAATTATATATCGAATTGAAAATGTCAATCAATGAAATCGACGAATCGTTTCACATTAATAGTGTTGTATTTTTAATAATATATATATATAATATATATAAAAAATACGTTTAAAAATCACTCGAGATTATACTATAAATACTCGGAAGGAAAATGTGAAGATATCGTGCGGATTCCATACACACGCGCATAATTAATGCTCGCATGTTCTGACAACACAACAATTGCGCGCACATATTTAATAACGATAATATAATTATTATTATTATTATTATTATTATTATAGTGAAACCGGAAAAATTTATGCCACGCACAACGACGTAACGGCTAAAAAAATATTATTTTTTTTTTCCTAATCAACTCCGTATTGTTCGGCCCGCCCATCGCGGACCGGAGCTGGTAATAATTATAAATTGCCACACATCAATATGTGTATGAGTGTAATGAATAAACGCGGCGGACAACACAATATTACATTCTATCGTGTTCAATCGACACGATTGTACGTTTAAGAAAAAACAAACAACAGGAAATTTTCTAAACGCGATTATAATACACGCGCGAATTTAATATTTCTTTTGGCGTTACGACAAAACGACGATTATCTGAATGATGGGTTGAACCACGGCGACACACGCGGACTGAAGTGGACAGTATACAAATTTACAAGAATGCACGTTACTGATGATTGGGGCTTACAGGAGTTTGTTGCATCAGATGCTCGTAAGAGCACACGACAATTATAATACTATCTGGTTTTATAAATATACATTCATAATATTCGTTCATCGTTATTCATTGATCTAGTGATTTTTTTCGTATAAATGCGCATTTATTTTTTTAAGGCACCAAATCCCTAGCGTTACTAATAGTGTTCTCAGAAACGGGGACCTTTGAAAGCGGCTCTGCAGCAGATTCGGCTCCGTGCAGCCCAATAATTAATAATAAACGATATTGTACTTTTCATATTTCGAAATATCTCGTTTTTAGCTTATATCCATCGTACAATGCACTTTATGAGAACAACCTCGGCCACACAGTATATCAATTGAAAACGTACGTATATTTCATATACATGTTCGATTTTAAAAAAAATCGTCGATGTGCGGTAAGAGTGTATCGTCGGCTTGTGTTCGACGATTTTCAGACAGTCGAGTACACGTGCGCGATAATAAGAAACCCGTAACACACCGAAATACGGATTACGCGTAATATTATAATTATGTCCAAATAATAGACATATTGTAGGCGCGAGAGAGAAAAAACGAAATTCAAACGCATCGTTGAGACGAAAATAATACCGCGTACAGTAATGATTTTCTGTATTACGTAACGCGTATAGAGGTGAACGGCGGTCGGAACAGAAAAATAAACAAACTTACTCATTAGTGCGCGGTTGACCGAGGAAAAAAAATCGTAAAAAGACGAGGGAAAAAAATGGGAATAAAGAGTGAAAACAACAGAAAAAAAAAAAATAAAAATGTATAATTATCGGTATTCGGAAAGAAGAAGAAGAGAAGAAAAAAAACGTTTTGTCCTGCGGTACACACCGCGCGTGGTTTCGACAATTAGGAACCGCTGGGCCGCGGTGACATGGGAAAATAAAACGTGTGCGACTGTGACGAGAATATACTGAGGCGAGAATAATGTTCAGTGTACTGCGTTGCACGAGACAAGAGATATGATTAACCGCGATAATATTAGGCGTTTGTAGGGAAATATAATAATAATAATAACGAACGAGTATGAGAAAAAGTATAAATAAAAACGAGTAATAATAAGAAAGTGTATATAATATGAGAAAAATGTATAACAGCGCGATGCGAATGATAAGAGAAATACGCGGTCATCCATATAAATATATATATATATATATGTATAAATTATTATTATTATATAAAAATAATCGTAAAAATTAATGTATTAAAAAAAGATCGCTATAACCATTTATCGACTGACGATGGAACAAACGAAATTCCCGAGCCTATATACGATATATATATATATATATATTAGATGCAGGTATCCCCTTCGATGGCCTATTATAGTAGCCACAGGCGAAACCGTATTAACTTTAATTAGCGTTTATTTCGAGTGTAGAATCTCTATATAATAATAATAATAAAAAAAACTATTATTAATGTATAAGATATAGGACCACCTTGCAGCCTCTTTTATTTCTTTCAATAACGATAACCGTATAATTGGCCCGAGTCCGGTCTTCAATGCAGACTTCTCTTGTATATACGTTCTACTTGTAAAATATAACCACACGCGCGAACCGTACGGAAAACGTTCAAGGCTATATAATAAACGAATCGGCTGTGCACAGACTGCACGAACGAGACAATATAAAATCAATTTAATATATTATATTATACGGAAACTTTTTATTAAAAATATTATTATTATATATATATGATTTGAAAATAACGAAATCCGTTTTCTTTAATTACGTACGGTTTTATAAAAAAAATATTCCTCTAAACGACACTTTTTTTTATTATTATCTTTACCGCAAATTTAAAACCTCTCTCCACTTACCACGCACCTACTCCGCTCCTCTTCCGTCCACATAACTCAATACAACATTCCGTTTCAGACCTATATTTATTCTCAATCCGTTTTTCTCCGAAACTATTAAGAGGCCCCCGCCGAATAATCCGTGTTTTTGATATTATATTTCAGTACAGTCCGGATAGCGATTTATTTTTATAACACATAAATAACAATAACACCTAATGTTGTGATGTTTTCTCTTGCGATTTGAAATAGACACATTCGACGTTTATTATTATTATTATTATTTTTTTTACTATGCTTCGGGGTTTTTTTTATTATTATTACCGATCATTGGAAATATTTTTAAAAGTTATACGCGACAGTATATTGTACGCAAATGCGAATGCAAAAAAAAAAAAAAAATCTTTCGCCTCGAATTAAAAAAGAACGTTTCACCGAGGTCATATCAACCTACACGCACATCATTTCAATACGTTATGCGGCGTAAAATCAACAGGTTTCGATTCGCTTTTCTCTTTTTTTTTTTTTTTGTAAGTTTTTAATAAATTTACATTTGTGAGAATACGAGTTACAAGAGCAGCTTTCAAAAAAGTCGTGGAGATTTCTTTGCAACCGGGACGTTATGAGATTACGAACAAGGATGTTTGAATTATGCGAGTTTTCAAGCGGTTAGGTTAGGTTAGGTTAGGTTCAACCGTTGGACAGAAGAGGAACACACCGCGAAGAAGACAGTATATTTGGTAAACGGAGGAGGGGGACAAGGAGACGTCGCCGCAGCGAACTTTGCGCGCGCGTGACACGTTTCTCGTGGCCCGTCCGTCTTTGAGAACGACCTAACCTCGGGCACATATCATTATAACGAGTGTAGTTTCGGAAGCAGCCAACTTTTTCGCTCGATTTGTATATGCACAACGCGGACACGTTTACAGTGCCTAAGCTGCTTTCATTGACCGCCGGGCGATTATTAGCCGATGATGATGATGATAATAATAATAATAATAATAATAATAATAATAATAATAATAATAATAATAATAATAATAATAATAACGGCGTGTATTCGATATCGAAACACGCCACGGGAACGTCGGACAAAGCGGAAACAATTTTGATTCGGTATACGGATTTCTGTGCCAAAAACTCTAGTGTCGTAGAGCCCGACGAGTTATGGATGCTACGCGGTAAACCATCACATCGATTCCCCTGCCCCCACCCACTCGTTCCATTAATGGATTTGAGAAATGACGTACACTGTTTTATTATTATTATTATTATTATTGTAACGTTTACCGCGTATAAAATCAAACGTATATTATATTCGTATTCGGTTGACATTAAAAATTAATTTAGAAAACGTATAATGTAATACGCGGCGTCATGCGCTGAACGTATAAAGTATTAATAATAATAATGCATACGTTTCGTATTATATTTATATAGAATTAGCGATTCCGGTATACACACGTGACAACGCGGTTACTTTTACAATATTAAATTATTCGAATAGGCGCATAGACGACACGCATAGTGAACATCGCACGGGTGTACCACTCTCGTTTCCGAATTTCGGATTCCGACCGGGAATCGTATTCGGTTTTACTGCGACGATACATTTTTTTTTTAATGCCTGTATCGTGAAAATCCTAAGACGAACAAGGAGTGCTTTTCGTAGTGTAGACGTGTTTCCGGGATATTATATACGGAGAGCGGAATCGTGTCTACACTATGAGTCGGTCAGGTACATTATTGTAGACGGATCGATAACACTCAATACTTTGTTGTCGATCGTCACGAAAGGGGGGAAAAAAACCTATACCGAAAAATTACATATAAGAACGCGATTTCGAAATCGAAATCGATTATCCACGTCGTCGTTATTCCCTTCGTGATCTCGAAACTAATGCGCGGTTATATGGGAACGTTCACGCCGAATACACATATATTTTATATTAGGGAAAAACGATTTTCAAACAATTTCTAACTATCGATACTGCAGCGATTATCAGATTTTGAGGTAATTCTTTCGGTTTTTAACGCTTGAGAATACGTACGGTCGTTGTTACATTTCGACTGCACGACGAGAGAAAAAAATCTCGAAAATCTCAATTCTCTTTCTCAGCTATTCCGACGACAAAACGTATTTATTAATAATAAATATTACACCGAAGCTTCGCTGAGAATCGTATTATTTTTTTTTCACCGCGTTGCTTTCAAATGTACACAGTATAACAAACACTAATAAGCGACACGCGCAACAAAACGGTTTTTTTTTTTTTTTTTTTTTCGTACATTGTCTACTATTCTCTGACGAAACTACGTTTCCATTAAAATATTCTCGAGTCACATAACTCATACGGACCTTTTTTTTAAAAACGTTATTTAACGTAAGCAAATACACTCAAGAACAATAATAATATAATATACAACAAGCACGTGTACGCAGAAAAATGTATAGAAATTTTTTTTTTTTTTGCTTCTCCTTAATCGTCTAAACGCAGTGCGCTGCGAGAACGCGCGATTTTTCTAACGAAATTTTATAACCGTTTCGAATTCATTACACGAGCAATAGAACTGTCGTTGACTGCGGTTGTATATTTTACAAAGCGTTAGAATCGATTGACGAGACGAATCCATTTTTACACATAAGTATGGGGGGGGGCAAAAAAAAACTAAATAATCGTACGGATTCCGCGTACACGGTCTTATGCGCGTATTCCCATCACGCGTGTACAATACGTCATATAACGCGCGCGTCTTGACGTCGTACACAACCCGCTCGCAGCTCGTCAATATCGAAAATAGTATTTGTATAGATCGATTAATTATTTACAATACGTTTGTTTTTATTATGTTTCCAAAAACAATAACCGCGAAGGTCAACACGCGTCGTTCCGTTCTGCCGGCCGAGGTCAACAAACCTTCACGGATTTTCGCGAGTGAAAAAATTCTTTGAAATTTTTCCCGCAGTTACCGCGCGTAAGAAATTAAGACGACTCTTAGGATTTTCATAAAAAGGACGAGAAAAGAAAAGAAAAAAAAAATCGCTTTTCGCGAGTATATTACGTCATACGCATATACCGCTTTAAACACCGGGTTTTTACACGAAAACTCGCATTTTAAAAATACGGTTTTTACAAAAAAAAAAAAAAAACCGTATTTTTTTTTTAATCTCATAAGAATCAAAAATATTTTTGAACAACAGTAATCGTCGTGATTTATTTTGAGCAAAAACGTTGTGCCTCAACAAGCGCCCGTGTAACCTTTGGAAATTTCGTTTTAAACACTCGAATTTTCGAATATTTATTTTTGTTTTGTATTTTCGCGGTTAGGTTAGAACGTTGCGCGTTTGCCGCGTCCTCTCGAATTGCCGATAGTCGTCCGTATGAAAACGAGCGCCAATTGGCACTTACCGCACGTTTCCGTATAGGAATCTGGGCTAATGCGCGGCCAGTAAAAAAAATGCCTATCATATATACACAATGCTGCAACTATACATAGATTTCTTTTTTCTTTTTTTTTCTTTTTTTTTTTTGTGGAACTATTACAGAGAAAAGGGGCCCCTAATTCTTATTTTTAATTATATTTCGGTACATTATGAACGATTTTTATTATTATTATTATTATTATTATAACACAAAAGTAACAGAAAAAAAAAATTAAAAATTTTAAGTAAGTACATTTAGTATTTATGCCCTACACAATGTTTTTTTTTTATTACGCTGATCAAAGACCTGTAACAATATTATTAAAGATCGTACGCAAAACCCGAAAGTATATTATTATTATTATTATATAGTGAGATAAAAAAAAACAAAAATATTAACTTTTACCACAAATTAAAACCTTTGCTCACAGCCACACTTATCTCATAATTATCCACTTTTCCCGGACGCCGTGCGTATTTTATTTTATTTATCGACTTTTTCTCTTTTTTTGATAATATCAAATATTTTTTTCTTCACGTCCAACGTTCATATGTATTGGGTGTAAACGTACTCCTCGGTGTACTAATATTGTATACGGGACCGCAAAAATTTGCCTCCAGGACCTTCTTCCCTTCTTCTCCTGGATTATTACACCCTGGTTACACCCGTGTGCGGGACTTACCGCAACTGGTCATAAATAATAATTAATATACCACATAAAATTATTGGTAAAATGAGGTTTTTCTTATTTCTTCTCCAAAACCATTACGTATTATTATTATTATTTATTTTTTATTGTTTATTTCTACGTCACGCGACAAACGGAATAATTATTACCGTTCCCCCGCACCCACTGACCCACCGTCTATGGTTTTACACGCGCGCGTATACAATAATATGTGTAATTTTTTTTTTTTTCTCTACTGTCGGCCAATCAAGTTCACTGTGCAATAACGACGGAAGGTCAACGGCCGGTAGTAGTTAGCAGTAACAGTAGTAGTATTACTCGTCCGCGACGCACATAAAAAAGAAAAAAAAAATACCTATCATCGGTTACAACCGCTTAATCGTCGTCGTCGTCGTCGTCGGTCCGACGGAAAAAGAAATTCCGTTAGAAAATTGTACGTTTCGATACCGGACAATAATAATAATAGTGATACGTATTAAAATAAACGACGTGACGTCGTCGTCGTCGGAGGTGAAAAAAAAAACGCGTGCGAAACGGACGGGAGAAAAAACCCGATGAGAAAAACGTATAGAAAGTAAAAATGATTTTTAACGCGCGCGCGCGCACCGAATAATAATAATAATAATAAAAAAAAAAATTAATAAATTGCCAGTCGCGTTAATAATCGGTTATTTATTAATAACTTTACTTTTTTTTTCGTAAAAAAAAAAAAAAAAAACACGTTTAATAATCGCCTGACTTATAACCCCGCACGGTGTATTTTCATAAATATCCTACAAATCATTAACGTAATAATAATAATAATAATAATAATAATAATAATAATAATAATCGCGATGACTTCGGCGGTGACGGTCGGCCGACACACCGCGCGCGAATCGACGGTAGGGTGACGGGACGCGGCGAGAAAGCACTTTCGTCGCGACGACGAGTTTTAGTTGCGTCGTGTCCCCCGGAATGTTGTCCGGTACCACGCGGACCACCCGGACGACTACGAGACGGTGTGGCCACGACCTGCGCGCTGCTGCGGTCCGAACGGTCCGAAACCCCGCGCAGATGCCGATCATCAGCAGATCAAGGTCACTCCGAATGAAAAGAAAAACAAATGAGTCTCGCGGAACTTATTAAATATGATGTAACGCGAGCGCGCGCGCATTCCGGCGGTGAGACAGGATACGGATGTCCGGCGAGAAATCTTCGCGTGTTATTAACATTTTAAAACATAAAGTTGACCCATTCGTTTTCGCAGATCGGATCCGTTTTCGTTTTTCGTTTTTTTTTTTTCACTTTATTTCGCGCGTTTGTTCAGCTCCCGCCGTCCAACGACACTTCCCGCGCCGTACCGCCGACGCGTATTTTCTCCGCGTGTCGACAATAATAATTGTATTGGAGACTTTGCGCCAAACCGACCGGCCGACGTACGGACGGACACTCATTAGGAATTATATTCTTCGCGTTGGACAATAACGGCGAATAACGCGATAATCGTCTCTCGTCCGCAAACAATTTGCCCCGGTGTACGAAGAATATGGAGAACGCGGCGGATTTTCGTTTTTCTCGAAATATTTGTTTTTTGCGATTTGCGCACTTTTCTCGATTAACGTTAAACGGCCGAAATTCATAAACGACTTGACGCGCTGTCAGGTACACGTCGTCAGCAGCAAGACGTGTATTTGGGCATTTTCGATTTTCGCACGAGGCGGGCAGGCAAACGGACAGGAAGAACGATGTAAACCAGGCAAGTGGGTCAGTGGTTTCAAGTTCGACGACGGCACTTGACGCGCCGCGCGGTTGCAGCTCGAACAAAATGACCCCGTGGGCGGTGCGCGCCAGTGTTCCGCGCGGCGCGGCGGCCGGACGTATTTTTCTCCTCTCGCGGTCTTCTTCTCGTTCTCGCGGATAACGCGCTCGCCGGCCCGGCGCGCTGTTCTCGTCCGAATTCCGATCGTGTTTTTTTATACACTCTCGTCAAAAAAAAAAAAAATTCAGAAAACGGTAAGTTTAACACGGATGCAGTAGAAAACGACGCGAAAATTATTATTATTATTATTATTATACGACGGACGCGTTCAATCTACACGAATATATTACGAACGGTATATAAATGCGATTTGCACGGCCATTTAAACGACTGCTGTTTGAGTGATTGGGGGGAGGGGGGGAGGGGAAATACTCGTCGAATATAAAACGAGACGTTTTAAATAGTATATACACCGGGTGAATGTTTGTTTATCGTATAAATCGAACGAAGAAATCAAACGCGTAATAAATTTTAAAAAAATATTTGGTTAAAAAAAAATTCATTCGTTATTGTACACAATACGTTCAACGATTTATTTGCCGCGGCGTTTTTTTTCTTTTTCTTTTTACTGTACAATAATATTCGCGTGATTTTCTCCGCGTACATTTATAGCGGCGGTAGTGTCCCATAGCGATTTTCCGATATTTTCGTTTTCGCTCAATGTCAGCGCTGCACAGATGACAGAGGCCTATTTGTTCGTATGAAATAAATCTTAAACGCTTTCGTTTTTTCTTTTCTCACACGACCCCGCACCGCGTTTTCGAATAAATTGCCTAGACCTTTACAGCTCGCCGATTATTTGCGTATGTATTTTCATTGAAACGTCTCGCGCGCGGCACACGGTGAAAAATTCCTATGTTTTTTTTTTTGTTGAAAATTTAAATCCACACTTTCGCGTTTGAATGTTTTTTTTTTTCTCGCAATCGGTTAATACGACACGCGCGTATGGGCGCGTCATTTTTAACTCGTTATAAACAATATGTTCACGGGGAACCGAAATAAAACACCGTATCGTGATAAACTGGTAGTAGTATTTTTTTTTTCTTTTCACTTGGTACACCTATAGCGGTTATTTTAACCCGGGACTCATACTTATAATTTTCTTCCGCCTCCCGTTTCACGAAAAATTCCTGGCTATATACTTACTACAGCGCCACTGCGGTTTGTATACGACGTATCATATTTTTATACATTTTTTTTTTTTTTTTTATCTATTTAATAACAGCGTTTATGTACTACAAAAAAAAAAATAATAATAAAACACATCTTCTACACACACTCGAGGTGTTGTAATCTACCCTAGAATTAAAATACGATTTTTTTTTCAACCTACCGACGTGACTCCTCGATGATAATGTAACACGTTTGTACAACGAGTTATACGCGTATATATATATATGTATGTAACTAGTTAAAATATTTTACATTAACTATAAGAATATATATATATATAACCTAACCTAACCTTTACACTGATTTATATTACTTATACATTGCGTGTTATACGATCACATTTTACAGTTCAACGACCCCGGATTAACCCATTCGCTTTATCCGTTCTCACTCTCACTGAAACCTCGCGTTCAAAATGATGACAGTAACCATTCGTGACTATCCGTAAGCCGTTCATAAGTTTATATAATAACGCGCACGGTGGTGTGCTCGTAGGGTGCAGTTGATTGTACGACGTACACGCTCTCGAGATTTTGTTGAAAAATCACGCGGTTAGGTCTTGGGGAACGGTTTAGTTTGTCGGGGAAAAAAAATTATATATTATTATCGTAGTCAACCGTCAGTTTCGCACGCAATCTACCATTACGCGTCTCGATTTGCATTTATTGGTCGTCGAAACGAAACCGTTTTGAAGAAGAACTTAAAAAAATGTAATTTTAATTTAATTCCCCTCGTTGTATCTCTCCTCCTCCTAACCTATTATGGTTAATAATAGATGTTAAGGGCAGGGGCTGATTTAGTACGTCATATGCCTACAAAAAATAAAAACTACAAGAACACCACCGTTGCCGCTCCATAACATCCATTATCAATAATACTGCAGATGCGACGTTTTTTCCTCCCGGTTTTCTCGCGTGACGTAAGATACGCGCAACGGATTATTTTTTTTAACGTTCAATGGAAAATCGAAAAGAAAAACGATTTTTCCAATATCGCGTAGAAATGAATATCTAATATAAAAAATCAGAGTAAAATTGCAAGACCGTATTATTAAACGTTTACTGGTCAGACCTATTGCAAAAAAATTACGGAATAATATATTACATGACGACCGGTATAATACGAAACGCGTTTTACGTTGAACAATATTTGTGCTTAACTATAAATATACGCGTATACACGTCAATAATAATAATAATAACGAAATTTATCCACTGGCTCACTTACGCAGACGATATAATAATATATTTCGTTTCTTTAATTTTTTTTTAACCAACGTAGTTAAACTCAATGACGGTTTTTTTTACACGCAATACGTATTGTACACAAATAATTATTTGGTTATTTATTTATTATTATTACTAGGATTTTTTAACAGTGAGTGTTGACAAAAACGCTTTAGGCTTGAAACTCGGCTTAAAACAAAAAAAAAAGTCTGAAAATCGACTTTGTGGGTATAGCGTTGCTTCGCACGTTTACCAAGAGAACTTGCGATATTTCAATTATTACCGATCGCTATTAAAAATAATTTTTTTTCAATAACTTAAAATTGTGTTTAGTGTTCTAAGTCATTTTACTCGATGGTTGTAGCACAATTAAATTTTTAAATTTTGGTAGTTATTTCGATATTACTTACAACAAAATGTAATTGAATTCAAATAAAACAACGTAAGTATCCGAGTTATGATGCCTGTATTGTGATCTTCAAAATCATAATTATCCCTCCTCCCAAAAATATTCATTTACGTTTCGGTCAAGTTATTGGAGCCGATGATCGACGCTGTAATTTGAAGTATACTCATTTGAACCGGTTGACATTTTTAATCGCCCTTAAACTTGAAGTTTAGTCAAAACTAAACTTATCCACAACGTAACGCACAATGTGTGTAATTGTTAAACGGCGTTATTTTAAACAGGTCTAGGCAGTAAAATATCTTCTTTTTTTCCCCCGACACGGAAAAATCACAATAAATATGTTCTGTATCGCATTCGTTTATATTATTATTGTCGTTATTATATCGTACGATGGGGAATAAGTTGAACATATCGGAGCCTATAGATAACAAAAATAACACGTTTTGCCACACTCGAAAACCGTAATTAAACGAATAGTCGTTCACGAATAATAATAATAATAATAATAATTTAAATAAACGCGCGCGAAACGTTTAATCGATTATTATGTTATTATCGCGCGAGAATTATATATTATAAAAACCGGCGAAACGAACGGGCGGGATTTTCGTGTTTTCTGTTTTTTGATTTTTTTTTCCCCGACGTCGTTATTCGTCCGGTCTCGACATATTTAATATCTCGACGTTAAATTCGTCGGTTAAACATTGTAAACGAATTTTGTGTATGTGTGTGTAATATATAATTCGTGTATAATATAATAAGAGGACAAGCAGCTGGCAAACGATGAACGTTGTTAAGCTGTTAGTGATGCAAAAATACAGTGGAAACACGTTCGAAAATTAAAAGGTTTACGAGGGAGAAGTGAAAGAAAGCCAAAATCGTACCGCTATTTAAGATTCCAAGAATTTTTGCACGAAAAAAAGATTTTTTTTTTTGAACGCACCACCAGATCGATCGGAATTGTAACGTCTGTTTTGCTGTAATACGTTTCGTGTACAAGCGATTAAATAGTGAAAATGCCAAAATTCAATAAAAAAAAAAAAACGACCAAAAATTGTCCAAAACGAATATACACGTGTGTGGACAATTTTACCGGCCGTTTTTTTTTTTTTTTTACTTTTTTTTGTTGCAAATGTTCGGTTTGTTTCTATTAATACGATCATGAAAACTGCTGCGTGCTGGGAAAATCGAAAAACGTGTCGAATAATGTACCAACTATATAATATTATATAATATGTGTACAATATTTTTTACCGGAACGTAACGCGCGTGTCGGCGGGAGATCATCCGAGCGTTCTGCTTTTACACGAAAATGTGTTCAAAAAAAAAAAGAAAAATAATAATAACAAAACGCATGAAACCGATATACGTATTCCACGCTTCGTTTAAAATCTAAAAACGAAACATAATGTTTAAATAATTTTCAAATTCTCAATAACATATTACGTAAATATGGAATGTACATTATAATATTATACACGTATATAAAGATTATATAAAAAATAAAAAAATAAATAAACGAATAAATTCGTCAAATACTCAAATTATTATTATTATTACTAGTAAATGTATGGACGGAGGTGCAAGAGTTGTAGTAGCCGCCTGCGAGATTATCATAAAATACAAATAAATAATTAAGTAAATATGTGATTTAATTGAAGTTATTGAACAGATGCAAAAATGTTACATACACGAGTATATCGTTATTTTATGCATATATACAATGTTCAGTTCGATCCGTTATAATATAGGACATTGAAAAACTTCGACTTATTTTTCCTCGTGTTAAAAAAAGTCAATTTGACGTTTGTTTTTTTTTTGGGGGGGGGGTACGAAAATAACGTTAATAGTATATTTTGTTAACGCACTCGGTGTATATTCGAATTTTTAATTAACTTAAAAAAATATTTGTTTAACTCGATTTTAACGATTTAAAACAAAAAAAAATCCGCCTCTTATAGCCCGTTGAGGAGTGTTCGTGTAATTCCGTCTATTCTGTCATTCAAAATTCCAAACTGGAAAACGGAAATCAAAATGAGCGCTCGAGTATGTTTAATAAAACAGGGATCGCAAAAAAAAAATAAATAGTATTTATGAAAAGTTTTATACTCCTACAGCGACGTTAAATAAAATATCTTTTTTTTCTTAATTTTCCACGTTTTTGGCAATAATTGCAATTCATATACGTATATTATACGCGCACTATACGGATTTTCCACGCTGCGACACGTCCCGTGTTTTATTGTAAATTATGAATATTTACATTATTATAGACCAAACAAATATTATAGCGTTTTGCAGAAATAAACGACTAGAGTGGGGCGGTTTGGACAGGCTTGCAGGAGAAAGGTGGAACAAAATAAACAGAACAAGACATCTCTATAGGGAGACCCTGCAGGACTCGGTGCAGATGTAATTGCCAAAGACCTGATAGCAATGGACCGGAATGTGATCTACGAGTAGAAAGATACGATGAAGGCACCTCAATGAACCGGCAAACATAATATATTCGGATGGACTTGGACTTAGTACCTATTGCGAATAATTTTTCAAAAAAAAAAGAAATTTGGTTTTTATATTTTCATTAAACGATAAATATCAAAGAAAATCCTCTTTGGCCCAGACGCCCAACAATCCGAGAAAGTTACAACCGTTAACGCGCGCCGTTATTGTTGCAGCAGTAGTCAAACGGAATAACGCGCACGGTAAGGGAAACGAACGATTTAAAAACACGTTGAAAAAACGTGTAACAAACATGTCATATACAGAAAAATAAATATTTACAAAAGCAATTTTATACGTTCTTGATTAAGTGTTTATTTTCGTGTGCTCCGCTGTATTATTTTGATAAGTGCGAGGAACACGTTTACACTACGCGCTACAACAAACAAATCGGTGTAAATTATTATTTTATGTCGGATATTATTTGTCGCGAATTTGTAGAGATTAAGATAAAGCGTGGAGAGAAATACAATTTAACGTTTCTCGGGAATTTCTTTTTTTTTTAACTTCAATAACAAAAAGTATTTTAATAATTCGTTCGAAATATTATATTTTTATTTTTTCATAAGGTATTCAAACATACACAAACGGTGAAGATAAAAACCGTTCGCGATTAGGTCCCCGTGTGTATGTGGTGATAGAGGAGGGAACGACGGTTCTGTGATGAAAAACGCATATTGTCTTGCTGATAAGGAATACATCATTGATATTTTTCGTGATTTTCGCACGGATCACGACGAATCGTATACATAGAGAATTTGCGGGAAAAAAAAATGTTTGCAAAAATTGTTGTTAAAACGTGCCGGAATTCGTTTTGTTATTAATTTCGCGCGAGAAGAACACTGTTAGGAGGGACGACCGATCGGCGCAGCCAGACGAGACGAATTGTACGATCCCTGTGTTTGCCCTCCGAACGGATTATTCCGGTAAATCACCGGACACGTTTCGAATATCGAAAACCGTCTGTGTGTATATAAACGACTCACGTTGTTGTACTGCGACGATATCCTGTTGTACTCGTCCTGGTACGCTTTTTTCGCCTTCCTCTTCTCCGCGCATATGCCCGCGATCCGGTCCAGCGTGTTCTTCTCGATCCGGTCGCACACGCCCCGTATGGCCCGGCTGGCCGCGTCCAGCTCGTCCAACAACCGTTTCCAGGCGCCGGCCACCAGACTGCCGCCGGACGCCGCGTCCCCGCAGCCGACGTTCGCGCCGCCGCCACCGACGCCGCCGCCGCCGCACTTGAACCCCTGAGCGCACATCGCGCTCAACGACGCCGCGTACTCGCGGTCGCACTTCAGCTTGCTGGTCACGCACCGGCGCATCACCTCCAGCATGCGGATCTCGGCCTCCTGCCGGCCCACCAGCGCCTCGTACTCCGGCTGGCCCTGGGCCGTCGCGTTACCGCCGGTGTATCCCATTTTCGTGTGCGGTGCGCAGAAATAAAACCGTCGTCGCGACGGTCACGTCATCGTCGTCGTCGTCGTCGTCACCCCGGAGACCGGACTGCGCTTATTACTACTACGCGCTGCACGAAACGGCGAGCAAAAATCCCCTTTATCCCGACGCGAGAAAACGATATTTTCTATGGCCGTTAAATTGTATGCGGAAAGAGCGCGAACCGTGCCGGACAACACACCGCGCCACCGAAGAACACCACCTCTAACGCACTGCTGCACGAGTTATGCGCCGCGCAGAACCCGTACCCGACTGACCGGCCCGGATGAGCGACACGGAACGAGTACCTCCTCCTACCCGTGTTAAGTGTCTCGTTGCCGAGACAGGAGCGCAACGAAAATAAACGAGCCGCGGCGGCGCCGTCGGTGTTGCCAACCTAATACGACGACGGCGACCGGCGCGTACCTCCGACGAGCCGACGTTCCGCAGTTAAACGCGTCCCGCGACTAAACGCGAAAATTGCAAAAAATAAATTTTCGTTTCGCTCTAACTGAACGTTTCTTTTCTTTTTCTTTTTTTTGGCCCTGTTCTGTTCTATGTAGAGGAAAAAATTACAATATTCGTCTTATATATATATATATATTTTTTTTATATTATACTACATAATATGCTGTCGTCGGATAAAAAAAAATGGTTTTGCAAATAAGGAAATATTCTTTTTTTTTTAGAAATTCGTCGGGATTTCGAAGATTCCGGGATCGGCCAAAAAGACACTCTCGAAACGTTGTGTTTTCGTTTTTTTTACCACTTTACAGCCCGTTTGTACCGCGACGAGTGCTCTAGGATTTTCGCCGTTCGAATGCGAATCATTTGATCGGATGTTACTGCTTTGTTCTAAATTTGAAATAGTAACGATAAATTAACAGCAAAAAAAAAGAACGTTTCTGAGGGAAAACACTTTAAAAAAAAAGAAGAAAAAGAGAAGAAAATTACGACAAACGACTTTAAAAAAAAAAAAAGAAAAAAAAAGTTCGAATTTGTAATATATTTTCACATATACGAAAATCGTACATTAATAAAATGGGAAAAAGTATGTATAAAAAAGCAATTGTAAATAAAAATACTTTTATACGAAAAAGACGCTGTTCACAGATAATATATATATATCAAAAAAAAACCCCCGACACATTCTTCGCTTTGCGCATAAGTTTAAAAAAAAAAAAAAAAAAATTTTCAAATATTCATATAAATTCAACGATAATAAAATGTCGTAATTTCTAATTTGTGGATGAAATAAAAACTGTAAACTTAAAAATTATATATAAAATATACGGAATTCACTAAACGGCTCCTCGGATCAGCTCTTATATCAAAGTCCCTTATAATATTTATTTAAAATGTCTTTTGTATTCAAGACGATATATTTTTTCTATTCTAACGACATCGCGCGTTTATTAAATTAAGTATTTATGAATAATACGCGAGCGTAACGCGAAATTCTAACGACAAATATTTGTTTTTTGAAATTTCAAACAACACGCAGAGTCAGCGCGGAAGGGGCGACAATTTATTTTTATTATAATACGATTATTAAGCAGTATAAACATACTCTTTCGAATGTGCTGTGACAGTGACAATGACTGTGTATAATAAACAACGTACGCAATTATGTATGTTAACGTATCATATTATTATTATTATTATTATTATTATTATTATTGTTGTTGTTGTTGTTGTTATTATTATTATTATTGTTATTATTATATATGCCGATTCCCCGTAGTTACCGAAAACTAGAGAAAGTCTAACGGTATGTCGACAACATTTTTTTTTTTTAATTTGATCCACGAATTTTACGTTTTAATCTCTCGTTTACAAAAAAATAAATAAACCCCCGATAGAGTTTTTATTATTTTGATTTTAGATCATCTAAAAAAAAAAATTGCCTAAAACAATCGCATACGCGCCGATGTGTATTGGCCTGTTTATACCAAATCAGCTGTAAAATATAAAATTATACCGTGGGTAAAAGCTTATCGAAATATGTTTTTTTTAAACGATGTATAATCGAGCGGACATACTATAAACGCACGTTATAATTAACATTGTCGAGAGTAGTATAATATTTTCTCGTGGAAATTTATAGATGTATACGTATTGTAGTCTGCAATCAAACGTGTTGACCAAAAATATTGGACATTTGGTAAAAAAAAACCAAAAAGGACGCAGTTTCGAATTATCGTGAATATTAATGTTATACGCGTACCAATTAGTATGCGATTTTCCGTCGTTTTGATTTTCGATACCTCAGAGCTTCAGTGTATACTGAGCATTAAAAACGACTTGGTCGAGAGAGAGAAAGAGAATTAAAGATAACAAAGGCAAAAAAATACGTTATTTTCACTCCAGTAAATACATAAAATTCTCGTCGAAAAAAAAAATGCCAAAAGCAAGACTACACGGCTATAACAAGAAACGAGTATGATTGCGCAAGTCGCATCGCGGCTTCGTGCAGAGATGACAGAGTTTTCAATGGGTCGGACGCGACGTGAGAAGCGATAGGACGCGCGATAAAGAAATGGAAACCAGTAGGAAAAATAGACATCGAGAAAGGATGTTATATAGAAGAAGAAGAACACCTTGAATGAATGGGAGTATATACAATATACAGAATGAAGAGAAATAGTTTAGAACCGAGATGAAGTGGGGAGATGACAACAAAAACGTTTAGTCTATACACGCATATTATTCATATATATATATAAATATAGGAGCCAGAAGAAGAAAAATAATCAAATAATATAACGCAAGACCTATACCAATTATAAAGTTGAATAATACTAATAATAATAATAATAATAATAATAATAACAATAATAATAATAATAATAATAATAAAACCATTCGAGTTAAATTTTTCAAGGGGTGTCACTGGGAAAGGCCGTGTTGGCTCGGCAATTTTTTTTTAAATTAATAAATTTGTTCAGTTAAACGAGTTGATATTGTTGAAATTGAACGTGTGACATGTACAGGGAACGAACCGATATGAACTGCAGCAGAACCCGAACGACGTATACAACGCGCGTTACAAAAATGTTTATGAATATACTTCTTGTAGTGTCGTCGATCTTGCCCATATCGTCAATTATCAAATTGAAATTTGTTTGAAAAATGAAGCGGAATCGTTTTTGGACGTATAGATGAACCTAATATTAAAAATCGCAATAATTGTGTACTACCCGAAATATTTCTACTATTGTATGAATTAACTTCGAAATCCGGTTTATATCATTCAATTCGTGCAACGAAATATGTTTTAATATTCGCATAATAGACAAGTTTCGCGCGAACTTCATATTTTCTAAGCTGCGAAGATTTCAAAAATCAAATTTGACGGTCTCATTCTACAGGTACATTCTGTCTGTCCGTGTACGCGGAGGAAAACTTCGAATTCGGTTAATTATTAAACTTGTTTAAAATTTAAATGTATACGTTTATGTACACACAAACTCCTCAATGTCAACGAGCGTTAAAAAAAAATGATTTCTTTAACTATATTATTATTAAACGAGAAAACAGGGCCTCCTCCAATCATAGTCATAGACCGACACTGACTATTCCCCGTGTAACGGACGCGGCGAACCGTTTGCCGCAGGAAGTACGTACAAAAAAAAAAAAAAAAATCGACCGAAATGGAAATATCGATAAAAACGACAATCCGCGTATTACATCCGTTACATCCGCCGCACATGCACGTGAAAAAAAAAAGCAATACGATTTATATAACTATAAAATATATATATTTATACATACAATATAAAAACCGATTATGAACGTTTTTTCGACTGTAACATCGAGACGCGTTTAAACGTATTTTATTATTAAATCCACGCCACTGGTGATCGGCGTGAAAACTGTATTTCTGACACACACACACACACAATTTACAAGTGGAAAATTTCTCGGTACGTCCGGAAAAAAAAAAAAATTACAAAAATTCGACAGACGAAATAAGACTTTTCGGGTGTTAAATACCGGCAAAAAAAAATTTTAAGTTTCTTCCGTCCTTAACGCCCGAATATTTCGACGTCTACCGACAACAACGCACCCGAGTACTTTATATAGTTTCCAATGTACAATAGAAAAAAAAGTTGTTCAAAAAATAAAAATCCACACTGCAGAGCGTATACTTACAAAAAAAAAAACACTTTTTTTTTTCTTTCTCTAACCACTCAAATATAATAATTAACGCGTCCCACGTTACGCACATCTATTCTATTTAAACCTCTTTTAGAGTTTTCACCCGGAGAATCGTAGCTGTTATTATCGTGTTGTGCACAACGCGGTGAGTCCCGCCGGTTTTAACGTTTCGTTTTTCGTTCACTTCTCGTGTGATCGCGTTGAGCGGAGTGCGAAAAAGAGGTTTTTTTTTTTATGCGCGTTTTTCTTCTTAAAGTCCCGTAGCCCCGTATACGACTATTTTTTTGTTTCTCGATCGACCTAAACGGAACACGTCGACGAAACAACAACACGCTGATATAATTACCGTTATTTATTAAACCTATACGGTTCTTCTGGCCGACATCAATTTCTCGCTGGCCTACTCGTCGTCGATTGAGAAACTCGACATTTTTCTACGGTTGTCTGCGAATAATAAAAATATTATTGGCCGAGGTCACCGCAGGCGGTTACGAGATATTGTATAATGTGCAATTTGACAGGAATTGGACAACTAACGGACGACTAGCGGATTATGGACAGTGGATGGAGAATGAGAGATGGAAAGAAACCCTGCGGTTTTGCAGCCACGGGCCTCATAAATTGGCACGCAAAGCTGGAAAATACGACGAAAATCGTATTATTCGATAAACTCCCGAAAATCCTAAAGCTCATAATAATAATAATAATAATTAAAAAAAAACTCCAGTATTGTTTTTTGAAATTTTATGCGTAAAAAAAAAATAAGTATATTATTTCAAAAGCTCTGTTTGAGCGATAAATATAAAAACGATTAATCGCCGCAGATGATCACCTGAGGCCAGGAGTCTCGCGGAACGGCGCGTGAGTATAGCGTTATATTATTATTATTATTTATTTTTATTATTATTTATTATTATTATTATTTATTATTATTATTATTATTATTATTATTATTACTATTCCTGTTCAAACTTATTCTGGTCATCAGCGCGGTAAACGACCGGATGGGCGCGGCGGCGGTGGTTGTTGCGATTTAAAAATAGAACCCGGCGCGCGCGCTGACCGAACGGGCGAAAACAAAAAGAAATTAGAAACTCGAACGCGTTATTGAAATTATTATTTCCCCGCCGTCGTTTTCGAATATTTTAAAAACAATAATATATATATTTTTTTTTATCGTATTGTTGCACGATACACGCGTTTTTACGGTAATATTTTGGATTTTCAATAATTATTATTTTTAATCGAAATTTTCGATTTTAAAACACAATACTACACGCGTTGAAATCGCACGGGAAAACGTATTATATATATATATATATATATATATAAAAAAAAAAAAAAGAAAATCATCCGAACGAGTAAAACAGACGTTACTTTTGACGTACCGATCGCGTTTCAGTGAATGAAACTGCGAAAACACATTTGAATTCGTCGTCGTCGTCGTGAATTTTACTACAGATCCGGCTTTACCACTTGGTTCATATTTTCTTCCACCTTAACGTCTTCAAAAATTGAGTGTCATTAAAATTGTTTTTTTTTTTTTGAATTAATTAATTTTGGACGGTTTCGCGAAAAGAAAAGAAAATTAAAAACGTGGAAAAGATCTCAACGGCGAATTCAAATACGCAAAAACAAAAAAAAAAAAAAACGCTTGATCGATCGGTACACGTTGGAAATAGGAAACGTCTATATTATAATATGTTTCTCGCGTGTGCAAGACAAATAGAGAAAATATCAGCTTCCATAGAATAACCCTATAACGAAAACGATATATTTCACATATTATTTTTACAATTGAATTTGTAAAAACTGTGTATCAATTATTATCTATTTTTTTTTTTTTATTTAGATTTACGACTATACAATATATTGCTTATTAAGTATAACATTCATAAGAAAAAAGAATATTGATTAACACAAAAACGTCTCACGTACAATAACGATATGTACGAGTATGTGTGAGTTCGGTAATTTTACAAAAGTTGTAAAAAAACAAATTTAACAGTTTTTTTTTTTTTTAATCTCTCGAAGTTTTCACACTTGTCATATCATTTTCCATCTGCAGGATCTCATATGAAACCCAAGAGACTTCAACTTGACTCTTGACAGCGTTATGCATAAAATACTACTCATACTGTTCTTCAACGCATCGTTTCTTATGAGGTCGTTACTTATAAGTATAGATTGTGTATGTAAAATAAAAAGAAAAAACATTCTTTTTTTTTTTTTTTACTTAAAAATCCACAAAAAATAACCAATTTTAAACAATGATTGATGCGAAGAATCTATTGGTTTTACACAATTTACATACAACCGTGTTTTTATTTTAATTTTTATCTATGAACCTTTTATTTTGCAAATGTTACTTTCTAAGAACAAATCGTAAATTTTTAAGTGCTCACGAACATTATTTTAACAAATAATATAGTATTTTAAATCTGACCAAACAACTGACTTAAATCGATATCCATAGCACACATTTTAATATTCTTCTTATAATATAAATATCAATATATTATACGTATTATCGTGCATATTTGCAAATTGCCAAGTCACCATCAAAGTCATCATAAAGTCGATAATAATTGTATATACACAAATTTGACACTTTTGTTGATGTCATAGAAATTCAGAATGTAAATTGTTACATCTATTAATCATTTATCCCATTCATCAATCATTATAAAGTTCTTAACATCATCCGTATAAGATAAACGTAGCGCTAAAGGATATTATATTGTGTGTAATACATAATGCACACACGGTTGTTTACTATTAAACAATATTATTTTATCAGTTCAACATAAATTACGCATATCATGATCTACATAAAACGGATATGTTTTATAAACATCGACCTTTGGGTAAATTAGATATTTTGTTACAATAAAATTATCACTTTAAATGTAATCGTGAAATTTAGAGATGCCAAAAGTAATATTTTCAAAAAACACGAAACTTAAATTTATACAAATGCATATATTATTCGTGCGAAAAAAGACTTAGGTATATATAACAAGACAATTTATTAGAACTAACAAGGTTATTTATTTTTTTTTATTCCAGTCGATATTACGATGTGCATAAAAACAAAATGAATAAGTCGTCAAAAGATTTTTGTTCGCGTTATCAATAATATTATCATTTCAACAGTTCAATATTATATGTATACAAATATATACATACATACAATCAATATTATTATTAAAATGCATAAAATAAAATATTTATTTTCATTATTATTAATTTATTATTTGTTTTTACTACAATATTAGAAAAATTAATATATATTTATATACAGTATACACAATACATGTGTAAATTTATATAATATATATATATATAAAGTTAAAATTGGTAACATCTAAAAAAAAAAATAATGCTTTTCGTAAAGGTACAAGGCACATTTATTTCCCTTAAAAACTATAAAAAAAAAAAATAATAATTTATACATATATGAACAAATAAAAAAAAAAAAAAAAAAACCATTATATATTATACAATATATTATATTATTCGCGATATTCGCTATATAAATATATTATATCTGAATTTCCTTAACCAATTTTGATCAACAGTCAATTTGAAATATCCTGACTAGATCATAGAAAAAAAAATTACAAAAACCCTATATATATATATATATATATACCCGAATATATAGGTAGGTATTATATTAATATATCATCATTATAATATTTATAATATTAATAAATCGGATGAGGAGGAACTATATATATCTGTAAAAACGGATTTTTAAATAGAAGGGGGGGGGAAGGAAAAAGGACAATTTTCAAAAATATATTTATTTATATATTATCATTAAATGATTCGTATATATGGAATGTGGATGTTGTGTTAAGCTATGTATTTATACATATATAGTTTCCATTTCAAATGTGTTGAAAAATAATAGTGTCGTACCCTTAACAAAAAGAGTAGTCGTTATATTTATATAATATGTACCTATGTATATATATATATAAGAACGTCGAACTAATATCACAATGGTGCATACTTTATTTTTACAAAAAAAAAATATATTTTTAATTAAAATATATATATATATATATATATATATCGCATGATCGTGACGCAAGAACACGAACCCTCTTGTTTTGTTACAGATTAACAAAAAAAAAAAAAAAAAAATTTAAAACATATAATTTGGTTTGAGTCAGAAATTCACGTAAAATTTAAAAATCAAGTCTTAACAAACTAATGTGTGACTTTGCGTGTGTGTGTGTATATAATTTTTATTTTAGTCTGGCTGAGAAGACGAGTCTCCTGTAGGAGTTAGTCCGTCTCGGCTGCGGTCGCGTCGGCGTCATCGTCCCTGTGTCATCTGCAAGGATCCAATAGTACCTCGATCCATGTGGGACAGGACGTGATCTCTTGCCGGGAATACTTGGGACCCCATCCCTTGGCGAAGCTGATGCGCACCGCGTTCGGGTCGACCGGGCCCACGCGCACGCCGTTCGAGTACCGTATACGGTCGCCGTGCGGATTCCCCGTGAATATGTTCAGACAGTGGCCGGACGGCACGCGGAACACCAGGTACGACTTGCTGTCCGGGTCGTCCAGCGTCGGCGAGTTGACGAACATCGGCCAGTCACTCAGGTTGTACGCCCACACGCCGTCTTCTTCGCGGCTCAGAGCTAGACCTACAGCGAACAGACGACAAACGGCGACGTTAATCATAAAAGTTCACATATTATTGAGTCCACGTACTCACGTGGTCATGAATAGCAGAGACGGAGGAGGAAATCATACGACGCAAAAATATAATAATAATAATAATAATAATAATAATCATTTTATATCATTAAACTGATGGTTGAACCTGACCTAAACCATTGTTTACTACTGCAGAGCCCCGCCGCTCGAAATAATCGTCTCGTTACCGCGTATGTAAAGTTCATGAAAAATTAAGAACAGCTTACACTCTACTTTTGCGGGGGCGGAGGGATATGAAGGCGATGCTCGAGAAGAAGAATTATTAAACAGCAATGTAAAAATGTATTATTAAACGGTTACTCTTCACTCTTGTGTCCCGCTACCCGTTTTATATTTTATAAGGTCGGAAATCCGGTATAATAAATAACGAACAATTGTGGGGGCGGCGTTCCATATAGAGAAACGCCGCAGGGGAGTGATATTTTCTAATTTGTTCACGAAAACAAAAACAACGTTTATTTTCTATTCCATCGTCCATCGAACATCGGCGTCATCGAGACGCGTGCGATTGGATTTTTTTTAATTTCTTCGAGCATATAACACTTAAAATCAGTTTCTGCCTTTTTTTTCCCCGAGATATAACAACTAGAGATTTCGCGACGATGAAATAGAAAGAAAAAAAACGAATACACTCGAGATATATATACCTAGTCCTATTTTGGTCCTGTTCCTGAGCACGGACTCCGGAGTGCTTTGCGCGGGCGACAGATTGTGTTGGGTGAGCGTGGCCAACGACAGACCGGTGCCGAGCGGAACGTTCCAGAACACGTTGACGGACTTGGTGTCGACAGGAAACAGCCGTCCGACCCGTTGCGACAATTCCCAGTACGCCACTTTACACCATTCTTGTTCGTTTGGTTTTTCTGTAAGAAAACGAATGAAAATAATAAAAATCGTCGCATAATAACTACAACAAATAATGTATAACAATAATAATAATAATAATAATAAATAACAGGCGAAACCTAGAGCGAACGAATTTTGGTTCGACACAGCTATTATTATTAGATTAGGATTTATCGGCGGAGCGGACGACATTTGTATTTTACATTTATTTATTTTTGATTGATACGGCGTTATTTTGTGTTAAATAAATGAGCGTAAAATACATTTCACGAATCGGAACGCAAAAAAAAAAAAAAAAAAGAAGAAAAACACCGTTAATACATAATTAATTCAGTGTGAGAATATTTGTCGACAAATACCGAGAGAGGAGGAATAGAGAAAAATGTTGTGTATCGGCCGAATTATAATAAACGAGTGTAGACGACGCACGCAGCATCACCACCACCACGTCTGAATTTTAATATATTTTTCGTAACACAGTAATAACATTTATATATCTCACGTGAGCGAGTAATTAAGCACGTGATAATTTAAAAACGAAGTATATTTTGAAATTCGTATGAGATTTTTTTGGTAGGTAGGTGAGAATAACAAGTTTAAGTCGCATATTTTAAAGTTTTTTTTTGTTTGTTGTTAATGTCTGTAAATCCTATTTATATTATTATTATCATGCGCGGTGTTCTTGCAGTTTCGATCACACGCTTCCCGGCCGCCGCCGCCGCCGCCGCCAATACACACGAGAGAGAAACAAACACGTCTTCGTAATACTCTTGCGCCTCTGCACTGTACACAAGCGTGCGCAAACACTACGACGACGACCACATGTGATTTATCCACACACGCGCACACTACAAAAAAAAAACACACACACATACGGAGAGAGTTCAACAACACGAAACGAATATTATAGGAGAAAAAAAAAACAACAATTCAATATTGAATAAGGGTATATACGCACGAATCTCGCGTCGAATCTTCGAGGGATCGTCTACTCTATTGAAGTGTACGCATAATATATAATATATTGTGGATGACACACACACACATCAGCCGAAAACGCTGTTACTCGCACGTTTTTCTCTCGTTCCATTCAAAAAATAATAATAATAATAATAATAATAAACCATTTCAAAACGTACATCGAACGCACAAAAACACTAACTCTGGCTGACGCGGCGGCTGCACGGCACACACACACACACGTCGTCGTCATAAACAGGTTCTGTAGAACACGTACCGAAAAAAAGACGAGGCGGACAGAGTTAGAGGAATGAAAAAAAAAATAAATACGTGAACTGGACGCGTGCGATTCCCCGCTCGGTGCCTTGTGGTACACACAACAAACAACACACGAGACCCCGGACGTCTTCGCGTTAAAAGTCCGCCGCCGTCGACGCACGTGTGCGGGTGCGCGTGCGTGGTGGGTGGTGCACCGGCGGGTTTTGGATCTGCCCACACCAAAGTTTGTAATTTTAATATTGTTAAAAATATTTACAAAAAAAACAAAAAAAATCCTCCAATCGTTTATATATCGTTTTTTTTCTTTTTTTTAAGAACCTTTGAATATTTAAAAATCCGTATTGATTATCGCGCTGCAGTATATTCCAGTCGGAGACGTGTGATTTTTTTTTTTTTTTACGAGCGGAGCGCATACGAGTGTTACTACAACAATCGAAAGAGACGAAAACGGTGGGGGGGGGGAGGGGAAACGGCGACTTTCTAAAATAAAATTCCAAAAAAAAAAAAAAATCGAAAATAATAATAACAAACAAAAACTAATAATATAACCGGCAGCCGGCGCACGGGCATTTCTGACATTCCGCCGGCCGGCCGCCGTCGCGGTGGTAGCTGACGGGGCGCCGCCCACCACAGCATTCCTGCACCGCCGAGACGTCCTTTTTTTCTCTCTCTCCTCTTTCCCGTCGCCGTCCTCCGCATCGCCGGTGCTACACCAACGTTATTTATTTATTACTATTTTTTTTTTTTAAGGATAATATGCCCCGTCGCCGCATAGTACACACACACACATAATAATAATAACGATATAATGGTACGACGGCTGCGGCGGCGGCCCGTCCCTATTAGTCTTCTCATCGTCGTCGTCGTCGTCATCATCATCAGCTCCGGACGAGACGAAACGCGGTGACGGCGACGGCGGCGGCGGCAATCGACGCGAGCCGCCCGCCGCCCGTTTCAGTGTTTGTTTTTCCTTCACTTCAGCGCTCCCATACACGTTATTTAATGGAATAACGACGGTAGGTGGTAACAAACACCATATACCAATAACCGCATTTATTGTTTCGTGTTTACGTGCACACCGCGCGACGCGGTTAGGTTAGGTTATATTCTAACCGAATTTCATTGAAGAAGAAAAAATCTATCCGAGAAAATATATCGGAATTTAGAATAGCGTTTAATCGACGTTTTTTGCCGTCGTCATATTTCGATCCGCCGCTTTCGTGTAAATCTGCGCGGTTTAACAATAATCGCGGTTATCTGATATCGCAACGATCTTATGGCGCACATGACGTTTCTCAATCACACACACACACACACACACACAATTTATGTACGGGGGAAAATGTAATTGGGGATTACTTAAAAATAAAAATAAATAAAGGTTTGCGCCGCGATGGTTATCATCAACTTCTTAAGATACCCGTTTACTCGGTTGTCTCGCGTGCAACAACAGCAGTCGGCTTATATTTAACGAGTAAATTAAATTCTATCGCGTGTAACACACACACTAAGGTGGCTAAAAGTAGACTCCCATTTTCACGGTGGCCACTTAAACGCTTTAGAAATACGATGGAACGAACGACAATCAACGGTTAACAACAGCGCGATCTAACGGAATAAAATTATCGGTGTTACACTCCTTTTCGGAATTGACGACGATTTTACAATTATTCCGTTACACGACTGTGTTGTTATTTTTTTTTTCTTCTTTAGTACGGAGAAAGAACGTCACACACCTCTCTGTATTCGATTAATTTTTTCCTCTCTCTCTCTCTCAATTGGACGTCAAACACCGCAAGACGAAGAAGATTTATGTTTCACTCGGCGCATACGCACACCTAACGTTCCGCGATCGTAGCTATTATCTTAATTCGCGATCGTGTACTATAGAGACGACGTAGCTATTGAATCACTAATAAAAAGAAATCTTCATACACTACACTACTGCACGATCCAACATAAAAACGTGTAACAATTATTGCGCGTAAAACTTAATAGACGATGCCCCGTTTTCGAGTCGAATTCGGAAAATTTCAACGTGAAAATTGAAGCGAAGAACATTTTCGAGTGTCATTTTCAGTGATAAAATATCGTTTGACCGAAAAATTACTACTTTTTTTTTTTTTCAAATTATAAATCACCCGGCACAAAAACAAATCCGTCAAACAAATTCGCCGTCCGTTTTTCTACGCAACCGATGTTCGCATGGTCATGAAGTTTTCATAACGAACCGGGAAAATGTTTCACGCTTTATTACAAATCCTCCTCGTACCAAATACAAAAAAAGAAACGTTTATTAACTGGATTTATCGTCATTTTATTGACTCCTCGCTACTACTGCAGCAACCGGACCGATCGTAATAATAACAATAATAATGATAATAATTCGTCTCGCCTGTTAGTAAAATTTCGACGACCGGTCCAGGATCTCGAAATAAAATACACTAGCAGTGCGTAACAGAGAATATACACGACGCGCAGTCGTCGAACGGTATACAGAAGAAGGAAAAAAACACGAGTGGTGTGCTCGTGTCGTACTATTACACGCATACGAAACACAAAATATACAACAACACGGCACTCGTATAAAATTACATGTGTTCCCCGCGTGTGCACCACGACAAAAAAAAAACATTTTGAGGCCCACTGCCAATACAGGGTGTTGCTCGTGGCTACTGCTTTTCTTTTTCTGATCGTCCCGGTCCGTATTATATACAATAATAATAGTTTAGATTTTCGGCTTATCCATGTTACCGTAACACGACGACGAAATTTCGCTACTTCTTGCTGTAGCTTGTCAGCTCCTGTTTTTTTTTTTTTTAAGGCTTTTGAGACCATCATCTTGCGCCATATTAAAAATCCTTCTCCATTCATCTTCATTATTCTCCGCTGTCGCCTATCGGAGACACCATATCAATCATTTTCTTCTCTGGTATTATTCAAGAAATCATTTTTGATACCAACTTCCCGACGTAATCGCGACCATGGGTTTTCTCAGAGCACTCGTCTTTCTATCACAGAATTTTATTAGGTGGCCGCCTTCCCATATACCAATTTAGCCGTCAGCTCCTACAAACATTTTATCTATATACCGAGCCGTATCGTCTCCTTCTCCCGTTCAAGGCACCAATGTCGAAATTTTAAAAAGAAACCACTACTTGAGTAAAATGCAGGAAAAATCGATCGATACAATCGGCTGGCTCCTCTCCGTCCGCATCTGTCCCCGCGGCGTATGTATAACCGTGTAATTTATTTCCGAATCGATTTTTTTTTTTCATAATTAATTTGAAATTCGAATTTATTTGATTTTTAAATTAACGTCCTCTTATTTACGTATTGTCGTACGACGGCGTTTTCGAACGGTAAAAAATGTCAAATATTTAGACACGCGTGTGTACACACACACACACACAGAAAAAAAGTTTAAAACTCATCACATTTAAATAGTATATAAACTATACATATATATACTTTTTTCGTATATCATATTACTGTGTACACGAGTATTAATAATAATATTAATTATTATAAATTGTTTTTTTATCATAATCGTATAAACCTTATAATTTTTTTTTTTAACCGTTTATTCAATATTTTGGTTTTGCGCAGTATTCATATACCTACGTATATTTTGTATAATTTAAAGTAAAAAAAAAAAAAATTATTAATTATTATATTACGTGATTAATTTAAATTGTAATATAACCTTGATAATTAATAATTCGTTAAAAAATATATATATATTACTATCGCGTTAATTATTAAAAATCATTATACCTATTTTGTTTTATTATTCATATATACATATTGAAATGTACATAGTCGTGTTTTATGAATCTATTCATATTTATGAAGAATAAAATAAATAAAAATTCGTTTTCAAAAATTAAAAACGTCGTTAAATCAACAATGTTTTTCTATTTTAATAAATCGAGTCGGTGTTTTAATTTTAACTGTAGACGTGTGTTTGCGGAGGCGCTAAAACGACAATATATTATTTCATTTAAATTCACAAGCCAATTCAATATGTAATATCGTTTTAACGTAAAATATTTTATAAGATCGGAAAAAAAATTGTAATTTCACGAAAATTATTTTATTAAATAATCGATTTATTATGTCCGTAATATTATTTACTGCGAGTTATAGTCGTAGACAAAATTTTCAAATCGACACGTCGGACCTGTGTTAACACAGACCAATGGTATAATAATTGTTGTTTTAAATTCAATATTTTACCATTAAATATATACTTTTCTTTTCTTTTTTTTTTTTTGAGCATATTATAATAATTATTTTTATATTTGTATGGAAAAAAAAATCCGCTACGCTCGACCACACACACACACACAACATATTATATTACACAGAGTGTTTGAAAAAAAGTTTCGAGTCAAATAAAAAAAATATATATATTTTAATAATATACTCAAAAATATATGGGAATATTTATACCGAATACTTTTCGAACACTCTGCAGTGCATAATACATTACATGTTAATGAATAGCAGCACCGTCTTCTGTACTGTGTCCGCGCGGAGGATATCTTACGAGTACGACCGGTTTTTATTATTATTTTTTTTTCTTAGTTATATTTGTATATTTGAGGAGAGTACACCCGGCTACTATATTTTATTTATTATATACACAGAAAAAAAAATTTTGTTTTTTCATCATCATCGTCGTCGTTATTACTATTATAAGGCGCGCGTCTTCCTCTCCTCGTCGAGGCCAAACAAAATCAAATAAAAACCATTCGCCGACGCGCTTCGGGCGATTTTTTTTTTTTACTTTACTTATATTCGACGCGCGTGTGTGTATTATGTACACATGGTTTTTTTTTTCTACGGCGGTGGCGGCGAAAGCACTGTAATTTTCGTATATATAATTGAGGAGCCCGCGGGCGGAATTGTCGCGAAAACGCTAAGATCGTGCCGAGGCTTCGGGGCGGCGACGATTAAAAGAAAAAATATATGTACCGTGCGTTTGCCGACCGGGCAACGCTTTTTCACACGGATTTTCGCCCACGAATATCTCACAGAAACGACAAAAAAATTGACGAGAAAATAATGATAACAATAAAAAAAATCGCGTAACAAAAATAGCGAGAGGGAAAAATTGACGAATATACACACCGCCTTAGTCATTCGCGGCAGAACACCTCGGGGAATTTTTTCTTTTGAATTCCGATGCAACATCGGACAGATAAAACGAATCAAAAACTCAAAATCAAGAAATGACAGATTATGAGCACATTTCGCGGGAAATTCTCTCTCTCTCTCTCATATAATATACGTGTAATAAACGAACACAATGAAACGTATTATATATATATACGCGTTATAATATAACGATGCGAGGAGAACCGATGCCGAACAACGTAAATTTATCGTTTATAATAAGCCTAAAAAATATTTCTCTTTTCGCGCACTTCACAATACGCTATTTATAGTTTGTTGATTTGATGTATTCACATTTTTAAATGAAATAAATCTGTTAAAAATAATATCGAGAAGTCAACTGTAAGCTCGTAGTGTAAAAAAAAAAAAAGATCGTTTTTGATCAATTTTTATTATTATTATTATTTCTTAAGACATATACACCGATACATATTGTATGATAGACTTCCCCCGATTTCGTAATGCGCAGTGTGCCTCGAGAGTATCTAACCTAACTGCACGCGTTCAACAATCGAATTATATTGTGTTAATATCTAAAAAAAAAAAAAAACACGTTTTCGACGTTTTTTTTAGCTTCGGGTCAACACTTACGTAATTTTTCTTTTCTTTTTTTACTATTATTATTATTATTAATTTAATCCACAAAAAAAACGCGTTAATTGTTTAAACGTATTTATACATTTAATACCGACGCGGGATATCAAATCGATTATATTTTGTTGCGTCGAGAACTCCCGGTCTAACCCGTCTTTCAGCCGCGCACGGCAGAGAAGTAGCGGAGAAAACTCGTTTGTATATTTCGTCGCCAATACTCGCGTATATATAAGAGAAGTCGTAACGAGGTTTTTTTTTTAGTGTATTTGAACGTTTTCGTTTGCAAAAAAAAAAAAAAATCGCCCCGACCGAGAACTCGAAAAGATATTTCCACACGACGCGTCACACTTTCGAGAGGACGCACTGTTACATATAGTACGGAACAGAAAAGTTGATCGATCATTTCTTGACGGAATGGGATTTCGCCCGTGACCACATTACAGCATTATTATTCGGTCGTAGTGTAAAAACCGATTTTCAACTGGAAATCGATCGTGTCGGTTTTTTTTTCCTTTCCCTTCAGTTCCCCGAATCGTGTTGAATTCATTGCGTTCACCGGATTTGCAAATAAGACCGGATCGTCAAAGAAACGTGTGAAAAGACGTACACTAAGAAGAAGAAGAAGAAGAAGAAGAAAAAGACCAGGACGAGTGCGTTTTCAGTTTCCTCACAACGGCGCAGCAAGCATATCGTAGATCGATTTCGAATCTCGCAGCAAATCCTCGGGACGATAAGGACGCGGTTATCCGTCGTCGCGTGCCCGGTGGTCCTTTAGAACAGGGGTTCTTAACAATATTCTCGGTCCCTTTCAACACTGACACTTGATGGCGTAACTCGCGGCACCAGCAGGACGAGTGCAATCGAAAAAGTTACAAAGTATACCGTATATTAAAAAAAAATCAAAAAAATCATAACCACCCCACGGTTTAAGAACCACTGATGCCTCGGATCGCATACACGCCGCAGGAATACTGCATACTCTATCGGACGATCAGAGACGCGGGTGCGCCCGGGTGTAAGCGTTGTACGTACGCTGTCGGGCTCGGGCCGGCCGGCCGGGTCGTACGACGAGTGAGAGGGAGAGAGGACGATGAGTGGAAGGAACGACAGAGACGACGGCCAACCGGTTCTAAGAACGAGCAGTGCGTGCGTGCGTGTGCTCGCACACGGTGGGGTCTCCGTCGCCGCGCCGTTGATGAATGGCCCCGGCGTGCGTTGGTTGCCGGCAACCGGGTCAGGCCCGGGCGCCACACGGCCCCGTCATTAGCAGCAACGACGACGAGACGGCGCGCGGAGTGAGAGAGAGAGAGACACCGTCCCGCCGCCCCGTTCCGACGGCGAAAACCGAAAACACACACAACGACGCACAAGACAAAAACACACACACAATATATCGACGAAACGACACGCTCACGCGCGCTTCTTTCAATATTCACCAACACCCGTCGTCGTCGACGAAATTTTTTTCTCCTCCGCGCGCGACTTTAAACGACGACGGGGTCATAATTATTTCTTCGGTGTATGAGAGAGGAGCTCGGCAACAGTCTTCGTATAATAATTCCTAAGTACTATACTAAACAATTATTTTAAGCTCTATTACTCTCTCTCTATCCGACAATAGTCGACAAATTACACTTTTGGTTCATTCAATCACGTGACAAAAATAATGGACGCGACAAACGACGACCCGGGGCGGGAAAACATATTTATTCGGACATCGTTATAAGACGTTTTATCGATCCGAATACCATAAAAAAAACCGTGTCGTATTCAACGGCTTTTAACGTATCCCCGTTTGTGAAATGTAAATAATGCCTTTAATATATATATAAAAAAAAAAAAAAACAATCGCAACGTGAAGAGTGTTACGATTTCCCACATCGACACGGTCTCTGCGGTGGTTAGGTAAAGAAACCTTTGCGGGCGAATACTTTTCCGTAGTGTTTTCTATTATGTTTGAACAGAGATCGGAATTTCGACGAAACACACGTTTTCCGCGGTTTAATAATTTATATAATCCGTTTGTTATACAGTTTTACAAATACCACTTATACAATAATATCGTCAAGCACACGGTAAACACGACATAAATAATAATAATAACAATAATAATAATAATAATAATGTCATAATCGGGCATTCGGGGCGTCGGCGACGACGACGCGACAAAGATAACGACGTTATTAATAACCCCGCTACTGAAACGGTCAAAACAAGAATACTGAAAATTATGCCGTGTGTGTGTGAAATAAAAGTACGGATTTTTTTATACGTCTTGAGATTTTTTTAAACGTCTTGAGATTTTTTTTTACCGTCCGTTTTGAGCGCCCGTAATCGGAAGAAAAACAAATTTGACACGTTTAAAAAAAAAAAAAATAATAATATTGCGCGATTTCCTAACACGTAACACGAAATTGTTTATTGTAATTTATTTTTGAAACGTGCAATTTATATTCGTTTTCATTTGTATGACTGTGGTACAATTTAAATAGACTCGTTGAATGCTTTAAACAAATACAGGACGAGTACATCCGCAGTTTTTATTTATTTAATAATACAGACGGGCAAAGGGGATCGATGAAAATTTTTTTATGCTTCTGCTCTACTACTTCTACCGGCGGTTCAGGATCCGCTGCTAATAGCAATTCGTCCAAAGCTTATTCGGAACCATCTATTGTATTGCTGACAACGCGATTACAAAAAAAGAAAAATTATTATCAAACCGTTTGAATTCGTACGGTTAGGTTAATACATCACACGCGATCGTCTCCGGAATTCGATCGATTAGTTAGGAAAAAAAAATAAAATAAAATCTCGTTCCGCATTTGACTAACAGATTTTTATTAAAAAGAATAAGCATTGTTGCTGGTAACATAATGAGTAGAATTGTGTTTTCTTTATACATCCATCACACATTGATAATAATAATAATAATAGTCCTCTCCCGCGTTGCTGGAATTCAAAATATTCCAACGATTGTGCGCGAATTAAAATAATCCATAAAAACAATATACTGAAGTGTATTTTACTACCTATACTTCAAAAAAAACAAAACCCCGTCGGCGTATTTACAATCCGTTTAATAAATAAATCCCCGCCACATGACTCGACGGGACAACGATACAATAACGAATTAAGAAGACGGTGGTGTTGTTATTTAAATGCGCGTTTATTCGTTTATTTTTTGTATATATAAATATATACTTCAGATAATTATTATTGTTGGAACAAACAACAATCGATAGCAGCGAACGCGTTTTTATTTCCATATGGAAATATCGTACGCGTGTTTTGGAAACGTACTACTATTCGAACGGTCCACACCATTTATACACGCACAAAATCCAACCGGACTAAAAAAAATCCACATTTTCATAGTATAACGTATATTATATACGTTTTTATTCGAGGAGAACACGACGTTTAAATGATATTTAGTAGAAAATACTCGGATATATATACATATGAAATCAACGTTAAGTATGTACACACAAACCATTGTAACGCGTAAAAATCATTATTATATTTTCATACTAAATAAATCTTTTACGAGGGAATTTCGGTAAAAAAAAAAAAAAAGAGAAGAAACCGAGAAAATTCGATAAACCTTTGAAAATAACGATTCCCTTCCCCCCCCCCCCCGTACAACAACTATCGTGTCGCGTACAGCGTATTTTATGTGTCATCGTCGTCGTACATAGAAATATTGTAATACGTCCCCGGTCTTTTTAAATAACATTATACATCTTATATTGACACATTGTCCACACCATCCCCTCAACAGCGGGTGTCTTATACCAATATAAAATATTATACTACACTGCTTTGCCACTTCTCTTTTATAACAATAATAATAATAATAATAATAATAATAATAATAATAATAATAATAATAATAATAATAATAACAATAATAATAATAATTTGCGTCCCCACCGTATTGGATTCCACGATAACAATAGAAAAACGCGCGCGTTGTTAAACGGACACGACAAATCCCCGCTCGTTAAAAAACAAAAAAAAAATTTCTAGAAATTCGAATTGTTAATTGAAACGATACGTTTAAAAAACGCGCGCGGGCTTCGATGGTGGTGAGAAGCTCTCTAATTTTAAACATTTTGACGGACGTTCTAAAGAGTTTCCCCCACCCCCCCCCCACTCCCCAGCTCCACCGTCTTCTCCTCTACGTCGGCGGCAGGCCATCACCACCACCACCAACAACAGTTGCCTCCTAAACGCCGACGCGACGCGGGTCGTGTTGTTGTGCCGGTGGCGGCGCGACCGAATCAACAGAGCGTCGTCGGCGTGACGTCACGGGCGCCAGCTATACGCGGCCGCCCGCCGTTTGTAATGGTTATTTTTATCGCGTGTGTGTGTTGTGTATTATAATACCGAGAGAATTTCGAATGCGAAGCGACGAGGACTGGGGCCCCGTCGTCGTACGTACGAGAACGCGGCTGCGGCGTTGACGACGGAGCGGCGTACCGGAGAGGAGGAGGGAAAACGTCGCCAGTCACTGTTTTCCACCACTCCGCCGCCAACGCGGCGACGACGACGACGACGACGAACGGTGCGCGACGCGGCAAAACACCAACAACGACACACGCGCGCGCGCTCGCTCGCGTCGTATTAATATTATCAACGGCCCCGTCGTTGTCGCGCCGCCGCGGCAGGCATATTATCATCGACGAGCGTTACGTGGCCGGCGGGTGAAGCGGGGGGCGATCTGCCGCCAACAACAGGCGCCGCTCATTACCGTCGCCGCGACCGCGAAAACGATAAACAACACGCGCCGCTCGCACCCGCCCCGCCGGCCCCCACCAACCGAACGTTAAAATAATAATTCCCCCGTCCCGATTCCCTACCACCGACAAAGTAGTAGTAGTAGTTGTTATGGTTTTTTTTTCGTTTTCTTTTTCGCAATAAAATATTATTGAAATTAACGCGAATTCATTGAATATTTACGCGGCATCGGGGGGACCTGAAAGAAACACAACACCGCGCGCGCACCGTCCCGTTCCCCCGGGGGAACGGGGAAAAATTTCAACATTTCCCCGGTTCAAACGCGTAAATTAAAGACAAATAATTTCTGTCCTCGCCGGGACCGTTAAAAATGAATTTTTAAATATAAAATGAGAACAGAGACTCAATTGTTCTTCCTTTCTCGAGCAATCGTCGTACGTATTCGGCGAGTTTTCCATCGTCGCGTCTATACCCGATTACTTCACTCCATTTCAAAAACTCATCATCATCGTCGGGTCCTCCCTCAATGACTTATTATCCGTAACAAACAATGCAGTATTTTCATGCAGGCGTCATCTCCTATTTTTTCGCTCTTATTACTCTATTTCGTCGTACTTTCTACACTGATCCGCTGTTGTTACAACAGGAACGGATTACTACTAAAAGTATTTCACACGGATTCATTTCGTATATTAAAATTGTCTCGCGAGTACACACAACAGCGGCGGCTTCGCCGCCAATTAAACGTGACGGGAAAATTGCTATAAAAATTTTTTTATTACTTATTTTTCTCCCACCACACGTGCTAAAAATAATCTCTGCGTTGGTAAATTATCCTCTAATAATTATACATTATAACGATAAAAACGTGATTAAAAAAAAAGAAAATTGTATTTTTCCTAAAATTCCTTCGATCGGAACAGCAAAGCATCTGTAACAGTTACCTCCAACTCCTACTACTAAGACGAGTAAAAAAAAAAAAAAACATCCGATTTCGGTTTTCGAGAAACGCTAGACGAAAAACGTTCACCGAGAAATTGATTTCGATAACACACTGTCGCTCGACATAAATCCGCTTTGCTAGTAGTGAAAATATATTCGTAAATCGTATAAGGAAAATATTTTGTGTAATTTATAGATGGTTTTTTTTTTTTTTTTGCTTGTATACCCGCCGGTTTAACAGAGATCAGCAGCAGCACATTTATTGCGACTACCTACACAGGTGCAGGTGATTAAAATACAAATAATTTAAAAAAAAAAATTCCATGTCTAATAAACTGGTAGTAATAAATTTTTAGATCTTATGTACGAAAAAAATTGCTACTTGAAACTTGAAAGTAACGTATTAAATTACGGAGCATACGAAAGACGCGTGTGTTCGCAGATAAAAAAAAAAAAAAACCTTCACTCGGAATTTAAAAACGTTTTAAACATTTTCCTTTAGAACGCGGGCTGTGGAACGTTCTAATTGATACAATAAATTTGTTATCGCGAATATTTTATAACATTAATTATTCCCGAATACGCGTTTTCAATATCTAATTTTTAAAACGTTGCGAATTACCAATAATTTATGATCATTTCGATCAAAAAAAAAAAAAAATATATATATATAACTATAGTCGTTATTCCGTGCATTTTAACTTCAAAAAAAAAAAAAAAAATCTACTATAAACGCATTATAAAACGATATTGACTATTTAAATATTATTAATAATTCACTCGATTTAGCCAATAATCGAAACCAGTTAATGGTGACGACTGAGTACAATCCGTCCGACTGTATAATTATCTAATAACACCGTGTAACCACACACGCGCACACACATTAGTAGTCCAACGTCTAAATTATTATCAGAAAAAGAAGAAGACTGTGAGAAGGCCACATTAAATTTGTTTTTAAATTAATTAAAAATTTTGATTTTTGTTGATTAAATAATATATGTGTAAAAAAAAAAAAACGTAATATAACACGCGCGGAAATAAATTTCGAACCCGCGAAATCGTGTACAACATTACGATAATATTTCGCGCAACGCGGCAAATTCGTTAAAACTTATTATCTATAATAACTGCGGGTCTCATTTCTTGAATAATATTAATTATTGTAATTTTCAATTTCGAATTTGTCGGGGAAAAAATAAAAAAGGATTTTCGAGAAGAATAATATGTCGCTTGTGTTTTCTACTCGGTCCATAATATGAGAGATGAGAGGCGCGGCAGCAGCAGCCAGTTGTGATAGTCGAGTACAAAAGCAAAAGCCGTCTGCGAGTATATTATACGCGTATTAATTATTAATATATTATTTTGCCACGGTGAAATTTTAAGTCGAAGTAATACATTTTCTTACGATGGGACTCTACTATAAACGCTATAAAGAGGTCGCGGAGGAAGACAGTTTTCCCGCTCAATTATATTCCATTTTTCAATGCATAAAGAAAAAAAGGAAATAAATATATATATTTATATTATTTCGAGTATGTTATACGTATAAAGAACAAGAATACTGTAAATTATGATTAACGCTAGTAAATTATACGATATTTTTTTCCAGCGTGATCTAATAATAATAATAATAATAATAACGAAAAGTGGCGCGTATAGTTAAAAAAAAAAAAAAAAAAATTATAAGTCATATTTCGAAAATATATTTTCTTTCCCCCCTCCCCCGTTTTTTTTTTTTTTTTACCCGAGAACAATAATAATTATAGATTGGGAATATATTATTATCGATTTTTTTTTTTTTTTTTTTGTGAGGGAATGGAATTAAATTGGGAAAAATGTCGTAGTACAATCCAGAGGGCACGACGACGACGACAATTATTATTATCGTAAGCCCCCACCGCGTAGCGTATCATCCATACCATAATATACCATCGCGGCCGGCGTACAAAGACGAGGTAAGTTTTTTTTCTTTCCAATTTATTCGCGTCGACCTTGGGGGTACGACGGCGCGCAACGAATAGTGTCTCTCTCTCTCTCTCTCTCTGTCTCACAGATGTATCGGTTTCTCTGTACAACAAATCCTCGAGGGCCATAATAATAATAATAACGCGAGCGTTGACGGTTGCAGCGATATAATATTATATAAGGAAGGTCTACACTACACGCGCTGGTAATTATGTCGTTTCCGTGTGGTCGCCGCCACAATATCGTAATTAACCTTTGCCGGAGATACGTTTTTTTTTTCTATTTCGTTTGTTTGGTTTCTTTTTTTTTTTTATAAAGTTTGGTCGGGCGCCAGTCGGTCGCACGGGTGCACCACCGCAGCAAAATGTCATCTGCCCCGGCATGACCCCGCCCCGGCCTCGCGCCGACCGGCTTTGTCGTCGCCGCCGCCTCAGTACGCGCACTAATACACATACGCGAGTACATAATAATAATAATAATACAGTGTTGGAGTGAAAGAGTGTGAGGAGGGGAGAGAGAAGGCGAGCGCGCATATGCCGCGTTGAGAAGACGCCCGGCGCCCACGACAATCGCCGCCGCCGTTCTCACGTTCCTATTATTTCGGGGGCCTTCGTCCTTCGCACGATAAACAAATAACAAAAAAAAATAACGTAATAATAAAATAAAAGGAAACCCTCCCAAACGTGTAAACGTATATATATATACACCTATATAGGTATTTTGTTTTATTTTTTTAATATTCTTTACCGTTTGTTCAACAGTAGTAAATTTACATTTGTTCGGCGATATAAACGCGAATATTTTTTTATTTTTTTTAACACGTCGCGAATTTCCGAGAAAGATAATAATATATTTTTTTGTAAATGTCACACGCGTTTGTTTGGTTACAAACAAAAAGTAAAACCCGCAACGGTGTGTCGTCGTTCACAACAAAATATTATATTATTAAAGACAGACAGAGAGAGAGAGCAAATAATACCAAAAATTCGATTATAACAACAACACAACACAATAATGTCGTTTATTCAGAATGGTACAGTGTAACATACTTCGTTCGGATTAATCGGTGACTAATACAACAATCGCGGTGATTATTTTCGAATAGAAATATTTTTGTTTTAGAAACGGGGGAAAATCACGTAAGAAATAATGAAAATATATCGCCGCGCTTTATATGGATAGTAGTAATATATTCGTTAAAAGAAAAAAAAACCGACAAAATTCCACTGAAAAATAGTGAAAATTCCGCTTACGGTTCTTTTTTTTTTAATATATTATAAACTCGTACACGGACACACACGTATATGCGAGTCGAAATTTTAAAAACTTTTTAAACGGATTGTCGCCAATCTAATAATAATAATAATAATAGAATGTCACAAATAATATTCAAACCATATACTACGACAACAGCGATCATATCGCGTGTACGATTATTCTGTTCGATATTCTGGTCGGCACAACGATTTTTTCCGGCAAATTACAAATAAAACTCGACGATATCTCGTCGTTTATATAAAATATAAAAAATACAACGAATATATTAGGCTTACCATCACCGTCGGTGCTGAACGAACCGCGAAGTTCGTCGTCGTTACTACTGTCCCAACTGCATTCGCTGGGCGCACGATCTGAAATCATAAAAATATAAAAACGCATAATATATGGAAAAAAAATAATCGGTCCGCTTATTTTCTTTCTGTATAATAAATATATATACTCGTGTATGTGTGTATTTAACGGCAGAGAGTTCATCGAGTTCAACGAAGAGTGTTTTTTTTTTTTTTTTTTTTTATGTACAACACCGTAATATTATATTAATATTTATTTTGTGTACGCACACCGCATAAAGAAAGGAAAACACAAAAATATCACTCGTGCGCGAGCGTTTAGAATGCTATTATTAATGGTAAAATCGTTTTTTTTCCCCCCCGTACAAGTCCATAATACGCTTATATAATATACACTTATATACATTAGAGTCCGTTGTTTTTAATCGTAGTTTCGTCAACGCCGAAACTATACCACACATTAATTCGGTCCGTAAACGAATTCTGCGTTTCTTTTTTATATATATATATACACGCCATTAACAGCACGCGAAAAACAATTACTCTATATGGACACAAAACAAAAAGTGACTTCCCGAAAAATTCCATTACACTATATATATATATATAAACAAAACTCAGCAAACACGATTTAAACATATTGTAATAACGAGAAAAACGTTTGTTGGCACCGGAATCGGAAAAAAAAAAATAAAAAAATTACGGCTCATTCGATTTTATCTTAAAGTGTTATCGACGTTCGACTGTTGATTTCAACATAAAATATCGAAATTTGGCTTTCTGTCAGACATTCGTGCGATTTCTTTGGGTTTATAAACAAACGCAACATATTTACGTATACGATCAGTAGTGATTTTCGCTGTCGTAAAATAATGAAATCGGGTGTGTGACTATTAACTCCGGTCGAGGCGATGACGGATTCATTAAGAAGAAGTCGATGGTACACAGAGAACGCGGCGTCGTTATGACCAAACAACGCGTTTTACTCTTAAAGTGTGCTATTATATAATAGTATTATACACGAAATCCTAATAGTTTACTCGGGTTTTAGATTCTGAACGAGACGCGTAGTGGCGGATATTATTACACAACAGCAACGGACACGACGTTTTATTTACATACAGCGAATTTCACTGGCGCGGCAGTACTTTATGGACACAGGTCGATATTCTCGACACTTGGCTCAAAGTGGCCTCCAAAAAAAGAAAACTAATATATTTTTTTCCCCTTCTGGTCGAAATTCGTTATTTCAATATTATAATAACATTATAAAATAATTATTACACCGCGGCCGCGAATCGTTTTATCGAATGGCGACGATTCACGCATAACGAAACTCTACGAGTGACTACTCTAACGAGTGTGTGATAATCTCGGAAACATTATACTGCTCGCACGTCTTAGAAAAAAAAAAACTAACTCGTAACAAAATCATATATATATATATTATTTTCCTCGCTGCAACGGTCCCTTCTCTGAGCAGCTGGTGGTGGTTAGGCGTCTCCTAAATTCACTCGGTCCCATATAGGTGGTAAAGACGCGTGCGCGCGACTTCTTATTGTTTTAGAAAGAATTGCCCCGTACGCGTATCGACTCGGAAAAGAAACGGAGGAAAAAAAATATCGAGAAAACCATAATATATATATATATATTATTTCTACGCGGCGATGACGTTATTATTTCAATACATATAGACGTGAAAACAAAACAAAAAAAGAAACAAGGAGAAGAAAAACAAGAAACGAAACAATATGTGTGCGTGTATATTCATATATGCGCCATAAAGAACGAATAACGTATACGCGTGCACCGCACACGCGTATACGATCATCTGACCGGTACGCGGCCGGCTCTCCAATACACACACACACACTCGGACGCGGAGAGATAAAGAGAGAGAGAGAGAGAGAAACAATCTGTAACATTTCCATTGTATGTGAGAAAAAAAACCTATGTCCTGGAGGGGGCGGCGGCGGTACACACACACGATCTTGTACGCTCTCTTGATGCTGCGCGCGTATTATTATTATTATATATTACCCGGTGTGTTCTTTCGACGATCACACACACACACAGCAGATGACCACATTCCCGAGAAACGATTCTACCGATTCGCCGCCGCCGCGCTCTCTCTCTCTCACTCCACGGCGGCGGGACCCGTTGTCGAGAAGTACCCCGGCCGCGATAGTACGTATTATTATATATTTTACCGACCTAACCGACCGATCGCCTGCACCGCGCCTCCTCTTCTTCTTCCGACGACCGACCGTCTCTTCCAACCACCACCACCTTCCGCGTCACTTATTTTTTGTATTCTGTACCGACCGTATACGTTTCTATATATTTTCATCGTACATTATTATTATTATTATTAGTATATGTACGGCAAGTAGACGACGACGCCCAGTTGTTTGTTTATAAATACGTAAAAAAAAAAAAAAAAAAAAAATTTTTTTTTTTTCGTATAGTCCTTCGCCCTTAATAAAACAACAGAACGAGTCGTCGTCGTTGACATTCCGTCTGAGAAAACGTTATATATATATATATACGCGTATATTACATGGCCAAACGTTTGTTGCGTAACGCGTTTCGGGGGTTCGACGTATATGAAAAAAAAAAAAGAAAAGAAAAACTTCTCGACGTGCAATAACGCCGACCGAATATTAAATAATCTAATGACGACGACGACGTTCTCCGCGGGCGCGCGATACGAAAACCTGCAAACATCGTACTCCCTAACGGAAGGTTGTATTTTTTTTTTTTTTTACGAGCGCAATTGTCGAATAAAGACAACAACAAAAAACACACGTAAAATGATACAAAGAAGAGTGTAAACCGTATTAAAAAAAAATAAATATTATTTTCGAAACGAAAAAGGACAATTATTTATGTTGCGTTCGAGCAAAAAGTAAAAAAAAACGTTTTAAACACATTCCGGTTATTATTAAAACCGTGCCAAAATACTTGCAGCAGCACGTCATCGGTTTGTTGTATAAAAGTATTATGGAGAATATATGCGCAACAATAGCGGAATAAATTCAATCGGAACGTACTCTCTCGGCCGTTTTCAAGCGGCGGCGTTTCCTACTACAAAAACAGCAGCCGTTTGTTTCGTTAAATATTCGACGTTTAATAATAATAATAATAATAATAATAATAATAATTTATTTATACGCGCAGTTAACGCATATCATAGTAACTACGAGACGGTATCTATAATTGTTATAATATATTGTATACGAATATTAAGAATTTTTTTCAGATCTTTAGGTGATCAAAATGCGCGATTATTATATATATATATTTTTTTTTTTTTTGATTATATACGGAATTTGTTCAAATACGCGTTTTATATTCTCCGCGGTATACCAACACATACGCGTTTATACATTTCGAATAATATTATAATACGTACTCGATTTACTATTAAATTCCGGGCACAATTCGAGATAGTATAATATAATATAACGTGTAGCAAAATATAAACCGCGATTTGAAAAGATTAAAACACACACGCGTGCGATTTATATAACAGCAGAGATCGGATTATTATTTTAATATCTTTTTCGTTTATTCTGTGTAAAAAAAAAAAAAAAAAAAAAGTACCGCGCAAACCAAAGTACACGGAATTTCTTTTTTACTCTCTTTCCGTAATCCCTTTTCACTGCGGATTTAGGGTGCTTTTTTTTTTTAATGGCCCTTATTTTCCGTCGTTCCTTCTTTTGTTTTCTCCCTCGTGCACGCGCACACGCCAATCCCGGATATTTTGCAACGGTGCGTTTATAATATATATATATATATATATATATACTCGTATCGGGATACGGGAAACGAGCTAATCTCGCCGAACTTCCACTCGAACGGATTATTATTACTCGGCAGGGTCGTTTTTATCTGCACCGCGCAGCAGTTATACGGCCCGTCCGAAGGGACTACCGCCGACGGCGCTGGTGCAGGAAAGGCGGCCGAGCAACGCCGGCTGCACGTGTACACAACAAACACGCACACCACACACACACACATTATACCTGCTGCCGTCATATATAATGGTGCGCGCCAACGGCCCGGGGCGGCGGCGCTGCAGGAATTTCCGAGGGGTGAATTTCAGATCGTTTTTCACCCCTCGCGTATATCGCGCCGGAACAGTTTACGGACGACGTTTCGACATTCGCGGGGCGAACGCGATGGACGCTGCGGCGGGCCGGATACTTTTACTTCCAAACACGGTATAACCCACCTACGGGCCCAACCCATCTCTCTCTACACACTGCACAATCTTCTGGGACGCCGTTCAACCACCAACAAGATCTTGAACGAGCAAAAACTTTGAACTCTTTTTTTTATTTTTACTTTACAAAAATTCATTCGGTTTTTAGTCCTCGATCGCACCAAAATGAAAAATACGATCCCGCCGATTCGTTTACAACGACGACCTTTAAAATCGTCTCTGTCGCGCGTGGTCACTGAACATTTTACTCTCTCGAAGTTCCACCGATTCTTACCGTTCGAAATAACAATTTAAAATATCCAACCCGTACACCAAAAAAAAAAAAAAAAAAAAAATAAATAAATAAAAATATTCCGGAGACGTTAGAAAACGACAAACACGCGGCTGCTGTAAACGGGGAGGATTTATTTTTCTTTGTAAAACATCCGTGTGGAATTATCGTCGACACACGTTATTTGACGACACAGAGAGAGAGAGAAAAAAACTTACGGTCCGCAATCGCCCATACACTGCGTACGAAAACGAACAGTGCAAACAATTCTCGTAAAACAATATGAAAAACAAAAACAAAAAAAAAACAAAAAACGATTTATCTTCCAGATGGAACGCACACTATCGAAATTTTCATTTTACAAAAAATATCGCACAGCCAAAGAAAAAAAAAAAAAATAATACGCGCGCGTTCGTAATATTTTCTCCTCCTCCGCGACGACGATAACGGCAATAAAAATATTTGAAAATTCGACGCGATTTTTTTTTTTTATTCTTATTATATTCGGATTATATTATTATATTAGCGACAAATATTATTCGCTTGCCTATATAGTATAAGCGCGCGCGCAGGCATCGGATGCTGATGATGATGATCATCTATGACGGTATAGGACTACTTTACGCACTAAGCTCTTCGGACAGGTCAAATCGGAGAATGAAATTGAAAGTCATTCGCGACGACACACCGTAATTCTCTGGCCTCGAGCCACCGAATTTTTTATTATTGTTTTTTGTTATTTTCTTCTACGAGTCCAAATCGAATATAAGACCAGAAGAAAAGAGAAAAAAATAAGACGCGCGTACGTATAAAATTAACCGTAAGGTTTTAACAAGTATTTCACTTCTTAAACACGCACATAAATATAAAATGTTTTTTTTTCTTCTTAAATAACGCGTTTGTTTAAGACACTCACCTTCGGGTTTTAGTTTTTCCTTCACGAACCTCGAATAAGGCGGCGGAGGTCGTTCTGAAACAATACACGAAACGCAAAAATATAATACATAAAATAATAATAATAAGTTTAGTACACATTGCGTAATAGATAATAATAGCAGGTTTTTTTTTTTTTTGCAGCACAGTGCGAAAGAGAACTTTTACACAGCCAACGATTTACAATATTATACTATAGAGATATAATAAGGAATGCGCGATAAAATCGATTTCATATATTATAGTTTCCGTTGTATCAACGGTACAGATTTTTCGTTTTAAGGTAGTTTTTTTATATATATATATATAATTTTTTCAACACTTTTCTACAAATCTCGATAATCAGGTATTTTTCGTTTTTATTGTGTATTTATACGGGTAATATAAATTACGATAAAAAAGTGTTTTCGTCTTCGGTGGTTTTACAGTGAACGGTTACTATCATCATAAATCACGAGCGTTCAATAATATTTAAAAAAAAAAAAATACGTATATAAAAAACTCGTACGAAAACATCGCTAACGGGAAATCGTGGGCGCAATAGTGTTCTATTAATTCGAAAGTATCGTCCCGATCGTTTAAACTGTTCCCGAAAATTAAAAAAAAATAAATTCATTTTACGTTTCTTCAATTTTCGGGGAACGTTTGGAATTCGCCGGTGGTATTCGAACGACACATTTTATTTCCTATCGCAAAGAAAACGATTTTTTTATTTTTTACAAATTGTCAATCGATTCTTATACGTTTAAGGATGGTTAAAAAAAAACTCTTTTTTCCTTTTCGTTGTCAGAACATTAAAAATCATCGTAATAATAAACACACAGACACGATGACGAAAAATGTACTCTCTCTCTCTCTCTCTCGCACACACACACTATACGATGACGAGTAATGAATATTTATGACGACGACGTGGAATATCGACGTTATAATATTATAATAGTGGTAAGAAAAAATAATAAAGAATTTTTTTTTTTTTTTTGTCTCTCCACTCTTCGTCGCCTGACAATAAGTCGGAAGGACGCCACACACACACACACACAAGTTCGCGCGCGCACGCCGGCAAATACTATATTTATATACGCACGCAGAGCAAGGAGAAGGTTTATCGAGAAAAACGATTATTTCGTCTCCCCCTGGTTTTCGGCCAACGTAAATATACGACCGACGTGTGCCAATACGATGTGCATATACGACGTATTATATAAACGCGACTGACGTGTGGCGCCGACCGGTATTTATAAATAAAACGATTTTTTAGGGAACGAAACAAAAAAAAAGCTGCAACAGCGGCGAAAAAACCGCACCGATTTCGCCACTCGTTTCTGCTGAAACAACACGCGAGAGGTTCGAACGGCGCGGCGGCGTGACAAAAAAAAAAAAAAAAAAAAAACTGCGCCGACGAAATTTTCGATTTCCAACGGAACGCAGATAATAATAATAAAAAAAAATTCTTTTTCTCTTTTAATAATAATAAACGCGTTGCATGTGCGCGTGTCCGCCGCAAATCCGGTGTACTCGTGTCATCTCGTCTACTCAAAAAAAATAAATAAATAAATAAATAAATATTACTGTACGGAAAAATCGTTATTAAAAACCGTTCGCGGAGAGTATTTCGGACTTGTTGACTATATTCCTGTTAAAACCACTGTGAAAATTCAACAATCGGAAAAATTTTCCAAAATAAAAAAAAAAAAAAAGAATCTTTTCGCTTTTCTTATAACACATTATGAGAGTTTTTTTTTTTTTTTTAATACGTTTCGCACACACACGCCTTTGGGAACGAAATGGAAATAATAATATAATAATCGCGATGACGACGGACGTCACGTCTACGTCGTTTTATTATAATATACCGCCGACGCCACACGGCAGACAGTCGGCGTCGGAGGCGGCAGCGACAACAGGGGACGGTGGAAGGAGTAGCGGCGCGGCGGAACTGGTGGCGCCGTCGGGTTGCGTGACCGGGTCTGCGCGCTATTTATTTCTCATCCGGCCCGACGGCGACGACGACGGCCAGGTGAAGTGTGACGCAATTGGATCGGCGGCGGCGGTGTACGAAATACAATAATATAATAATAATAATAATAATAATCTATTCCGAGGTATTATTTTTTTATATAAAGGCGCGCGCGCGCGCGAACGAACGTCAAAAATCGACGTTTGACGGCGACCGAGCAAAACAAATTTCAATCGCCACTCGAAAACGGAACGCGAGTCGCAAAAATATTAATACGTTTTCAACAACAGAAAAAAAAAAAAAAAAAAAAAACATTCTGTAAATTTTTATTATCAATCGCGCGCGCGCACACACACACTCGTTTCGTCTTATCGCACCGGGCGGCGATTTCCGAGAATATTAAATTACACACACACGCATACCGGCGGCGCCTTGTGATCCACATCACACGAAAAAATGCCGACGGACCGATAAGAAGAGAAGTTCGCAATAATAATAATAATTTTTTTTTAATTACTAACTGCGCGCAATACGAGGAGGAGAGGCGAGTGAGAAAATACATATACGACGTACTTCGCGTGTATCTACCGATTTGGTTTTTTTTTTTCACTCATTTTTTCCCACCGAGATGAATTCCTGCGGATTCGTTTTGAAAGACGCGGAACCGCGGACAGACACGAAGGGACGCTACTAAGTGTGTCCGATCGGCCTCGTTGATGATAACACGCGGAGCGACGGCGGTTAATTAATTGCGCGTGCGTTATTAATAGACGGACGGCGCGCGCGTTCCGACGATTCCGCGGTGGCCTCGAGAGGTCACCCTCCTCCCGCAGTCGTCGCACACACAACAATAAACGCTCTATAGAAACGCGCACGACGCGAGTAACACCCTGTATACGCCGTACGCACAGAAAAAAAAAAAAATAAATAAAAATCCTCTCCACTTCGAAACAAACGGAGATAAATCGAAGTTCAAACGAATCAACGCTTACCGATTTCGCATCGTTTGCTCCAGTGGAACGGGTTACAGCACACCGTGTCCGGCGTCTGTTTGGCCGTCAGACAGGCCGGCGTGTTTTTCAACTGCTCGGCGTTCCTGAGGTCGGGCCACCGCCACAACCGGCAGCATATGACCGCGGGGTCGGCGAACAGGAACGGTCGGACGGCCACGCATTCGGCCGCGTCCGCGCCGCCGGTGTCCACGGCCCGGAGCAGCGTTTCCAACTGTCTGTCGTCCAGCCGTTTGAACAGCGCGTTCCGGAACTGCCGTTCGTCCGATTCGGACGCCGGCGGTTGCGTCTGTGACGACGGCAGTTGGTGATGGTGGTGGTGGTGGTGATGATGGTGATGATGGTGGTGGAGGTGGTGGTGGTGGTGCTGCTGCTGTTGTTGTTGTTGGTGTGGCGACGACGTCGTCGAGGTCGTTGCGGGAACGGTGGTAGCGACGGCGGCGGCGGCGGTGCACATTTTTTCCGCACACCTGGTTTCATTGTCCCTGCAACAGCGCACCCGTGCCTTCCACAAGCGTTTAGCTAATGCCGTCCGCCTCCTCCTGAACATGAACATAAAACACGTGAACGCCGCCTCGCATTTGGTGGCCACTACTTCCGCCGACCCGCCGGACCACCGAATACTGCTGTCGCTGCTGCCGCGTTTGTCCGCCGGCGGCCGGCGTGACGACGCGTGGGCGACACTTTGGTATGTGATCGCGGCGTGCGCACCACGTTTTCCGGACGCATCCGTGTCCGGGCCGCCGCCGCCGTCGTCGTCGTCGTCGTCGTTGTTACGACAACGCACCAGCGACGGCGACGACGACGACGACGACGACGAAGGCGGCGGTAACTGTTACGGCACCGCAAACGATCATTACGGGCCTGTAGGGGCGGGGAGTGGTGCAGGGGCGCGAGAGAAAGAATTATTACTAATACTATTGTTTTGTCTGTAGAGACGCACACTAGTGCGGTGTGTGAATAATTCACTACCACGTGTTGCACCGACCACCGTCGTACGGAGAAACGCGCACAAAGCGTGAAACGAACGACGAATTTGGTTTTTTTTTTTCTTCCGATTTTTCCGTACCCGAAAACGTGACGCGCGACAATATATTTTATGCGTTTTATTTCGTGACACCGGGTCTCGGTGGTGTGAACGAGCGATGGCCGACGACACGAGAAATTATAAAATGTGTTAAATTTAATGAACTCGAACGGGAAAAAAAATTAAAAGAACCGAGAAGAGGACGGGACGAGAGAGACGACAAACGATTAACCGACGCGTTTGACGTACGGTACGCGACTGTCGGACGGGTAGACGGCGACGGCGGTGGCGTGTGTGGAATGGTACGAGCGTGCGCGTGCGTGACGACACCGTGCGAAGGAAACGGGAACGGCGACGGTCGCCTTCGTGTAACTATGCCGCCACCGCCGCCGCCCGGTGGTAACGGCGGCGCGTACCAGCAGCAGCAACACCGGCTCGCCTCCTCCCCGCCGCCGCCGCCGCGCGTTCGCCGGCCGTCACCGGTCGCTGAGGCGAGTACCGCGTCTCCACGCACGGGGCGCCACCTACCCCGGCGCCAACGGACCGCAGTGCGACCACGCGCGCCGAGCCGAATGTCGTGTATTTGTCGCGCGCACGTGTGTGGTCCTCAACGTATAATAATAATTATTATTATTCCGACGGTATTCGCCGCCCCCCTTCTCTCCACGTTCTTTGTATACATTATTTTTTTTATATACATATAATATTTTCCCATATCTTCATGTTATTAAACGTCGGATGAACAAAAAGTATAAAAAAAGAAAAAACTTATTAACTCGAGCCAACTCGTTGTCGTCCTTACACGAACGAAGAAGCGTTAGTATTGTGTGGAACCCGCGACAATTTTTATTATTATTCGAATCAAGTATTCGAATTCTTTTTTTTCCGTTTAATTACTCGACGATACACTTACGGTTTTTACGAAAAAAAAAAAAAATTTTTTCATTTTTAATTTTTATAATAGTTCACGTATTATATAAACCGGAAAAACCGAAAAACAAAAAGAATCGCGATAGACCGTTGTCGTCGGTTGTCCGATTATCGTGTAAGGGACGTTTAACGATACGCGTTTATTGAAATGTATATTTCGTTTTATTTTATTATATTTTTTCGGAGTAAAACCTCGCCGTTTTCTTATTCGGAAATCGCGAAAATCAAATGTTTTTTTTTTTTTTTCTTGACATTATTCTCGAGAAGAAGAAGAAAAAGAGAAGTATTAAATGAAAATATATACTTTTAGATTATCGCTGCAATTTAATAATAATAATAATATATACGTCGTTAATCGAATAAATATATTTTTTGGAAAAGTATTCGAATACGTTATATGTATATAATACTTATTACAAATAATTCTTTTTTTTTCCAATTATAATTTCATACCGTTTCCCTTGCAGTAGAAATACATACACGTATGTTACCGGCCGCCAAACCAGATTTCAGGATAAACCATGTGTAAATAGTCTGCGCGCGAAACGCATTTAAGGATCAGTCGACTCGGACTAGGACATTGTCTACATCAGCGATCCTCACTACGCGGCCCGCGGGCCGCATGCGGCCCTCGAAACGTTTTTTTGCGGCTCTCAGACTGACTGTTAAGGATAGTTATACCTACATAAATTTTAGAGTTATGAAATTAAGTAAAAGACATTTCCCTACTTTTTTATATGCAAAATGTTTTTTTTCGATGTAATAAACTTATGTTATAATCATATTGTTTGTAAGTTATTTAACGCCACTTCATAGTGTATTATAACAATAAGAAAAATATATTTTGTAATTAACCTATACCGTTTAGGTTTAGGCCCTGACTAAACTGTACAATTTGTACTTGCGGCCCTAAGGAAAATTTGATATGAACTATTTGGCTCTCTCACAAATCCTAGTGAGGACCCCTGGTCTACGTGGTCCGTCTTAATATACTGTTAAAGGTAACGACAAACAGCTGCTAATATTGGCTAATAGAAATTTTAATATTTCGCTCTGTTTTTTTTTTCAAACAGGTTTTTAACGAATCGTCTTCTCCAAAACGATTCTATCTGGTGATAGAATTTTGTATATCGGAAAGTTAAAATTTTTTTTTTTGCTCAAAAACGTCTATTCTTCGAACAATTTATCCGTGCTCGGTTATATAAGAAATCGCGTGTTATCAGTCTCCCGTTCCAACTGAATGCAATAATATTGTAATAATTATTATTATATTTTATGAATAATAATCTTGTGCGCGAAATTCGACCGAAAAAATACGGTTTTTGTATTGTTTATTTTATTACCATATCAAGCAGCGGCGTTACATGACAAAAAAAAAAAAAAAAAAAAGCAACAATTGAGTCGATTTTCACGTCTCATTCTCAAGCGGTCCAAAAAAAAAATAAAAAAAAATATATCAAATAATTAAATGTCACGTTTTTTTTTTATTAGTCCTGCGCAGCCGTCGGCATATCAGTTGTTTTTCCTGGAAGTGTGAATAATTTTAATATTATGACAAACAACAGGTAATGCTGCAGTGTAAGCAAACTGGTTGATCGCAATGCGTTTCGTACGAACTAGTTTATCCTGAAATCGATTTTCGCCAGTAACACTCGAGTGTATTATAATATTTCCAAATAAAAAAATAAATAAATATCCGCATCGACGATACTCCTTTTTCCGGATGTCCGCGGCGACGCAAATCGCGTATAAATATGGCCTGCACGGCCAGTATTGTAAAGGCAAAGAAACGTTTCGCGGGCCGCGCGGTTTATACAGGCATATTGTTCTGTAAACGCTTAACGAATCAAATCGACACTCATCTGATGATGGCTCCGTAAACGACTCGGCGGCGGCCATCGACTAATCTAACCGATTAAAGTCGCACAAAAATTTTAAAAATAATTCGAGGAGAACGAAAATGTCTATCATCCATTATCGCGTTTGAATGTGTATCATTGAATCGCTCGCCAAAGGGTTGTTGATAAATATGCGTTATGACAGGATGAAATACCACCGGTCGGTGATAACACATTTCAACGGGACTTTAAAACGCACAGAGTCGAGAAACCGCGCGCGTCGGACCGTTTTAAACGCATGAAAGAGGAGAGGCTTTGTGAAATTCAAAGAACGTTTATGCGACTCGAATTTTTCCACCGAGTCGTTAAAACCGCTCTAATGGTTCTGTAAATGTTTAACGATCATTTTTATGCGCGACCCAGAATTGGACGTGATAATGCAGCGAATGATTTATGTGTAACGCAAATTAGAAATATATATATTCGTTTCGCGGAGCGATGAATTCGAAAATTTAAAAAGTGGCACAAAGGACGAGGAGAACTTTCAACATATGCGGAGAGTGTATATTTATGTGTATATGTATTTTTTTTTTTTTGGCCATTTTCGTTTTGATTTTTAAACGACGGGAGAAAAATGTATTTATTTCATTTTTTATCTCTATGGAATTATGAACGTTATATTAATTTATATTAATATATTAGTGCGTTTAAGTATGTTGAGCGAGTGCCAAAAACGATAATTTTTCGAAATTGATATAGCGTTTGTGGTATTTGAATAGTGCTACATAAACGCAATATAAGTAATAGACATTCAAAAATAATTTGAAGGACGAATATCAAAACGTTATTTCAAACTCAATATCGTTGTAATAAACACATTTTATGGGCATATTATTCGATAGACCTATATACTCGTATATATATATAACACTAAGCCGGTTGCGGATTTGAGTGAGGGCGATCGCGCCTCCTTTAAGTTCGTCGTCTTTTTGTATTCTCTAAAAAATACATAAATGCCGTTCGTTAGACGAGGATCAATCCACGATCATAACAGAAACGTTAAGGGCCATTCCCCCGTATTGCCCGTTTGTCCGACGACAATTTTTTACGCGTCCCGTTCGCTCGATTCGAACGGATGAAAACTCAAAAAACAGGACGTTAGGGGAGTCGCGTGGATTACAGGTACGATCTTGACACGATATTTACACCGACTTCGGAAAAAGGAAGGAAGATGTTCTCAATTCGGCCTATGACTATTTTTTTTTTTGCGTTAGACCATCGAATGTTTACGATTCACATGGATCGTTTTTTTTTTTTTTATATACATATTATGTATGAAAGAGAATATCGTGTCTCTCGGTGGTCCCATTTAGATTTCTTAAGGATCGGCCGAGTGTTTGAGGTCAGTGATTTAGGTTTTTTTTGTATTTTTTTGTATTTTTATACAATTCTTAAACTGCACCACCGCCGGTGTGTACGACGCGGAAGGTTAATCAAAATACAATTGCGAATAATGTTCGAATTTCTCTGCGGACTAGCAGCAAAATATTCTCGAAGACCACTGGGGGGGTCGACGGCAAACGCTGGTCTATAAGATTAAAATTTCGAATATCTGCAATACCAAATAAGAGGTGTGTGTGTGTGGCGGGGGGGGGGAGGTAAGTATGAAAAATTATTTTGCCAGCACTCCGTTAAAAACGGTTTGGCGCCCACTGGTTTTGAACTCGTTCTTCTACACACACGCGCGCGCGTACAATATTATTCACGCGCCATTAAACTGAATTTGAACGAGTGCAGACGGCGACAAAACAAATATTTGCGTACGCGTCGCGCGCACGGATCGCGGAATACCGTGCACGGCGTAATACCGCGATGTAATAAATACATTATTATTATTATTATTATAACGCGTTATTTTATGAGCGCAAAAATGTAATAGAACAAAAAAAAAACCCCCGCATTATCCATTATACACGTTATTATTGCAATCGTTAGACATAATAATATTTATGACTGAAGAGTTACAACGAAAATTTCGATACACTTGTTTACGCGCGGCACGTTATCATACGTATTATTGTAGTAGTAGTAATAATGACCGCGGCAACGCGTTTCATACTCGCTGCGAGTTTTTACGCGATTTTTGTTTTTTGTTTTTTTTTGTTGTTTTACAACTATTAATATTGATAAAAAAAAAAAAAAATTCCTAAGCCTCACCCGGTTATGTGTATCGGACTCGTCGTTGTGTATATCTCTCGATATTATCCAGATTTGAACGTTATTTTAACGCGTGACGTATACTTCCTCATAGTCCGGTCGGTGTCCGCAAAGAGACATAATATATGAAACTTTTCGCTTTGAGACGACGGAAAACGTCTATCGGCGGCAGTTGCACCGTGTCTGATCTATATATAAAGTGAAATTTCCTCCTCGTGTCAATCGCGATATTCTATTATTATTATTATTATTATTATTATTATTATTATTATTATTATTATTATTATTATTATTATTATTATTTGTATTACACGGATTAAACGAAGTTCGAAAACCGCGTTGAAAGTACAAACTGCCCCCTCGCACTCGTAGAATGATAAAGAACATACTTCTATATAATAGTATATAGTTTTTTAAACCTCGAAATTATGTATATTCGACCAATCGACCGAATAAGCGCACGTAGAAATTTTCCCGCTTGTTTAAAACGCAAATACTACAATAATATATACATATAGTATAATATATATATAGAGAAGGTATTTGTTATTTTTTTTTTGTTAAAAAACTTACTAACAGTAATGTCCGCTAACGGGGAACGAAGGAGAATTTTGATTTTAAAAATAATTTTTACGTATAATTTACTGCGTTCGCGTATAGTATTTAAGGGACAACCGTATCGACTGAAAATAAAAGTCAAAATCTAATTTAATAGCTATATCGTATGTATATTTCGGCAATATTATTACTCGCGTGCGCTTACATAATATTATACACCCATGAAATTGAAAAAACACGATTAGATATCCTCCCTCCCCCGTTGGTGAATTTTCCTGTTTATGCGCTTTTAGAATTTTGTTTTTTTTTTTTTTATGAATTTTATATCAATTTCGCTTTTATTAAATCTATACTATAATGTCGAATTGTCGCGACGAAATATCCATTCGAACAATATAATAATAGTTAACAATTTCGAAATTATTTTATGTATTTATTTTTTAAAGTCAAGGGCACCCTCCTACGACACGCATTTAACTCGTATTATATAATACACGGTATGTATACACCGAACACTCAAACGTCGTGTATAAGGAGAAAACAAATTGACGAAAAATGTTTTCGAATTGAAAAGAAAGAGTCAAATTCTTACGACATGATTCGTGTTTTCTATTTAGATGAGTAAATATGTATATTTATATTTATTTATTGCGTTACACGCGCGGAATAAAAACGAAAAATACGTTAAATTCTTTAACGGTCACGTCATCGCGCGTGGTTTACTATATAGAATGTTAAAATAATTGCGTATTATACACTTATATACATATTTGTGTATAAACGTGGACGTGAACGTGTTGATTTAGAAAAAATATATAAACGTGAACGCGAATGCATTGAATATTTAATCGAACGTTTCAAACACTGAAAATAATTTACCGAGAAAAATGATATTCAAATAAAGGCGGATGATCACGCGTAATACGATATACGACGTAAGTATTATATGAATATCGCGGAATTTCGTGGCCATACGATTAAATAAAGCCATCTTTTTTTTTTTTTTTGTTTTTAAACGCGATTGAGCAAATTCGTATCGAAGGCATAAGAAATACAAAAATTAAAAGAACAACCTACACACGCGAATGAAATATGTACAGCGATGAAAATCGCGCAAAAGTCTCGTTATAGAGAAAAGGGATATCATTTTAATTATTATTATTATTAAAAAATTTTTTTTTGGTAAAAATCGTGTTGTTTTTTTTTTTTAACATAATATCACGCGTATATTTTAGAGGCGTATTTAGGAATTTTTACATTAAAAGCGTGATTCTTTTATATATATATATAAAAGTGTCAAAAACAGAAAGAAAGAAGAAAAATGACAGATTTGTCTGCGCCCGCACACTTTTCGTTTTAATTTTTCACGAGAACATTTTTCGCCGAATTATTTGTACTTGTTTAGAAAATTATTTTAAATCATATGTGGAAAGCAATTAATTGTATTCTTTTTAACGCATTTTTAGAAATATTCTTTAGAAAAAGTATGTTATTAAACAACAAAAAAATGGTAATTTTTTCGTTTTTTTTTTTTTATTTTTCACTTATAAACGAATTTTTAATAATATTTTTTTCGAATTTGTCATCGGCTTTTTTGAAAAGCATGCGAAAAATCGGAATTGACCCCTAGGTCCCGGGTATGCCCGCGGTCACCTTTGCTCTAGGAGACACCCAGGTCTTACCTATCATCGTGATGATGACGGTTGCCCAAGTCAAAAATATCGTCTAGGACGTAAAATATTAACGCCTACGGTTGCCCTCCCTCCCCCCCCCCGAAATTAATAGACCCGATTCCTCGACGACGATCTTGCATACTCTGGACCAGTTCTAATCCTGTGACCGGTATAGGTAAAAAAATGACCGTTGTCATCAAAAACATCAAGGTCTACATAAAATTTCAGCAATTTTTTCACGGACAATAAAATATAGCGTCTCGAATAGAGAGCGAGAGCCTCTCGTATTTGATTCCCAGACAAACAGACGCGAAAGTAAATTAAGAAAATTGTTGTGTGTGTGTATATAAATAATGTATCGTATGTCGATTTAAGCGGAATTGCGGTGTGTGTGTGTCGTACACCTCAATAAAGCGAAAACTCTTTCGGTCTATTTCAGTCTTTTTCCCCCGGTCTATAAATGCATATTGATTTCCGCAGCATAACGTGTATAACACCTCTGCCAGCCTCCGCGAATCTCACATATACCACAACTCGTTTTCCTTTACTCTCTCGCGTCGCGCTCGTCGTGTGACCGTCATGGAAAAAAAATGTTTTTCTTTTTTTTTTCACCACACGTACCGGTGCGCGCTTACAACCACCACAGACGTACGCGACGCGTGTCGCGTTGACGAATCGCGGCGGGGCGCCCAGCCAGCCACCTGCAACCGCTGCGGCGGTGTGGGCGACGCGACGGTTGAAGAGAGGAGATCGTCCGCACACACACACACACACAAATCGCGTGAATCGCTCGGTGTAATTATTTTTAGCGTACTCCCGCGCCGTTTAAACGGTTATGTTCTCCTTTCGTTTTTTTTCTTTCTATTTCGTTTCTTTTAATAGTAATAATAATAATAATAATAATATATTCCCGTACACTTCAAAATTATATTAGAAACGCAACGCGCGCCCGGCGCCGAGCACTTTCCGTCGACCGCGACGACCGGCCGCCGCCACGTATTGAAACGCGTATGACTGTGCGGCGGTTTTCCTCTCCCGCACGCTCATTCGCTCACTCTCTCTCTGTTTCTCCGGTCTAATAATTTATTGTCGCTCGTGTGTGTGTGTGTGTGTGTATAAACGTATATAATATATAAAATAAATTATACGTTTTTATTATTCACACACGAGCGACAGCTGCGGCGAGCAAATAGGCAGCTTCGGCACTCGCCGTAAGGATCGCCCCCCCCCCCCATTAATTCACTATATACTCCGTTTATTATTAGAACAACGCCGCGACACATACTATAGTCGCGCTCGCTCGCACGTTTTTGTTTCGACAAAAGCGCCCCCGGTGCCTCTTCTACCGCGCCGCCCCGCTGCACAGCGCACACTTGGCGGCCCAACCGTGACACGGTACACACCAATATCACACAATGTCTTGCAAGTGATCCGCGTAAGTCCATTCCTGACATTCGCCGCGAGTCGTCCAGACCGCCACAATCGGCTTGTCGAAGTCTGTCGAATTCGACAGAAAGTCGACATATAATTCCGCGCGATTCGCGAATCCGTTCTTTCAAAAATATTGTTCAAAACATAAGGGGAATATGCATTGTACAATCACTTTTCGACGCTGCATAATATATACGTACTATTTAAATTCCTGTTCCAAGACGCTCGCACTTTCGATTACAGTGATCAAACTCTTCAACCCCCCATCCCATTCGTAATCCGTTACGTACGTACACCTCTGCGCCGTTGCCGCCTCGAATTCCTTAAATTCTTCGCAAAACGGACTTGCAAACTATAACCAGAATTATTCTCGTACAAATTTCGACTTTATGCAGTGAAACATAAAACGAACTCGGCCCGCCTTTTAGGGGGTCTTTTATGTTTCCTGGTGAATACAGTGACTTGTTACGATGCGACGCGTGCAGAAACGGATATGTTATGATCGTACGACACGGGGCTCGGGAATAATAAACGATTTCGTCAGCTATTAAAGCGAAGAGGCGGCGGCGTCTGAATTTCGTACGAAAAAACAATAGTAAAACGCTGCGCTGGCAGCCGCTATTATTTTTTGAAGTCTCCACCACAATCCAACGGATTTCAATATTTTTTTATACTTGGTTATTTTTAGGTTTTTTTTTTTGTCATTGAGAAATCCACTTTTCTATGAACCAAATATAGTAGGAAAAAAAAAGATATATCCCTCTACCTCACTACCGCACACGCACTGTTTGAAAAACTTCGACAATAATTTATTGATATCACATATATAATTATTAGGTATATATATATATATTTACAAAATTACGATTACGTGCAATAAATAAATTGTTTGTAATAAATATTTCGTTTCAATGTAAATAACATTGCGTGTACTTGTATTTTTCGCGTAAAACAATTTTAAATTTCTAACGCGCGCCAATAATTATTAATTCAAAACACGAATTATGGAAACGCATTGTATTTTTCCGTAATTCAAATAAGAAATAATTATAAGAATATTATATTCAAAAAGATACATTTGGAAACATCATAGTGTAGGGGAGAATTTTATACGTTTTAAGCACTCTGTTACAATATAATATATATATAGTATTACGAGTGAAACTGCTGCAAACTATACGCGCGCGTTCAGAGACCGTTTATTAAATTGTATAAAAAAAAATAAATAAAATTCGACTTAATTGTATATGCATATATGTGTGTGTGTGTGTGTGTGTGTGCGTGTTATTATAATATGTAAATTACCGATGGGATTGTCGGGATTAAACGCACGGGATTTATACTTCTTGAACACTCTTAGTATATACATATATATATATATATATATATATATATATATAAATATTATTACACGTACGAGTATTGTGTAAAACGAATACGTGTGTTTAGGCGCCATTTACGAAGATGCTGCGCAACATTAAACTGTGTGAAAAATAAATAAATAAAATTCGATTCGACTGTATGCGTTATTTATAATATGATATAATATTATGTAAATTACCGACGGCGGAATTAAACGCGGGCGCAGTAGAAAATGGTATATTATACGAAAATAATCCCCTCGGCTTTATTATTATAATAATATATTATAATGTGTGCGCGTACACCTATAGCCGTGTATGATATGCGCAGAGGACAGTCGGAGAGGATAAATTATCGTCGTGTTTATTATTCGTATATATGTGTGTGTGTGTGTGTGTGTACGCGAAATACTTACTGTATTGTACATAAATAACGAGCGGATCTTAAATACCGAGGAAGCTATTAGTTTTACAATGATGTTAAAAAAAGAAAAAAAATGTTCGGACGATCTCGTCGCGTGCGTTTACCTACCCCGGCAGCAATATTCGTATTTGTATATATAAATATATAAATTAATAAATAAATATATATCAATAATTGGTATTTTATTCGAATGGTACACTTATACGACTTGCGTTTTTGAACGTTACGTAGTGATTTCAAAGCAGCGACACGACCTGGAATCACAGTTGTCCGCCGATGAATGTACATTTAGAGCAAAAACATAACGCGTGCACCAATGTACGAGTACACGTGTATGGTACGCGAATCAGAGGTTTTGGTCGGTATTTAGGCCGACTAAAGGTACCCTTTACTCGTTTTTCCATAATAAATCGGCGGAAAATTTTTAATTCGAGTTCCGTAACGAGCTGGTGAACGATTGGACTTTATTAATACGCGTCATCCAGCGAGCGTAACGAGTGAAAACATTGGTTGTAAGCTAATTGAACAATTAATAATTGATGAAATAATAGTGTGAAATACGTGTGGTGTGGTGCAAACGACCTGCAAATAACAGAATTTTTATTACGGCTGGAAATAATCGTTTTGAATCCAATCGCGCAAAACGTCCGATATGTATACACATGCCTAGACCAATTATTATAAATTATTATTATTACTCATTGTCTTGCTTTCTACAAAGCATTTCCATCACTATGAAAACCTATATATTCATAAATGTAATATTATATAAAACGTATTGGGATGGGATTTTTTTTTATTATTATTATTATTATTATTTTATAGCGCTTTATTATTACGGACACATGATTGAAGAAAGTACTTTTTCAACGTTTCCAATATTACGTATTTAGGTGTGCAAAATAATACCACACAATTCGTATATAAATACATATGAAATACGTAGTATTTATTATTTTTACTATTGTCATATTTTGTTTTATCGTTATAAAACACAATACACAATTTTATATAGGTTTTTTATGAATATAAAAACGTGCGTGTTTTCAAACAATTTTTATTTTACATTGATCAATTAAATTTTTTAACTAATACGAAATGTATGTCAAGCAACGCGATCAAATGAATTATATGAAAATTGTTATATATTAATAATCGACTCAAACAATCGATATGCGGTACACTGTCAAATCTCGATTACGCGAACAATCACACTTCATAGCTTTATTCAACACCATCTAAGCAAACAGTAATATAATATTCTATTTGATTTCTTCACTCGTTACTTTTCTACTTGCGTCGTGATTTACTCTATAGCAGATCAATACTGAGGTAGCGCAAAGTAACATTACTCGTCATTTTAAGCATTCAACATTAACTTAACGAACATGCATTCAGTTAAACTGATTTTTATTGCTCTGACTATTGGAATTATCGAAGAAAACGCTTTTGCCTGTAAGTATATAAATTCATATATACATGACGCGTATTTAATATAAAACGAAATATTTAAGTAGATAACCTATGAAAATTATATTATTGTACTTAGTATATACTTGTAGTACACCCTATTTCACAGCAATGGTAATATAATAATTGTATTCTTTTTATACACAGATTGGTTGCCAAATGGTACGTGTTTTTAGAAAGTTATTCATTAAATAATACTATTTGTAATCAATTATTTATATTGTTCATTTCTCTTCTAAACAATTCACACTCACGTTCCAATATAGATTTGACTTACTCATTTATATTGCCCCCTCTCTCCCCGTAATTATATTGGATGCCTCATGACAAATTGTTATAATTTTCATCAAATATATTTTGATTATCTGTTATATAAATCGTTAGCTGACCCTGGGACACTTTCATTTCAATATATATATATATATATATATATATTACTATTGTTATATAGTGTCCACTAAAATACAATAATTTTTTTACGTCAAACACTTAAACCACTTTTCTTTTTTTACACGCTAAAAATCCCATCTCTCGTTCGAACTTCCGTATTGTAACAACAGCTCATTTGATCGATTAATTCTACGAATAAGCTTGTGGACAATATGTCCCGGCCGTACCACGTTTTTCAGAATATATTTCATAATTCAGTTTTTCGACAACATCTCATTCTTCCCAATTTATAATATATATACAATGAATTATTTCGTTTAAGAAGATTTTCTACACTGTTCTCAGTCTAAGTTTGTTGTGAAACGTTTTCTTTTAATTTTTTATGATTTGTATAGATATTATTTTCTGAATAAAATGATTAACAACCGTTGACGTGGACACCACAGTTTTCAAAGCACTTTCATTATGTTTTATTACTCTTAGCTTCGTCCAATATACATATGAGTGTCTCACAAATATTTGACAAATGCGATAACTTTTGTTCTACTCAATATTTTTATGTTTTTACTCTCTGGTAATAATATTATAAGAACCCCGTGCTACAATTATTGTATTTTAGATTTCGTTTTATTTTTTTCAACTAAAACTTTAAAAAAGTTAATTTCAATTATTTTTTTAAGCTGAAAATAGCCATTTTATAATTTTGTTTTTAAAAAAAAATGTTGGTATTAGAATTATTCATTTATGATTAATCGCTAATGTTCTACAATTTTTTTATGTTAACGAGAAATTAAATTTTTTAAGCAAAATGAATCATTTTCCAGCATTATTTTGATGGCCGTCCGTGTTCTCTCATAATATATCTCATATATCGTATCAGACTAGTAAAAAAAAAAATGGACATTTCGTAAACTTAAAAAAAATTGTAGAAAATTAACGGCAAGTCATAAATAAATTTTACTAACACCAAATTTTTTTTAAACAAAATTATAAAATAAACTATTTTGGATTTCAAAATAAAATTTAAATACAATTTTTATCTTTTAATAATTAGTTTAAAAAAATTATATGTAATAATTGTAGCACAGGATTCTGATAATTATAACAATTCTGATAATAATAACAAAAAAAAAAAAATTGAAAAATATTGATGAGAATAAAAATTATAGCATTATTGTTATATTTCCGTGAAACATTATATAATAGATGTTTTCGAAATTCGTCTAGAGATATGTTCAATTAATTTAATATTTTAACATATATGAACACTTGTGTTAAACCATTCTGTACACTTGTATTACACACGAATGTGAACAAACATTGTTATTTTACTGTCGTACATACGATTTACTTTTGTATATAGATTTGTACCCAAAAAAAAAAAAAAAAAAAAATGTTTTTCATTAATAATTATTATTATTACGCACTTAAATTATCAACACTAATTCACTTTATTGAGGTACACTAAAAATACTATATAAGTGTTTTAATATGTTTTCAGTTTGTATGAGTAAGTTAAATTTAGTGAGATATATAATGTTTTACGTGTATTACTGTGATAAAATCCTGATTTCGAGATTATTTAACTATTATTTTCTTCGCGATTGAAAAATATCAGAGGTACTTCGTGAAATTTAAAATGAAATAGCGGGAAAAAGATGAAAAAGTACATAATATTGTATGTTCTATGTGTAAATGTATGGCCAAGTACAACTTAGCGCGTTAGTTCACGAATCCACTAGTCGTCACCACACGATAAGGCGTCGTTCTCCAATCTGTGTAGACGACAACCGTGTTATGAGGTCTATGATTTAAACACGCTTATTGTATCAATGACAGCACCGAAATCGGGTATTTCTACATAATGAAGTCAGTAAGAAAAATAGGAAAATAGAAACGAAATACTACATATGGACGGTTCACTATAGGGTCCATGTTACACGGATTATGAGAATTATACAGAATGCGCGTTCCGTGTACTGAGTTCGGTTACTTGATCGTTGTCAAAACCAATTTTACGGCGGTCGAAATAAAATTTGCTTGTTGACAAAATAGTACGCACCATCTATCAGTTTTTCAATGAACTAAAAACATTCGATTTAATGTCAAATATAATTATTATATAGAACAACTAATCGAAATTGGAAAATTTCAAGGTGAGCAATACTGCGTACTTTTTAAATTTATAATTATTTATACAATATTGAAAATAAGTTTTCATTTAAATTGACTTATTAATTCAAATATACAATAAAGCAATTGTATTTAAAAACTTACACGTTTATCACGCTTTTGGTAACTTATACTAACGCAGAATTAGTCAAATAGTTTTGATTATATTATATAATAATTAATTTTTTTTGAACAAAAATATAAAAATTATTACGTACCAACAAACCCATTCAATAAAACGATTCTGAGCGGAGTTTCGGTAGTTCTATTAATGGAAATCACATACATAATTTTCATTATATTGTGAATTATACATATTGAGTTTATAACGTAAATTAAACATTAGTAAAATCGGGTACCGAGTGCGGGCTTAAAAATATTGTTGGTGTGGTTAAAAAAAAAAAACGATAAAGAAATCAATGAAAACAAACGTCGGAACTTTGAACACGAGTAAATTTAACTAAATTGGCAATCAATGATGTTAAAAGGTACGTTGAAAAAAATTAGATTGATATAATAAAATTAGAGTGATCCGAGTTCCCAAGATGGGAGGTGTTTTACCGCTAATACCGATTTCGGCCGGTCTTTGCGAGTATAATGAATGAGAATAAGAAGAAAATAAAATCAAAAAAAGAAAACTGATAATACCCAATCGTGCTCAATTCGACTTTTGTGAATTTTACTGAATGTTGATATTGCGACAAGCACAGAGCAAGATTATGAAGGAAGTAATTAAATTTGCAAAACACGATATTATTAGAATGGTCATGTAATAATGTATACGCTTAGTGCTTGAAGTGAAAAAAAATTAGAAGGAAGACGCGAAAGTGTAAAAAAAAAGCAAAAAATGCGCATTTCTGAAAGTTTTAATGCCTTGAATATTTGTGGGGCTTCGCTCCCCTTCCCACCCTCTGCCATCACTATATTTTTCATTAAATAAATCTATTGAATCTGTAATACATAAACATCAAGTCTTTATTATTTCGGCGTTGAAAATAACATTTAAAGACAATTTTATTATTTTCATTAATTCGACAGAATTATAAAAAGAGTGTTGACCGTTCCATTCCGTTCTCAACGTTTCGTTATGAAAAATTAGAAGTGGTACGATAAAATATTTAAAAAAAGGGAAGTTACTCAGTCCCCCCCTCCAATTATTGAATCACTGAATACGTTTTCAACAATATTTTAATAATTATATGTTAATGTTTAAAAACTATTGTATACTTTTCGAATTTATATAATATAGAGAATACCACCAGTACCGTAGCATTCATGCATGCATTTTACCATTTGAGTGAGTAATTTATAAATAAATTATTTCTGTATAAAAACGACCTAAACATTGTTCTCAATATTGACTTTTATTTTTTATTCACTTTTTGTTTATATGTATTTGTATATTGTTATTATTGTTTATTATACTCGTATAGGATGTATTTTGAAAATTATATTGTGTAAATTATAGGTATTAAAAAATTAATCAAAATTGTTTTAGTATTTTATCAATTTTGTATAATATATGACGATCGTGCATTATTAAAAACAAAAACTTACACATATATATTTTTATTAGCTGTTCCCGATAACTTCGAGAGAAATCCTTTGATTCCAACACACGGTATTTAATATATATTTTTAAAACAAAAATAATTATATATTTATATATTAATACACTTTGATAATGTTGTACAAAAATTATTTTGCCGCCTAACGACCAACGGCGATATCATCGTTAACTATTTTTTAACGTCGGTTCTTCGGCGTTGGAGACAACCGTCTGATTGTAATATTGAGAATTTTGCCTAAATCGGACTATAGTATCAAACACAGTTGTTTTTCAAAAATAATATTTACATAATAATAATAATAATTTTAATAATAATAATCATTTGCATAATTATTTTTACCACGTAACCTATTTGTATAATCGTTATTATGTATATCAAATAGTTATAAAATTTGTTTAGCATCGATAAAATTAACTAAATATATATGTATTTTTAGGATATGTATTTGAATATCAACAAACAATGTTGATATATTTTTTAAACGGTACGTATTGTTATTATGATTAAATAAGAAACAAGTATATATGATATATTTGTGACATGTAATTATAGGGTATGTATTATATTTGTATAAAAATATTATTCGTTTATTGATAATTAATAACGAAATAATTGAATTAAAAAAAAAATGTTTATAAAATGTTTAGTATATGAATTATTGGACATTGTGATTGAAAAACCATTACCTTGGTGTCACGCAAACATATTGATATTAGATGGTTCGTATTTATTATTAAATTATCTGTTAAGATGATTTATATTCATTTAAACAAATTATTGTTTTCTCATTTATGGAACATAATTAATGTTACTTATAATTTTTGATTAAAGTATTTCCAGGGCTAACGGAACTTCAAGTGCCGTCAAAGTGCCACGGTAAGATGATAATATAGTAAACATATACTGTAATGGGTCTATTTGACATTTAAATGAAACTCTATGTTTTAAAAAGTAATAATAATAAAAAAAAAATATTTATATATATTATATATATATATATATAGTTATAAAATTTTATCACTCGCGCCTGGGTACCTTATATAATATTGTTATAGTCTTTTCAACTGACCACTCAATAAATGTGTGTTTTGTACGTGTAATTAAGTGTAGTTGCGTGTACTTAAACAAATAAGAAAATATAAATGTTAACGAAAATGTATGTCTCTCTAATAATATATAAGTATATGTATATTGTTGATTCGTGCACAAACAGTGTTAATATAATATTAATTTAAACAAGATATAATAAAAACAATAATCGAAACATAGCCCTTCTGGCTCAACAAAATAATATAAAACGTAATAACAGAAAAATGATAAATATATAATAAAAATAAAATAAGCACTCTGCACAGTAGTAGTAATACACGAACGTCGACTGGCGGCCAGCGTCTACATAAATCTAAATACGAGTAATAATTGCGGGCTATTTGAGCCGCACTAAACAAACGCAATATAATAAGTTAATCGAGCCATAAACATAATAATATAAAATTTTAATTCTTATGATTGACATTTTACACATTAATAAAGATTCGCGAAACTTTTACAACAACAAAAACGTGCATACATATGCGATGGAAAAACAAACAATAATAATTATCAGTGACATAATATTATATATAATATCCATATTATGGATGGGAGGTACATTTATATTTATAAATAAATAAATAAATATATATATATATATATGATGAGACAATATATCTATGCACCGATTTATGACATTTTATGTCATCGACATTTTTGTTGTACAAACAGCCGCACGCCAAAATGATCGCTCTGAAACTTTTAACTCAACAATATATAATATATTATATTTTATAGCTTATTACATACGATAACTTGCATTTTCGTAATTGTAGATAATATTATATAGTTTTTAATAGTATTTTATTATTGATCGGTATATTATATTACTTATAATTATGTGAAAGGTTAACGATTAAAAAAAAAATAAAAATATTGTCACCGATAAATTCATATTATAAATATTTGTTTTTCTATTTTTAATTTTTTATTAATTTTAAAATACTTGTATTGTTAATAATTCAATCGATTATTCATAGAACAAATGTTTCGCAGTGGACAACCGATATTTAGTGGTAAGTATAGTTTGTGTGATAATCAATACGACGATTGAATTGTTTGTTATATAGTTGAAAGTAATGAATCTGTAATTGTGATGATAATAATAATAAACATAAATCGAATTTTTGTTTTTATAAGATTTGATTGTAGAAATAATAAAAGGAATTTATTTGAAAATGTGTGAGTTATTATTTCTTTTACATTATTAGTTAATTTTTCTAATTGTAATCATTTGAAATATAATGCTATAAATAAAAATATATTTAAATAATATTAAAGTGTATCTATACATCCAATAAATTTAGAGATTTGAGTAGTCCAATTATGTTTATAAAGTTCAATATTCATACTCTTTAAAATTGTTTAAATATCAGATGGATGTTAGAGTCAGTTGAAAAACAAATTTTTTCTATTAATATATAAAATTTTGCGTAAAGTATAATTTTTAATAGAAAATATTATAATATAAAATTATCGTTAAATTCAAGCATGATTTGAATCACCCATTTATTTTTAGAGAATTCAATTTTTATTTAATACGATGAATTAAATGTTCTAATTTTCTATGAATCTAATACCATAATTACAAATATAGTGTATAATGTACATAAATATTTCATTATACTCATATATGATAATTATTCGGTTTTTCTTGCATATAAAACAGCAATCACTAATCGTGGTATGAAACGTAAGTTATATATTTTTTAAATTTATTCCTCCGAAAAATATGATTATCCTGATTCTGAATATTACACCTAATTTACCAATAATTACTGAAGAATGATTTAGGTGAAATGAAAGAAGAAAATTTGTTATTTAACAAAATAACATCACACTTTAAATACTGCTCAATCTAATTACTTAAATTATATTACCATAAATTAATTCTTAAATAAAATCTGAATTCAAGTCTAAATGCGCTGTACATTGTATTCATGAATAAAATATTAAAAATTTACTTTATGCGCACGGCGCACAAAAAGTATAAATATATACTAATTAAATTTGATAAATTACCTTTTGTTTACATACTTTGTCATAGTGACATTTTGAATTTTATTAGTTATATGTATTATTTGTATTCCAACTTAATAAATAAATAATAATAAAATATTTATTTAGAAATGGAAAGAGCTTATTATGTTAACATTGGGAATATTATTGAAGAAAAAATTAGTATGTATATTAAAGAGAAAAAAAATAATTGACACAACATACTATTCAATTTTTCAAAATTGAATATAATTCATGAGTTAAATTAAATAATTTAATGATTTAAATTAAATTATTAAATTAATATAATTTTGAAATTGAAATGGATTTTTTTCGAATTTAAATAACAAAAGAATAGTTAAATTTTAATACTCAACTAGTGCCTACATAATAAAAGTGTAAAAAGCGATTTCTAACGTCGTAAGTGTTTGATGTTTAATTAAAAAAAAATTGTTTTCAATAGGTTTAATCAACCTACAAACTCCGTATGATTTTTGCCACTCAACACCGATTTTTTGACAAGAAAATCAATTAATAAAAACTTGTTTTAATAATAACGTATAATTATACTATTTTATTTTATAGTTAAATGAATTACTTTTGATATAGTTTAAGATAAAAAAAAATGCGTTTTTAAATTTTAAATATGCTTGTAACAGAATCATATATTGTCTTGAAAATAATTATTATTTTTTTTTGTTGTTTATTAATTAATTTTTTGCCATTTTACGAATTATATTATTATTATAAATAAAAATATAGTATGATATAAAACCATGTACGCGTTTTTATTTTAATACATTATAATTATTGTAAAATAAAATTACAATAAAAAACATAATATATTTTTCTGTTTTCATTGGTTATGAAGGCCGTTACAAAAAATATGAACGTCATGATTTTTTTTATAAATTATCGAATTTTTTTTTGTTATATTATGCATATAAAATATTATACTCGAATGTTTCTATTTTCTTTATAATGGCATTATTCAGAGTCGAGGGATTCTACACCATAGAGTAATACAGAGAACACGTAGCATCTTATATGTCTCATTTTTGTTTTAAGAAATAAGTTCATGGCTTTTGAAAATTGTGCTCATTTTGTTAAATGCTATTCTCAATATATATAAATTAACCATTCTAACCCATCTTAATGTCTCTAACAGCAAAAACAGGACTTTTTATAAAAAACTATTACGATAGCCTTTATATCCTCTTAATTCGACACAACCTTCATTCACAGAAAAGCGAAAACATAATATTGAAATGGAGGAACCATCATAGCCCCACATAACCACCGCGTCATAGGCTAACACATTGTTGTCAAAGCTAATAGAACCTACGAAAGGAAATTATTTTTAATACTACAAAAACTGACTGTAAATGTTTTGAAAGTATTTTATTCTAAAGTTATTAAATATTTAAACAGAGAAAAATGATATGTAGAACTAATTAAAACACTTGAAATTAAATTTATCTAAACAAAGTAGGTAGAAGGTATTCAATACTAATACAATTATTTTGTTACTTACGAGTACATTTAGATGTATTCAAATACTAATTAACAACATTGTACGTTTTTTAAGTGATATTAAAATGGTACAAAATATCATTTAACTATTTTGGAATCCTACTTTTGAATTCTACTCTATATGTATCTAACATTACACTTGTTTGTCAAACAACATGGACAATTATATACAATTTATTAATCCATGTCCTTCGACATTGAACACATGGCCACTTTCATAGAAGTACCGCCAATCCACCCTTTATTATCAGGGAAAATACAATTTGTTTATGTATAATGTTCTGGAAACCGTATTTTATTACCAAATTATTCATAATTATTATAAAAAAAAAAATACGTATTTTGAAATGTGCGTGTCAATTCGTTCCAGCAATTATACGAATCTGAAAGGTAATAAATAAAATATTTTTACGTTAATGTGCATACATTTAATTTATGTAGTTCAACGTTAAATATACAAACATTTTTTATATCTGAATTTGTTGATCATATCGTAGTGGTTAGCAATATGAATTTACGATTTAATTTATGTTTCATTTTTCTAACTTTTTTTTTTTAAAAAATCCTGTATATTTTCAAATTGAGAAACCTATTTATTCTTGTTTGAAGCGTACACACGAAGTGAATTTAGATTTGGAGAAAATCTAACAAACACAAATAAAGTATTCACCGTTTTTCAATAGAATTTCGCATTAAGAAATAATAATCATCGTCTGAATCTATATTCTATATCTATCGTGAAAATATGACAGTTATTGACTAAAGATCAATCTGAATGCGTCTTCAATTGATTTCAATGGCATCTGTGACATTGATAAATTCAGTCACAAAAGCAAGCACATTGCTCACCACTAAGACTCACACTCGCAAGACGTGTACACATAACGTTGTATTATTTTTTCAATAATCTTAACTAGTTTAATTTTCATTTTGAAGATTTAACTAATACTTTTTCTATTTTATTTTAATATTATTGTTTCTTTTATTAATATCATATTCGTATAGAGCTTTACGTAGAACACAGACAGATAAAACTTAACATTAAAGTTCTCTCCATGAGAAACTATCGCTTAAAAAAAAAAAAAAATAAAAAGATCTATGACTGAAAAATACCACTGATATACGATATACTGTCATATTTTGTTATCATCTTGTAAAACACATTACATTTTATAAAGGCCAATACGATCAATACGTGAGTATTTAATAATTTTAATAAAAATTTTCCATCGAATATTAGTTAAACTTAATATATTAAACTAAGTGTATCGACTGCGAGTTTGACTAAAACTTTTTATTTACATATCGATACACAAACATCGTATTATAAAAAAAAAGAAAATCTTTTAGTTATATTAAATGAAAAATAGTATATAATAATAAGAATCGATCGAACGGTGAGTGGTATGCTGTCGAAACTCGTTCGGTATTAAATAATTATACAAAATACCAGCTATACGTACAGGTAAATAAAACGCATAGCATCACATCCAACATCATCTAAGCAAACAATGATTTATTATAATACGATCATTTTTTATTCAATATCAGACCTTTTTTGCTTGTATGTCAATTTATTTTATAGTGGACCAAAACCCAGAGATATTGTTAAATAATATTATTCTTCATTTTACGCATAATAATATTAATTTCACGAACATGAATTCAATTAAAATCACTTTTATTGTTTTGTTTATTGGAATTATTAGAGGAAACTCGTTCCTCGGTAAGTATATACTTATCGTGTATGAATCGTATAGCAAAATATTTAAATAAATTTTCCAAGAAAATTACATTATTGTATTTTAGTTAATTAGGATCATCCTATTTTACAACATTGATAATATAACAATTGTTTTCTTTATACATAGTTTGGTCGACTGATGGTACGTATTTTTAGAAAGTCGTTTATTATAATATAATTATATTTGAAATAAAATATTTATATTGTCGATTTGTCTTTTAATTAATTTAATTACTCGCATTCTAATTTAGATTTCACTTACACGTTTACACATTTACTCACTTCTTCCTTAATCACATTGTATGCCGTTCGAAAAATTACTATAATTTTAAACTAATATAGTAAATTAATTTACACGAGTAGAATATCGTCATTACTTTCTCATACAAATAGCTGATTTTGGTGTTTTGCTTTTATTGTTTACAATAATAATTTTTAGCACTATTTAAATTTATTAAAGCACTAAAACTCATTGTCCCTCTCTTCCTCTCTCTCTCTCTCTCTCTCTCTCTCTTGTATCGACGTCCGACAAAGAGTATACAAATAAATTACACTCGCATAATCAATACTTACTAATCTTAATCCATTTCAGACTGTATAGGTAAGTTTATTGATTACAATAGTTAGCAATTACTATTTAATATATAATATGTAAAGAAAATTTGAGTCAGATTTTGATATACAATTTAACAAAATACTTTTAAATGTTAATTTTCGACTTTCCATAAAATTAAAAATATAATCTTTCAATTTTAATAATTCAATTGGTATTACTATTTTTATAAATTTTCTTTTAGAATTGACGTATTATTTTTCTATAAGTTTATACTATACACTCATTTTACGTTTAAAGTCACTACTCGTATGTTACACTACAAAAAATTACTTTTGTTTACTTCAGGAAAAAATCTATAATATTTTTCGTTTTATAATTAAAAATAAATTAAATATACTATATTTAATTTATAGATTATAAAAATAGATTATTTAAATACATTTATATAAATAGAATATTTATAAATTGACCATGCCTATATTATTATAATATTTATACGTCGAAATATTGGCTGTTTAAAAACTCGTTAATAGCCGTTTAGGCCATTTGATGTTCTATAATTCTTAGAAGAAATTGTAAAATACAATTTGAACATGAAAAATAATTGTAATCAGTACTATGCTATATATATATATTTTTTTTTTTATAGTTATGAATAACTATAATAATAATAATAATAATAATAATAATAATAATAATAATAATAAAAATAATAATAATAATATTTACGACGCAATATTTGAAACATTTAGGAGCGCTGGTGTTAGAATTTGATAAAAAGAAGAATTGCGAATCACTTTATTGGAGCTCGTTGTTCAAACCTGTTTATCTTTAATCGTCGTATACAGATAAGCGTTGATATAGCGTTACTATTTGATGACTTGTATTTCGTTTATATCGAAAATATTTTTATTGATAACATTTCAATGCAATATTTGTACATTGTACTTCGACGTTTATCAATTTGGTGAGCGCTATACCCGTATTTATCGTCTCTATCTTAGGCTCGTTTCACAGCCATACGTATTGTCGTTACATTTCAATATTCAAAAGAAACAACTTTTTACGATTAATAAAAAAGTAACTCGTTAAATTAATGAAAAATGTATACTTACATTTATAATATGATAGGATAGTGGTGATCTGAGTTTTTACAATAAATAAATTGCGTTGCAATGTAAATTTGTTTCTGTAGTAGAAGAATAAATTCCGAGTAGAGATTCTTCCAATATCTTTCCTTTTAACGCGTTAAATTATGTAAAGGTTTGGCTATTAATGAAAAATTCGGTATGAACCGTCGGAAGTAGATTGCCAATTGTCCCTAAAGAACAGTACATATATAACGGAATATTATATTAATCAAACATAACATCACGTTTAATATTATAAAACAAATTTGAAATTAATACAATATTGTAGTAAAATATTTATAAATTTATTTTGCTATAATAATTCAACGCTTAAAATTATTATCATATAGATCAATTGATTAATATTGGTGGATTTCAATGTAAGTTATACAGTGTACTTTAGATTTATAATAATTTTTTATAATAAAAAGTGTAAATTTTCATTTGAATTGAATCCAAATACACAGATGAGCGAATGTATTTTTAAACATTTACATTTATCATGTTTTGATTTTAACTAACATAGAATCATTTAACTAATTTATAGTACGTAATAATTAAATTGTCGGGACGTGAATGATATATAACGGATTACCAGCACACCGATCTAATAATACGTGTTGTTCCATATTTTATTCATTACTTGCAAATAGTTGTACTAAATTTGAATGTTTAACAATAATTTGTTATTAACAAGCAATGAGAAATTAGAAACTGGTGTTGACCGAGCGAAATCCCGAGAGTGTTACATAGTGGAAATATACGTTTAGCCTAGGCCAACGGAAACGAACCATCAAACATTCTCGAGTCACGTCTCGTGTCATGGGAGTGGATGTACACGTGAAATATTAAAATTTGCGAAATACGATATTATTAAAATGAATCGGTGCGGTATAAAAACGAGTGCACCTCAATAATATATACGTTAATGCTTTAATAATATTGAATATTTTTCAAATGTGTCTAGCGAATCAAAACAAAACAGAAGCCTTCATGCATGCGTATTACAATTTGAGTGAGTAATCTATAATTTGAGTGAGTAATCTATAATTAAATTACTTCTATATTCCAACGACATAATATCAATACGGTATTATATACAGTATCGGGCATAAGCTACGACACCGGCATTTGGTCTTGTATGGCTAACATTAACCGCTCAGTCTGACCTTGATGCATTCTTGTCAACCTGGGATTAACTGATTTCATGTGGGTGTCTGCCATGTAATTCCTTCCGAATCCAAACTTCCTTTTTTTGATGGATTGCTATTAAGAGTTATATCGTATTTGTCTGTGCAATTGCTGTCTACAGCGTTTAAGTCTTTTGCTTTGTGTAAACGAATTGTCTATGTGTATTTATCAGTTTGTGTAGATTTTGTATGTCTGTTAGCCCGCGATCACGCTCACAGATCACAACGTGGTAGGATGACTCTTTCAACTGCTGATTAGGAATGGTGTAGATTGTGTTGCGTTAACAGTACCCATTACTCACGATTTACTTTGGAGTGTTTTTAGTTCTGTTTGTGTCTAATATATAACTACAAATATCTATGGCTTTGATTGCGTGTCATACGCACAGATGCATTGTCATTTGTCAGAGCCGGATTAAAGGGAACATCTGCCCCCGGGCGCAACATTTTAAAGGCGCAAAGTTTTGAAATAATGTAGGTACCATTTAGAGTGAAAAAACTATTAGCGATTTCGACAGTGTACTCGACGCGCGAACTCACATACGCGTTTCCATGAATTTACCCATATATCCGAATTACAAGTAATAATTAACAGTCACAGTGTCCACGCAATAATAACAATTATTAAAAGACTATATAATATAGATAAAATTTCCACCGACATCTGCGAGCGATTATTCAAACGTATAAAAATAGATAATAGATTATCCATCTTACGCGATGAACGCGGTACGAGCAAATGATTAAATTCGTTCGCATATCGACAGCTTCAAAAACCGTGGTTTTCAAAGGTAAATCCTCTTTTTCTGAGTTTTTCTTGGACAATTGCCCAGAACTAATTCCATTTGTGTATATATTGAAAATGTTTTTGTAATATATACCTGGAGTAATAAGTGTTCGCATATATTTTTATTTCATTCATGTGTACGATATGTAATGTGTTTCATAATTCTGTGTAGGTCTGTATCCGTATATTTGTATGCTGTTTAATCTTTTTGATAATGTATTCAGGACGTGGCAAAACCAGGTCGGGCCGAGGAAATCTCTTTGGAATATACCACCGCTTTGTGTATCACGTCCGTTGAGTTTATGTAGTTTTGTGTTTAGATGAAGTATTGTTCACCAGTACACCATTATTGTACGTAAGAAATATGTCAGGATGTTCATTGTTTATCCGTAGAATACGTATCAAGTGAGTACGAGGTACACTGTCAAATTCTTTCTTGTAATCAATGTATACTAAGTGCAAGACTTTGCGTTTTTCGTGAGGTTTTCGTAGAATAATTGAGTAAATAAGGAATTTTCCCTTGCGTTTCATTTGTTGTTGTATACGGCATTCTTTTTGTTTTTCGTGTCCAATGTCATCTGTTTCATATATGTAATTTCTCCCGCGAAGAGCCAATGGTTTGTCTTAACATATCCGTATATTATATATTGTTATTTTTATTATGATATTGTGTAAATTATAATTATGAAAAATTAATCGAAATTATTTTATATTTGTCAACTGTATACAATATGATGACCTTGCATTATTAGAAACAAAAACTTGCACATATATTTATATATTTTAACAAAATTATATATTTTTATCAGTTCTTCCCAATGACTTCGGCAACAATGAATTAATTTCAACACACGGTATTTTATATAATTTCAAAACAAAATAATACGCTTGTATAATACACTTTGACAATATTGTACAAATAATCGTTTTATTTAATTATTATTTATTTATTTTATTACTTTTTTTTTTTTAACCACGGCGTCGGTTCTTTGCTGGAAACATCGTCTGATTTTAATATTGAACATTTTGCATAACCGGACGATGATATCAAACACAGTTGTTTTTCAATAATAATGTATAATCGTTATTGTGTATATCAAATAATTATAAATTGTGGTCGGTATAAATGAAATTAGCTAAAAATACATATGAATATATATTATTTAGGATACGTATTTGAATATCAACAACAAATGTTATTGCAGTTTTTAGAGGGTATGTATTGTTATTGTGATTAAATAAAAACAAGTAAAATAAGTATTTATACACTTGTGACATGTAATTAAATGGTATATATTATATTTGTATAATAATAAATAATCCGTTTATTGGTAACGAATGACACAATATAATTATGCACGTAAAATATTTGAATTGAAATAATATTTTACAATTTTCAGTATATGAAGCAACCCTAACCAATCTGATTCAAGACCCACTAACTTGGTGTTATCAAAACATTTTAAGATTAAATTGTTCGTATTTATTTTAAAAAAAAACCGGCGTGTATGTGCTGTATCCATTCGAAAATTTATAACAAAATTAACGATACTTATAATTATGATACAGTGTTCAATGGTTTATTAGAAAATGAAGTGGTGGCGAAGTGTCAGGGTAAGACGTAACATTTAATTCACAATAATGAGTTCATATATGTCATTTCAATGAAGCTGTGTTATCGCAGCGATTTCAATGAAAACCGATTCAGTAAAAAATATATACATACCTATATATATTTATAAAAAATTAACTGTCTTATTTATTTATTACTAACATAAATCCCTATCTTCTTTAGTAAATAATTAAAAATAATTACAATTAATAACAATGCTTTTTTTTACTTAAATACATGAGCAGGCATTTAAAAAAAAAAGATAAATTAATTTAAATGCAACTATAAATTTTATAATTAAACAATAAATTAATTGTCACAAAAATAATTTTTACATTTAATTAATAATTTTAAAACACAATTTAACAAACATTAAATTATATAAGTCCTCTATCGTTCTTATTGTACTTTAATTTTGAACAACACATTATAATTATTTATTCTTCTTATATACTCGTTTGGCCTTAGATAGTCTATCGCTCGCTTCAAAACCGTTCGAAAAGTTTCTCGGCTGTTTTATTTTAATATATACCTTTTTTTTTTTTGCGTAAACCATCTCTATCTTTATATTGATTGTTGTTTTCAGTATAATATTGCGATTAATATCTAACCTATATTACGATTTCATCAATTTTTTTAAAGTAATTCTTATTTCTACAATTCGTTAGCTACATTATTGTCGTTGATCTGCCGTTAATTTAACTCGACAATCACTCCCTCTCCCCCGTTATACATCATTCATTCAACTTCGGTCAATTTTACTCGCTACACTACAATACTCAGCTAATTGTAATTAATTTAAAGTGAAAGAAATTATTAGTTATTTTTTACCCAAAATTTGTTTTGAATAGAATATATCAGCACGTAATAAAAATCTTAACACTTTATTTCATATATATCATGTTATTTAATATATTCACATAATATGACCAATTAATTTTATTTTCTATTTGCGATTTATTTTGTTTTATTTATAAATGTATTGTCTTATAATTCAATCACTTATTTTTTAGAAGAATTATTTTTCAATGGATTTCCTATATTTGGTTGTAAGTAGTTTGTACGAACATTAGTACAAGTCAAAGAGATTATTAAAATGTCTGTTATGAATCTAATAGTATCAATGACAATTGAGAGTAATCCATTGTAGGAAACATTAATAAATACAATTTGATAATATGTATAATATTTTATATATTAATATGTTATATTATCTATTAATATTCGTATTATTTGATAATATAATACATTATAAATAATAATAATAATAATAATATAAAACTGTATAAATCGAAATTATTTTTTTCAAGATACGCAGAAAGACTATTTGAATTGTACTTATGGTACTATGAGTTAGTAATTAATTAAATCATTTTAAACGTAATGGATATAAAACAATATTTAGTATCAAAATGTGTCTTAACGTCTTGCAAATTCATAAATTTAAAAATTCAAAATAAGTTCTTAAAATTTAATATTTATAAAAAAATCGCTCAATTTTTGTAGAAACTACAATTTTTATTTATTACGTATAAAATAAAACGTTGATACTTCAATGAAACTAAATACAATAATTACAAATGTAGTATGTATGTACATATATAATTTCTTATAATGTTATATAATTTTTTATTTTATTTTCCTTACTTATTTAAATAAACAGTTGATGAACAATATATGGAACGTAAGTATTATATTTATTTGAATTTATTTTTCTGCAGAAAAATAATATTTTTTGATTTTGAATAGTATCTCATATTAGTTATTGATGAATTATCTAAGTATAATGAAATATGAACATTTGTAATGTAATAAAAAAACATCACATGTTAAATACTAAAGTATGTATCGAGTAAAATAAAATAATTTTATTTTATATCAAAAATTTATATTTATTGTATTCAGTACAAGGAGTTTTCCATTGTATTTACGGCAGAAAAAAATAGAAATTTATTTTATATCCGAGTAAAAAAAGTTAATTAATTAATGAACAATTCACTAATCATAATAACCTTTTAGTTTTTATTATAATTTATCATCGAAAAAAATTTGAATTTTATTATTTAATTAATGAATAACATTAAATTATATATTTACTTAGGTGTGGAAAGGGGTTATTATCATTACATTGGTAATGTTGTCAAGAGAAAAATTCGTATGTATCATAAGGGGAAACCAAAAAATTGACAGTGCATATTATTATAAATACAATAGTTAAATAATTGTGCAATATCAATTTAAACTTAAAATTATATCTTTTTAAATAATAAAAGAATAATAGAATAGTACCTATTTAATAAGGGTGAAAGAAGGCGATTGTTAACGTTATAGAAGTCGCACAGTATCTTTGTGTTATTCGTAAATAATTTAAAGTAAGTGTAGTAGGTATGTGAAATGAGTGTTTCAGGCACATGATGATATTTCTCATCTCTAAGCGCACTGCGATAAGAGCCGATATTCTTATGTGTTATTTTAATTTATATTATATATATATATATATATATATATATATATATATATATATATATATTCGTATATACATATATTATTTATAATTTAATATTCATATTAAATTAAATTTTTATATTATTAAATTTTTTTTAAATTTTCCTATAGGATATACCAACATACAAACTCCGCAACAGTTTTGCGACGCAAATTGATGCGACTACATTGATTAATGCAAAAGATAATAGCTAAAGATCGATCTAAATGAAACAAAATTAATCAATCAATAATTTTAATGAAAATGCATATTGTTCTATTTTACTGTAATATTTAACATTGACGTTAAATTACAATATTACTTTTGATACGTTTTAGAATAAAATTTTTAAAATTTTATAATTTTAAATTATAAAATTTAAAATTTAAAATGACTGTAATACAATATTTATAGAAAATGTTTTGAAAATAATTAATTAAGTGTTTTTGGTTTATTACGTTGTTATTTTGTTGTCATTTTTATGAATTATGTTATTATAAATAAAAATATTATATAACGTGAAACCATGCACTCGTACATCTTTTAATACATTATTATTGTAAAATAAAATTACGAAAAACAAATATTTTTGAGTTTTCAATGACTATGTCCGTTACACATAACATGAACGCCAAGATTTTTTTATAAGTTGTCGGAATTTGAATTTTTATAACCCGTTGTTTTGCACATATCTCCGGCGATTAATCATATACTCAAACGACGGTCAAAATCCAGGTAATTTTTTACTTTGGCCACATTTTCGTCCACACAACTCCTTGAAGGATTTCCAGATCATTCCATGTCTACAAAGGTTTCCCGTCCGTTCTTAAACTCACTGAATCACCGGTAAACCTGGGCCTTTGACAAGGTGTCGTATTTATAAGCCTTCTTAACCAAGGCACGCATCTAGGAAGAAGTTTTATCCACGTGAAAATAAAATTTAATATTGCGTAGCGCTGCACCACCGAAGGTTTGATTTTAGACATTTTCTGCCGTGCCAAAAACTTTCTATTTTCTCACCGAATCATTGTATATATATAAAAAAGGAAAATATCAACTTGGTACTTTATAAAAGGAAAAATATTAAACAATAATTATTTTATAATAATGAAACTCAATCAAACGGTGATATGCTATCGAACCTTACTCGGTATTAAATAACTCTAAAATATTCCAATCACAAGCACAGTTAAATAAAATGCATAGCTTCACATCCAACACCATCTAAGCAAACAATAATAATTGCATGTTCATTGTTTATACCAGCGTCTTTTCAACTTGTATTGTAATTTATTTTATAGTAAACCAAGCCTGATATGCTGTAAAATAATATTACTCTTCACTTTACGCATATAACATTAACTTTACGAACATGGATCCAATTAAAATAATTTTTATCGTTTTGACTAGTGGAATTATTGCAGGAAACTCTACTACTCGTAAGTACATACTCAATGTGTATAAATTGTAAAACAAAATATTTAAATAAATTGCCTACGAAAATTATATTAATATACTTAATTAATCAGAGATATCCTATTTTACAACACTAATAATATAATAAATGTTTTCTATATACATATAGTTTGGTCGTATCAGGGTAGGTGTTTTTAAAAAATCGTTTATTATTATAATTATATTTGTAATAAAATATTTATATTGTACATTTATCTTTTATTAAATAATTTATACTCGCTTTCCAATTTAGATTTCACACACACCTTTTCCTCTCTTGATCACATTGGATGCCTTTCGAAAAATTATTATAATTTTAAACTAATGTAGTAAATTAATTTATCATATACACTACTTTCTGACTGTAGGACTCTCAAAAATAAATCGTTGCTGCTGGTGTTCATTAGTAGACAATAATAATTTTTCATACCCCGCCGAGTGGTAAACTCCATTTTTTTTCATGCTAAAAGTGCTGTCTCCTTCTGTTTTTCACATTATAACAATATTATAGCCCAGTAAATATAGGTATAGCAAGTAGAAACAATGTCCAGGTGAATGGTTTGTCTTAGAAGTTCAATTTCAAATATAAAACAATCTTTATAATTACACAATTTAGTATACAAATTTAAATTAAATAAATTTGATAATTTCATAACGTAATATTCAAATCCAAAACCTTATAACAAAAAAAAAAAAAAAAAAATGTAGTGTGCCACGGGATATTGTGGATGTCGTTTAATTATTTAAAATTATCCAAGTAATTCTATTCGGATAAAGATTTTTGAAATCTGTTATTATTATGAATTTAAAAGGAATGATAAATCAATCGCTACATTCGATAAAACGATCCTAATCAGAGCTCCGGTGTAATATTATTTATTAATTATTATTATTAATGATATATAATAATAATAATAATAATAATAATAATATAGTGTGTATAAAAGTAGGTACATAATTTACGATGAACTTTATAATACATCATTTTAATATAATTTATTAAAATAAACCCATGTAGGTAAAATGTTTAATTTCAATATTAAATTTCTATCAAAATAATGCACTTTGTCGAAAAACTTGAAAAACTTAAATTATAAAACCACAACGAACCCCTTTTATGAAATAAATATCTCAAAAACTATAATTGTTATACATAGTCCAAAATTTAAAAAAAAAAGATTTCTAAAATCGTTTTCGTTAATATAGTACAAAATATAATATTTGGTAAAAATTTAGAACTTTAGGACCATAAGTTTTGAAATAACGTAATTTTCCTACAAAAAATAAAATACACTTTGTCGAAAAACTTGAAATATTTATAAAAGAAAACTGTGATTAACGATTTTCAAGATTTTTTTTAATATAATTGAAGTAACGTTAAATTAACGTTCGTCTAAAATTGTTTTAAATTTTTTAGCCTTAAAAACCAAAAATCACCTCTTTTATGAACTAAATACCTTGAAAATTGAAAGAAAATTTTTGAAAATTGTTTTTCCCTAATATAATATAAACTTACATATTTGTTGAATATTTAAAGTTTCTATAACCATTAATTTCAAAATTACGAAAGAATAAAAATTATCGATTTCAACGAAATCAATCGAATTTTTTATCGTTTTTACATAAATTGTCGGTAGTTTTTGTTTTTGTACATTAAGAGCTATTGAAAAATGTCCTCTCTAAAGTACCAACTAAATGCAATTTGCTTTAATACATTTTTTTGGTTCGAGACGATTTTCAGTTGCTCTCAGTCAAAGTTCGTCGTTATACGTTCTCCTTCAATTTTTATATGATTTGTATGTAATTTTCTGAACATGGTACTTCGAATAACAATTACACACACGGGCACCACAGTTTTTAAGTCACTACCAATATGACAATTTGTATCATTGCCTTTAGTTTCGTCTAATATATAATACAAGTTTGCGAAAATTTGCATTTTCGCTACGTGAAAATATATAAAATTAATTTAATATTTCAACATATGTGAACACTTGTGTAAAAGTTTTATGTATACTTATACAGCACAAAAATGTGCACAAATAATGTTAACTTAATCTTCGCTTATAATTCTTATGGACAGAGGTTATTACCTAGAAAAATGTTTTTCAATAATTATTCAAAAAGAAAAAAAAATTATCGATTCTAACATAACCAGCACTAGTTTAATTTATTAAAGCTTTAGAAACCATAGTTTTTCTCTCTCTGTCTATCTCTCTTTCTTTCCCTCTCTGACGTTGACGTCCGATAAAGAGTATACAAATAAAACTATAATTGTTTTAATCCTTTTTAGACTGTATGAGTAAGTTCGTTGAATACATTAGTTAATCACACTATTTCATATATCGTAATTAAGGTAAAATTAGATAAGATTTGAATATTCAATTAAACAATATTACTTTTCAATATAAAATACTAAAAAAAAGTATTCCAATAAGTTACAAGCTACGATTGAACAAATTGTAATTGAATGTTATAAAAATATACAATTTTATTTTACAATATTAAACACAATATACATGTAATTGAAAGACAAATTACTAACAAATAACATAGAAAACATCAATTATTTGTCAAATAATTAACTAAGAATTTTCAATTTTGATAATTTTGATTGATTAGAAGTAATTGAAAAAGTTTCTACTGAAAATTTTACAAATTAATAATTTTTATAAAACAGAAACATTATGTTTCGCGCATTTATGATTATTTTCGTTTATCCAGTTTTAATTCGTCCATTTTTCAAATACGAGTTGTCAATAGGTAAATTACCGATTTCGAAAAAGAAGTCTTTCTCAATTCGACCTGTGACTATTTTTATTTTTTTTTTTTTGTTAATGTTTGACCATCGATTATTTAGAAACTACTAAACCGATTTGAATGAATATTTTTTTTTCATGTAAATGGATATCACTTCCCGGTAGTCCCTTTCCGGTTTCGTAATTATTGGTTCAGTATTCCAGTGATGTCGTTTTTTTTTCTTCGCTAACTTCTTTTATTTTTTTATTAATATTTAAAACAAAAAATAATAACCCAGAACTCACTACGTAGAGATGGCTTCGTTACGTGTTGCACCCAGCCATATGTGAAATAGGAATGACCACAAATACTAAAAAGAATGAAATATAAATATTTTGTAGAAAAAAAAAACTGACGTCGAAAAACGGTCACATTGATATAAGTTGAATCAATATTCCACTGCAATGCTGCCCTTATATTACTCTATGGGTGGCATATTCTCGTGGTTTCTTTTGTCCAATAAGTAATGCCGTGTACGGTTAAGCCATGAATTTGTTTCTGTTTCGTGGTTACTACGTATTCGATATCAATGCACACACGTTTCGTTCGCATCCGTCGTAACCGTCCTCGATCCTCTACAAAAACCGATTTTATGACAGCCGAAATAATATTTGCTTGTTGGCAAACAGTATACACCAACTCGTCATTTGTTCAATCAGTTCAATATTCGATTTCCATCTCAATCATGAAATTAATTTTCAATCGATAATACATTAATTAATAAATTATACATTAAAATTATATTAATACACATATATGTGCATAGACATTAGTATTCTGCGAGACGTTAAGCCCAAATTAGTTATTGTATAAAACACAAAATACAAAATTATATTTGATATGTTAGTTGAACGAAATATACGATTTTGGGGAGGGATGACGTTCCACTCCTAGTTCCTTGCCACTAGCTACATCATTGTTATTTTTATAACACAACGACGATTAATATTATTATTATTATAAGTACAATAAGGATCCGCATTGATGTCATTGAATTATAACTGGTCCAAAAGAACATTACGAATATTGTATTATTCGAACACATTTAATCACATTAAATATAATAAAATAAATCAACACAGTTGTAGTCAAATATTGATTGTGAATTTACTTATGCTATAATAATACAACGTTTATTATGATTTAGCACAACTCATTAGTGTTTTTGGCTGTAAGTTATACAGCGTACTTTACTTATTAACACTGTTTTAATTTACTAATTTATAGTGTCTGAAAATTTACTTTTTGAGACGTGTGAACAATATATAAATGATTACAAGCACACTAATCCAATAATACGTGTTTCTCCATATTTCATTCACCACCTGAAAATATGTGTAATAATAACTTGTTACTTACATTCAACTAAAAGTTCGATAGGTGTTTGTCGCGCGAAATCCCTAGGGTACCTATTAGTGGAAATATATTTGTTTGTGTGTACTTGAAATATACTTCTAAAACATTTTAAAAATGTTCATTCGAATAATAGTAATTGACTTTTTTTATTTTTTAACGAGCTTAATGCACATACACTAATATGCATTACAAATAGATGAAAACTATAAAAGAGTGTTAAAAAAAAAATTATTATAATATATTCAACCGTTATTATTAATAATTTAAAGACATAATATGAGGTAATCAAGGTACAATATTATAGAGCAGATTTTAATAGTCCTTTGTGCCACGTTTAAAAACTATTGAGAAAATAGTTTTTCTTCCAATTTTTGGATTGTCTTAAATTCTCCACGCATAAGGAGAGCAAATACTAACACCAACTAGATAAAATTCGCCATTGGAACGTAACGCATAACGAGATCATCTGAAAATATTTTTTCTAGTCGAAAATTCGTTCACAGAAAAAAAAACAATCATTGTATAACCAATAGCTTCCTCGTATCTACGTACAAAATCTAAAAATTAATCATCTTTGTAAATGCAATATAGTTTCCTCACGTTAAATACATTGCAACAGAATTAGGCAAGATAGTGAAGGAAATATTTAAATTTGCGAAACACAAAAATATTAATTGAATGATCCGGTGTGGTACAAAAACAAGTGACCCTCATATTATAATATTAATAGTGTACATTAATGTTTTAATAATATTATGTATATTTTTCAAATGTGTCTAGTGATTCAAGACAAAACAGAAGCCTTCATGTATGCGTATTACAATATGAGTGAGTAATCTATAAATAAATTATTTCTATATTCCAACTACATATTAGTACATACGAGTATAGACCTACAAATTGTTTTGAATGTAGAAAAAATATTATTATTATATTAAAATATTATATCTTTGTCAATTATAGATGTAAAAAAAAAATCAATCAAAATTATCGTGCATTATTAAAACAAATATTTACGCATATATTTATAAATTTTAACATACATTTTTCTATAAGGTCTTCCCGCGAACTTCGACAACCTTTATTTAATTTCAAGATACGGTATTTTATATATATATTTTTAATACACAATAATACACTTTTAAATGTTTTATATTATTACACTTTGACAATATTGTATAATAATTAGTTTGTCGCCCAACGACCAACGCAATTGTCGTTAACACTTTTTGTACATGGGTTGTTGGCTGGAGACATCGACTGATTGTAATATTGAACGTTTGTAGTATCAAAAAAACTTGTTCTACAAATAATGATTACCTACATATTGTCATCCGTTTCCATAATTATTTGTGCCACATATTTCTATGATCATAATTATATAATTATTATGTACTGTGTTTGGTATAAATTAAATTAACTAAATATAATATAAATATGTACTTTTTTAGGATACGTATTCGAATATCAACAAAGAATGTTACTACAGTTTTTAGACAGTTTGTATTGTTATAAAATATTATGTGTGTTATTGTGATAAAATTTAAATACGTAAATATGTATGCCTATATATATATATATATATACGTGTGACATGTAATTGAAGGGTTTATATTGTTATTTGTACACAAATATTAATCGTTCATTGGTAATGAGTAATAAAAAAAAAGTACACAAAACAATTGAATTAAAATACAATTTTATAATTTTTAGCGTACGAGAATAGTCTGCATAGTCTGTTTCAAGATCCCGTAACTTGGTGTATCCAAAATGTGTTACGATTAAAATGTTGGTACATTTATCATTAAATTTTCTACTCAAACTTTATGTTTTGTATCTACTCGAAAATTATTGTTGTTTCATAAATAAAACATGATAACGATACTTATAATTATGGATTACAGTGTTTAGACAATTAAATGAAAACGAGGTGGTGCCGAAATGTCTGTGTAAGATAACTTTTAACATACTATAATGAGTCTGTCATGTCAATATGATAGCGCGACCGTTTTAGCGACAACCGATTTGGCAAAAAAAGACAAATTATATATTTATTTATAAAAATTTAACTGTCTTATTTATTTATTACTAACATAAAACTCTATATTCTTTAGTAAATTATTAGTTACAAAAAAATGGCATTTAGTAATAATGCATTTTTATTTAAATACTCAAATATATACATTTCAAAAAGTGAATAAATTAATTAAAACGCATGAATACATTTTATGATGGTATATAAATTGTCACAAAATAACTTTTACATTCAATTAACAATTCTAAAACAAATACGGAACACAACTGAAAAAAACAGTACATTAGATTTTAAGTTTTCTATCGTTCCTATTAAGTTATATTTTGAAGGATACCGTCTACTATTATAATTATAAATTCTCTTTTGAATATTTGTTAGGTCGTGGTTTATCTATCGCTCGCTTCCATGCCATTCGGTTCATTTCTCGGCTGTTTTTCTTTTTAAATTAATCTTTTTTTGCGTAATCCACTGCTTTTTTTTAAACTGTTTTCTCCAACGGAATGTTTTGTTGTTTTTGGTATAATATTACGGTTAATCTAACACATTTTATGATTCCATCAATCGTGTACATTTTTTTTTTTTTAAACATTGATATATTGTTAATAATTTAATAAATTATTCTTAGCTCAACTTTATCACAACGGTACACCGATATTTGGTGGTAAGTAATTTGTGTGAACGTCAGTACAATACTCGGATAAGCGAAATGCTGAATTTCCTAAAGATTGAAATGTTTGTTTTAATACTGACAGTATCGACGTCAATAAATATTGATTAATCTATTGTAGAAAATCATTAATAAATAAATAACAATAAAAACAGTAAGAATAACAATAACAATGACAATGACATTATCAATAATAATAAAGAAGATGATGATGATGATGATAATATAATAATAATATATAACTGTAAAAATCGAAATCTTTTTTTCAAGATTCACATAGAGAACATTTGGTTCGTGCACATAATACAATGAGTTAGTAATTAATTATATTATTAGTTTATACTTTGTTACTTTAACTGTAATCGTTTTAAACACATATTGGATAAACGACAATGTTTAATATCAAAATGTGTCCTAACGTCCTGAAAAGTCAAAACAAGTTCACAATGTTTAATATTTATAAGAAAATCGCCCAATTTTTGTAGAAATTACAATTTTTATTTATTATCTACTTGCGTGATGAAATAAATCGTTAAGACTTTAATAAAACTAATACAGTAATTACAAATTTATTATATATAAATATATGTGTGTAATATATATTTTATATACACGTATAATTCATTATACTAGTATGTAATTTTTATTTCGTTTTCCTTCGCATAATGAAACAGATATCAATCAACGTTTGAAACGTAAGTACTATTTTATTTAAAGTTGCAGGAAAATAATATTATTTGTTTTAAATAGTAGGTATCTCACATTATTTACTGGCGAATTATTTAGTTACCTATAATGAAATATGAAAATTTGTTATATAATAAAAGACATCGCGTCATGTTAAATACTAAAAGGCTACCAAGTACCGATTAAAATAAAATATATTTCATTTTATAGTAAACACTAAACATCTTTCTTTTTTCTACTTAGTATGTGCATATAATTATTATACATTCACACATGTTCTACAATTAAATTTTGATTTCACGTAGATATTTCGGAGTCTTCCATTGTATTTATGCCAAAAAAATATAAATTTATTTTATGCCTTAGAAACAAAAAAATTTAATTAAAAAACAATTCACTATTCATAATTACCTATTAGTTTATATGATTCATCATTGAAAAAATTTGAATTTTATTATCTAATTAATGAATAATAATTAATTATTTATTCGCATAGGTGTGGAAAACATTTATTATCAATACGTTGGACATGTTATCAAAGAATATATTCGTATGTATTTCAAAGTGAAACCAAAAAATTAACACAACATACGTAACTCTAAATGAGATAGTCAATAATAGTACATTGTCATTTTGAAATTGAAATTATTTTTTTAAATTTAAATAACAACAGAAAAATTTTAGTACCCTGCTGATGATTATTTAATATACGGGGGGGGGGGGAGACATTTGTTGAGAGTAAATTTGTAACGTCGTCGTCGTCATCGTCGTACAGCATTTTTGTGTTAGTTGTGTGAATTATTGTTGGTATGAGTTATCTTAACTCATTCGACGGCGAACTGACATGTCAACTGCAACGAGAAACAAATTCAGGCGTGTCTTTATCTCTATTGTGGACACGGCCGTCTGTTTTACGTGAATACGTGTATGTAACGGGGGATATTTTCCTTTCGTCCGATTCAGGAAATCATGTAAACAAACAATTGCTATGTTATAACTTTATTAATGATAGTACTGTGAGACGGAAAGAACGAGACAAATGGCGTACATCGAGATTTCTGGTAAACCTTAAATCAATACAGGTATTTCCTAGCGTTGTCGGAGAAGTTTCGATGCAACGCAAATTAAATTCGCTGAGCATGAATAACAATCAGTTTTATAAACTTTTATTGACGTTTTGCAATTTACTTACAACTGTGCTACGATACGCGTTTTCATTCGTTTTACGGAAATAATAATTTTTATCAATAAAAAGCCAATTTAAAAAAAGAATAATAATAATTTTTATTTGATGCGAAATACCTTCAATTAATGACGATAGTTACAAAAACACTTAAAAAGAACAATATAAAACTTTATTACACTATTCTTCAAAAGCATACTAATTATATATTGCAATAAAGTAGCGTCCATATTTATACACGTAGTTGGTCGTTAAAAGTTTGATATTCCATTTTTTTTAATTTTTGTGTAGAACATACCGGCGTACAAACTCTGCATGACTTTTGCAGCACCATACCACCAACACCGATTATTATCCCAGAACAAAACAACCAGAACCATAACTGAAGGTTATATATTCATAACTGTGATTATGAACGCACCAAAATAAATTAATAAAAACTAGTTTTAATAATGATCCATAATGTACTATTTCACCATAACGTTTTAATTTGTAGTTAAATTAATTACGTTCTGACACACTTTAACATAAAATAAATGTATTTTTTAAATTCAAAAACACTTGAATATAATCTTATAATACATTGAAGATAAATAATTAAATGGTTGTGTTCTATTAGATGATTTGTTGCCATTTTATGAATTAAACTGTTATAAATAAAAGCATTTTATAATATTAAAACGTATACGTGTATATATTATAATTGTAAGAAAAATGTCAAAAAATATATTTATTTGCGTTTTCATTGAGATTTGTTTTAGAATTTGTCGAATTTAAAATTTCAATCCTATTATCCTAATATATATATGCTATTATTGTATAATTTTTCTTTTATGTAACAGCCTGTTACAATCTCATTTGTATGTTGCACAACTAAAAGGTGCTAAATCGCGTTTATGGCAGGCAGATGTTTTATTATTGATTCTTGATGTTTGTGACATCAACTATAAAATAAAACAAGAATGAACATTCCGCGTTCAAACCTTAGTCCTAAAGGTGCGAAATTGACATGACGATACACGATATAAATTATTTTAGAAAATATGTTATTTTTTTCATTAAATGAGATACTGGGAAATTATACTAAGTCGGGTGTAATGAAATTTCGAGTGCAACTTTATTTTGTTATTCATTGAGGAATACAAATCATTTTTCCATAATAACACATACTTTACATCAACACCCCCCCCCACCAATTTAAAAAGAGCCTAAAAGTGTGAAAACGAGTACAGAAGGCCCTTTTATAATGTACGTTTCAATAATGTGCATGACAAATTCCAAATCAGTCCAGCAATTACACGAGTTTTATTGCTCTATTACTACACAGTTACTTGATCATCCTTGGTTATTGTAATTACTATTAGATAAGTATAATAGAAGATACCATTGATTATGTATATAACAGATGTGCAATGTTATAGGGAAAATCGGGGACTACTCCGTACTTCGTGCCACTATAGAGCGCTGCGGTCGGTGGATTGCTTGCGGTAAAAGTACCACCTCCATCACAGCTTGCTCGTGTGGTAGGTGTACGCGCGAGGTAATTATAAATAGAAATAGAAATTCTATCACGTTCGACTGGGAGAACATAAACTATTATCTAATATTGTGTTAAATTTTCAAACCTAGACAAAAAATTTGCCCTTTTTATGAATACCTCAAAATGTGAAAATACTATAAATAGCTTAAAATTGAATGAAACTTTTTGAACATTTTTTTTGTTTTAGTATAGTGTACGGGGGATACGTCTTTATTGAAAATTTCAAAACTCCCGACTGATTATTTTCGAAATTACGGAGAAATATTTGAACGAGATGTTAACGAAATCCCATTTTTAACGGTTTTTTGTCATTTTTCGTTGTTTTTTCCTGTCGCGTTAAAAAACTTAAAAAAAATCGAAAAATAAACCCCTTGGCTCTTTAAAGTACCAAATATAGACAAATTTTACTATCAGAAAACGGGGTAATGTTTTACACATCGGATTCGATAGGGTTTTTGAGTACAAACAAAATATAAAACATTTAATGATGGAACAATATGTATCTACCTAATATTGGAAATATTAATATTGGGTGTAGGTGTTTTCTTCGCCGTTCTTTGAATAATTATTATTCTCGTATACATGGACGAATATTTCATATATATTCAGATAATACGCCGGTGCGTAGATTACAAAAGATTCAAAATAACACGAAAATATATCTTACTATAACAACTAAATGTTACGATTACACGTTATAACCGGTATGATTTCCACTGTACACGGAATATATATATATATGTGTGTGTATATACAATGCTGTGACGTCACGATCGTCATCGCGATCATCGACAATAATAAAAATATCGTTTTAAATAAAAATTTAATGATGATTCGTACAACGCCATCTCTAGACAGCAATTATCATAACCATAATTTTAGTCCCCGATTTATCCCTATAGCATTGCACGTCTGTTGTACGCATAATCATTGCAAATCGGACGTTGTAATGATCGGTTATATTCCTCCGTCGTATTTGTAATATATTTCTGTGCAAGTGTGTTATTAGTATTTAGTAATTCGGGCGTGTGACATATCCTATTTTCATAACAAATCAGGGAATATTTTCATTCCAGTTCCGACGGGAACTTGCGAAACGAGTAGTTAGAGTTGTGTGAGCGAGCGCGTTCCGAGTGCAAACTTTCGATATAAGCCAGTTAAAAATGAAAAAAAAAATTGTTCGCGCAATTGATAATTTTAAATCTATGAGCAAATCTGAACGTCCAATTTGTGCATAATATGTGCTAAAACCAAACTACACAATATGCTCATTATCAAAACCTTGGTACTCCCAACAAAATTATTTGCACACCTATATCCATAGACGTATTAAGATTGGTCTTCTATCATCTTATTTTGTTCCGTTACTACGGTCGGACAATGACAATGCACGAAGAAAATTTATTTTACATTTTCAATATTATTTAGGTACGCGAAGAATTCGCATATTATCTATTACCGTCATATTTTGTTATCGTTGTAAAACACAATACATTTCATTAGGGACTTGAATATAAAACGTGTGTTTTCAATAATTTTAACGATAATTGTCCTTTGAATATTTCAACAATATTCATGTTAACACATTCATTGTTCAAAAAAAAAAAAAAAAATCTATTTATTTTATTCAATGAAAAATATTATACAAAAATTATGTAATAACTTTGAGATTCCACGGAACGGTGTGTGGTATGCTATCGAAACTCGTTTGGTATTGAAGAATAGTAAAAAAAAAAAAAATGTCAACTAGTGTTGCAGGTAAATAAGACGCATAGCTTCATATCAAACACCATCTAAGCAAACAATTATTTATAATAATATGTTCATTGTTTATTCAATACCAGCAATTTTTCAATTCACATGGTAATTTATTTTATAACGGACCAAAACCGAAATAATGTAAATTAATATTAATCTTCATTTTACGAATAACTACACGAACATGGATACAATTAAAATCATTTTTATTGCTTTGACTATTGAAATTATTGCAGCAAACCCATATATCGGTAAGTATAATATACTTAACGTTTATAAATCTTAAGACAAAATACTTAAATTGCCTACGAGAATATTATATTATTGTATTTTAGTTAATCATTCTATTTTACAACACTGGTAATATAACAATTGCTTTCTTTATACGTATAGTTTGGTCGTATCAAGGTACGTGTTTTTAAAAATTCGTTTATTTTTATTATTATTACTATTACATTTGAAATAAAATATTTATATTGTGCATATTTTTCTCTTATTAAATAATTTATGCTCGCGTTCCAATTTAGATTTCACATACAGGTTTATGTTACATTTTCCTCATATAATTCTTTCGCAACCCGGCTGGTACACGATTTAATTTTTGAGTCCATTATTTTCATGCTAAAAATACCGTCTCGTTCGCGTTTCCATATCGTAACAACAATATAAATAGATTGATTCCGAGAGCACAACTATTTTCTGTTTTTCAAAATTTTTATTTTCAAAATTGTTATATATAATAATATATAACACATTTTTTGGTCCAACAGAATTTTTTCAGCTGCTCTCAGTGAACGTTTGTCTTTAAACGTTTTCCTTCGATTTTTATATTCTTTTCTGAATATAAATTATTAAGAATATTACAATATACGGGCACATAACCCGATTTTAAGAGGACGCTACACCGAAAGTAAAACATATGCAACGCTCGAGAGATGACGTTGATCGTCGTTTTTCGGCGGCCATAAGTGGCAGCGTATTACAGATAAAATAATATTACATTTACCGTAACTCTGTGTGAAAACTAGTTTATGGAAACATAAAATACCTGGGCTACAGTCAAAATTAAAACACCAAATTTTGGAACTACATAGAAGAGATCTAAATCTATGTCGTAGCGTTTTTATTTTTTTCATAACTTGTTTCGATTTAATATTATTTATGTATAACAAAAAAAGTCATTGAAGTTTAATAGTTAATTACTTAATTTAAAATAACTATATCAAAAAAAATAAATAAAAACGCTATGACACGGATTAGATTATCTTCTATGTGGTATCAAAATTTGATTATTTTATTTTGATTGCAGCCTTGGTGTTTTATGTTCCGTAAAACCAGTTTTTAGTCTCTTATTTGTGATGTGTAGCATCCTCTTAAACCACTACCAATACGGAGGAGATTTATTTTATTATCCTTAGTTTCGTCTAATTTAAAGGGAATTCGCAAAAATTCGCGTTTTCGCTACGTGAAAATATATTTGATTAATTCAATATTTTTACATTAAAGAAATCATGTGTTCAAGTGTTCTGTACAACACGCGCGTGTCTCTAAACCAGTGGTTCTTAACCTTTTTCGAATGACGGAACACTTAACATTTTATAAGATTTTCGCGGAACACAACCGTAAAATAAAATAATAGTACATACATTTTTAATTTTTTAATATATTAAACAATAAATGTATAGCATAAAATTGTTTGCATGCCATACATGTTAGTGTTAGTCACTAAAAAATAATAAAATTATAAAAAGAGTTAAAAAAAATTAAAAAATTTGAAATTGAATACTTTGTATGAGATATTTGTGCCTGATGATTTTTACAGATATTTTCAATATCTGGCCGTATGTACGATATTGCTACTCTCATTTCCTCTTCAATATTTGTCAGCCTTTCTCGTTTCTTTGTTTTTATATTCGTCAATGTTGAAAATCCAAGCTCACACAAGTATGAGGTTAAAAATTGTAATAAAATTGAAATTGCTTTTTCAGAAATTTTTTTAAATTCGGTTTGAACTGAAATCCAAAATTCTTCTACTGTTATTTCGGAAAATTTTATTTTTAGAGTTCGATCTGTTGTTAGCGTTATGAATTCTTCCTCTTCTTCTAACGTAAATTCATAACTTGACGTGTTGATGGTAGAAAATGGATTTCGTATCCAATCATACTTTTCAATATTCAATTCAGGAAAGTATTTTGTGATTTTTTCTTTTAATAATGCTAAATGTTCTGTTATAATAGGAATTATTTCATTATTATTTTTAATTGAAGGAAACATGTCTACCGTATTTTTTTGAATTATACGTGTTCTCCAAAAAGATATTTTTTTTTTTAAATGTTAATAGTTTATCTGTGGATGTAAGAATATTTTCGTTTTTACCTTGCATACCAGCATTTACGCTATTTAAATAATTAAAAATATCAGCTAAATATGCCATTTTAACACACCAAATATCGTCTGTAAGAAAAGATATAAAAACAATGTTACCTTCGTTTTGAAAAAATTTTTACAATTCATTCTTAAGTTCCAGAATTCGATTTAGAACTTTACCTCGCGATAACCATCTTACTTCACAATGTAAAAGTAAACATACGTGCTGAGCTTCCATTGATTCACACAGTTTTTTAAATAGGCGTGATTGTAATGGACGCGATTTTATGTAGTTAACCATGCTTACAATTTGATCCAATACGGACTTTAATGTAATAGGTAATGTTTTCGAAATAAGTGATTCTCGGTGTAAAAAACAATGTGTAGATATGATATTAGGATTTTTTTTCTTCGCCAATGTTGTAAATCCTTTAATAGAACCAATCATTGAAAGAGCTCCGTCGGTGCAGATTCCTACACATTGGTCCCATGTTATGTTAAATTTATCTAAATATGACGAAATTGAATCAAAAACATTCTGCCCTGATGTACGTTCAGTAAGTTGTTTACAGCATAAAAATTGATTCACTATTTTATTTTCATCAATGAAACGAACAAATCCTAGTACGTGAGCTATACCACTGATATCAGTAGACTCGTCAATTTGCAAAGCGAAATATAGTTTATTAGTAGTAAGCTTGTTAGTGACAGTTTTTTCAATATCATCTGACATGTGTATAATTCTGTTTTTTATTGTATCGTCTGAATGCGGAATTTTCATAATATCTTTTTTTGCATCATCGCCAAACATAATTTGAACTATTTCTGAACATGCCGGTAAAATCAAACTCTCTGCTATGGTGTGTGGTTTTAACTCTTTTGCAATTATTTCGGCAACTTTATAAGATGAAATTTGTGCTTTATCAGATATTGTTATAATTTTTTTTAAATGTTTTCTTTGATTCATTTGATTATTCAACAACCTTTCAAAATAATTTTTTTCTTTAGACTGGAGATTGGCGTGTTTAGATGAAAAATGCCGTTTTAATTTCGCTGGTGCCATTGCGCTATTAGACAACTTTTCCCCATAAACCACACAAAGGGGAATTTGACAATCATTTTCGTCAACATAAGTGAACCCAAAATTTAAATAATCGTTGCAATATTGTCTATTGACCTTTTTTATTTTATTCTCATTATTGAAAGTATCATCATTGATATTGCTTGTATTTGTACTTGCATTATCAGTACCAGAATCATGTTTTCGTTTAAGAAATTTGTCCATTTTGTTATTAAAATGGTCGTTACAAATTAAATAAATAAATTTCAAATTGAACTTACTTAAAAAAATAACAGAATCCTTATTTACGAAGTTGTACACGCGTTTAACGTTGATAACCGTGGGCAACGCACTAATACTAATGTATTTTATAACTTTTATTAGTGTGGAAAATAAAATTGTCGATATCTATGACGTATGTTATCGCAGTATGGTGGCGATCATCGTATAATATAATAATAATAATAATAATAATAATAATGTATATTTATATATTATATAGTATACTGACACATTATATAATTCGAAAGTTAACGATAACGTTTTTGTGTACAAAAATAAACCAACAAAACCTAAAATGATTCTATTTTGAAAGAATTTTTTTTCACTGATTTTAAAATTTTGGCGGAACACTTATACCAAGTCCACGGAACACCGGTTAAGAACCACTGGTCTAAACAATGTTATTCAATCGTTGTTTACAATGCTTATGTACATAGATTTATACACAGAGAAAATCATTAGTGCTAATACATAAAGCCCCCGATTACACACAGGGCGAATTTAATCGTTAGTCCCTGGCGTATTCACTCGCTGCGCTATTAAATTCGCCCAATGTAATCGACCTAGTCGCTTGCTCGCGATTAAAGTCGACGGCCGGGCTACTTTTGTCGCTATTCGCTGACTCTTTTACACTCCAGCGAGTAATTTCGCCCTGTGTAAGCGAGGATTTACCAACACTGTTCCACTTTATTACAGTGCTGAAAATCGCAGTCACACACACTCTCTTTCCCTCTCGTATTGACGTCCGTCAATGAATACGCAAATGGATCGCGCTCTGATACTCAACACCTGTTAATAATTTACAATTGTTCTAATTCTTTTCAGACTGTATATGTAAGTGTTTGTTGATTACATTAGTTAACAGCGTATACAATTTCATATTATTATATAATAAGTAAAGGAAAATTTGGATGAGATTCCGACGTTCAATTTAACAAAATTGTTTTTTGCTATTTTTGAACTTACGGTAAAATTAAATATAATATAATCTTTAATTTTAAGGGTATTTTTTTTTTTTAATTTTCTTTCAGAATTCACTCATCCTTTGTTAATACATTTTTTTGTAACACATTTCCATTAAGTATAAAGCCACTGTTGGCGTGTTGCACTATACAAATTACATGTTTGTTTACTTCTGGAAAAATATACGTCCATTTCTCATTTGTACCTGTACAATTTATTACGGAGTACCTATGAAATTATTGAATAATGAAATGAATGTATTCATATATAGAAATATAGATATTTATAGGTATTTTTTACGTGTTACAAACAAAAATATATTTTTTAAAACAACGTATTATGTCATTGTAGATCTTTTATTATGTATTATAATATAATAATATATATAAAAACTATTTTTATCTATGTATAGATAAATAATATGAAATTGTACTTTATATTATATGCTTTACACGTGAATGTATGGCCAAGTACAACTAGCGTTTTAGTTAACGAATCCATCACTCTTGTCCAAAAAGTTACACATGAAGTGGAGCATAGCGTAACTTGTGTAGACAATCTTGTTTTATACTATGTTATGTACGTCATTTACTACTTAATATTTTGAAGTTTATAAAAAAAAGAAGAAGTTATTATCCATATGCGCAATTTGTGGGGTGCTTGGGGTGCTCAGCACCCCTAAAATTCATATTAGCACCCCCAAATTTTTTATTGCATCATCGAATTTTTACTTGTTGTAACTTATGATATATTGATATTATGTCATAGGCATTAGCATTTAGCATCTCCATAAATTTAATTCAAATTGCACCTATGTTATTATCCTATTACGATGAAATGCAATAATTCATTATTATATGTTTATCATATTTGGCAACGTTGATTTAGAAGACATTTTCGAAACAATAATCTACTGCAATCTCGCCTCTGGATTACTTCATGAGTGGCGTATTCTCTTGCTTTCGTCTTTGTGCAATAAGTATTTACCGTGTACGATTAACGCAATCATTTCACTTTGTTTCGTGCGTTTTATTCGCTCACCTATCGTGACCGTCATCGATCCTTGTCAAAACCGAGATTTTACGCAGCCGAAATAATATTTTCTTGTTGGCAAACAATATGCACAATCCGTCGTCATTTGATCGATCAATGACACGAGTGTAATTTTCTGTCGATAATATATTAATTAATACATTATACATTAAATTAATAGATTTTAATGCATACATATATACACGTGTAAATACATGTAATATTATATTAAGTATTATTATACATAGAATACAAAATCATATTTGATATATTAGCTGAACAAAAAATACAATTTCGAGGACATAGGTTTCTCTCCTAGTTTCCTAACACCATTGCATGGTTTCGAATATTTCGAATTCGATGACAATTAATTAATATGTACAATAAGGATTAGCATATATTTAACAATATAATTATGATTTAACAATCATTATTTTCCCAAAATAACCGTACCAATATTATATCATTTGAACATAACACCACTTTTAATATTATAAAATAAATTAATAAAGTTATAGTTAAATAATTGTAAAAATTAATATCACTATTTATACGTATATAATATGTACGTATATATATTCAATTCGTAATATAATAATTATCGTATAGCTCAACTTATTAATGTCGGAAAATTTAATGGTGAGTTTTAAAGCGTACTTTAAATTCATAATTATTTATATAACGTCGAAAGTAAGTTTTCAGTTGAATTGATTAATTAATTCAAATACAAAATAAGGCAAATGTATTATTAAACTCACATATTTATCGTGTTTTTGGATTTAATTAATGCAGAATTATTTTAATAATAATATTGTATATTAAAATGTATTCTTCGAGACGCAAACAATGTATTAAAGGATTACCAGTTCACCGATCTGATAATACGTGTTGCTAAATATTTTATTCATCACCTGCAAATATTTGTACTGAATTTAAACATGTAACGAATAACAATAATGTATTACTAATTTTCCACGCAAAATTGGACATTGTGTTTGCCGTGCAAAATCCCTAGGGTGCCATGTATTGGGAATATGTGTTTTTTATATCACTTAAATATAATTATAAAAAGATTTAAATATATTAACTCGAATAACTGATATCGTGTATTTTTTTAAACAAGACAAGAGCATATAAATGTCCTCTTTACTCGACAGGATTGTATGAAAATAATCTATTTAAGTTATGACTGATTAATCACGATTATAACCACACACAATATTTAAAATTTCAAAACCGTAAAACTGTATTATATACACTCACTCGCGGCATGTACAAGTGACAATCATTGGCCAGGACTACAATGGATGCTTACATAGTTACATCCTAAATAAAAAAAACACGCCTTCTACACAAACATTAATATTATAAATAAATAAAAACTGTAAAATTTGGAGTGTTAAAAAAATGAATTATACAACTGACAGTTGTAGTTATTAATAATTTAAAAAAATAATGACTATATGAAAGCCGATCAAGATACAATATTATAGAAAAGCCATGTGTACTCGTATAATAGATGAATATTGTGGTGTAAGTGTTACAAAGATAAAACGGATAACTTACGATGTCGCCTATGTGAATTATTTGGATAAAAATGTATAGTTTTCTTATTACTATAAATTTAAAATCAATATAAAAATCATTACATTCAATAAAAGGATGCTGAGCGGAGCTTAAAGCTTAGCGGAGCAATACACTTTGTCAAATATGGGAGGTAAGTTATATTAATTTAAATTTATTATTAAGCAAGAAAAGAATATTATTCTTATTTAAAATGATATACACTCATATAAGTTATTAACGAATGTTTTATGTAAAATGAAATATGAAAATTCGTTACTTAATAATTGACAAATTAAATTTTAAAATATTAAGAGGTACTAACTAAGTATTGAGTAATATAAAATATATTTTATTTTATATCAAAAATTTATATTTTATGTACTTAGCATATGTGTACTTAATTATTACTAATTCAAACATATTCTTAAATAAAAATTTTGAGTTCATTTTATACTTCGGTGTTGTACGTTGTGTTTACACGAAAAAATTATAACTTTATTTGATGCCTTAGAAAAAAAAATTTAATTTTTAGCAGTTTAGTTCCCGTAATAATTAGTGTAGGCGTTTGAAGAGTTTCAAGAATAGAAAATGGCCACTTGAGCCAATCAAAACATATAAATACAAAGTAGAATGAAATAATAATTACTTTAATGAATAAGACATATAATTTAAAAAGTGGACTGTATACTTAAATGTTATATCGAATATAAATCAATACAAATCATGTATGAATGTTGTACGAATCGAATAAAAACTTTTATCAATTATTATATCGATTAACGATACAACTTTTAAAAACAAATTCTACCAACCTGAATCTTTAGCGGTGTACCGCTAATATTTAAATAACTCACAAACACTGTACACATTTGGTTGCAGTTTGTACGAAACAATACAAACACAACCGCGTTTCACACACACACACACAATGACGAATCTAATGAATAAAAACGAACATCATAGAACAATTTCAATGGCGGCAATCTCAATATTTACAAAAACGATAATCACACAAACAAACAAAAAAGTGATTTTAACCACAAAACGGACTCAGCAACAGAATAAACACCAACGCATATCAGACCTCCGGCCGTTTGCTGCACGGGAGAAAAAGAACAAATTGAAATTCACATTACGTATCGGTCATACCCATACACGAACTTAAGAATGAAAACTCAGCGTCGCCCTTAACACAATTAACAAACCAATAACACTTTAAACATATAGATGACACTGAGACAAACATAGGTCTAATATATTCAAACAGTTTAAAAATAGTAACGGCTGACCGTACACATGATAACACGAAAAAGTAGTCACGAAACGCCAATGATAACGCTATGACTACACCGCCAGGGAATTAAACGGAATAATTGACAACACTGTTAAATCTAATGTCATTCCGGCACAGACCATGACGAAACGTTATCGTGACAACTCGAATACATTACACAAAAAAAAATACACGACTGAACAATTAGCTTTTGGTTTACATAATTTTTATCATCGACAAATTTATTATTTTGTGGTTAGTGTGTAAAGGGAAAGTAAAATACGAGTACACTAAACTAATACAATTTAAACTGTATATTTATATTACATAAATAAACGTAACAAATGAAACTCAAGACGACGCGATAAGGTACAGACTCGGTACTGTTGGACTCGGTCCGATTGTGGCGCTTTATATAGGTTGTAGAATATTCTCGGGGCGGCGACAGGCGGCGCGTACGAATATTCTAGAACGTTCTACCCGACACGCGACAATAGCTACCTGCCGCGCGGCGCGATCGCTCTAGAATATTCTCGGCACTCGCCACATCACCCCCCTGGGAAGTGTGTTGCTATGCTTGAAAAAAATTGGTAAACCGGACACGACGTCCTGATCGAGTTGTTACCGTAGGTCTGTTCGTGGAAGTCGCATCATCAATGGACGAGTTGGAAAATTCTTCCTCGGCTGGTATTTTTGAAAAACGTTGAGTTGAATTGGACGGGTTTGTGATGAAGTAAGCCGGTTTAAGGCGGTCAATAGACACCGTCGTCTTCTTGTCTTTAACCAAAATATCAAAAGTCTTGTCACTACGAGTAAGAACAAGATGAGGTCCAGTGTAAGGTGGTTGGAGAGAGATTCGAACCAAATCGGTGCGTAGCATGACATGAGTGCATGTTGCTAGATCTTGATGAACAAAAATGCGACTTTTGAGTGACGTGATGCTGGAACGGGACGAAGTTTGGAAATGACGGTTCGGAGATTCACCACAAAGTCTGAAGGTTCAGGAGAGATTGGGTGTGGAGATAAAAACTCACTAGGGACTCGCAATGTCTCTCCGTACACTAGTTCTGCGACTGATGATTTGAGATCAGCTTTCCAGGCAGTGCGTAGACCAAGGAGCACTAATGGTAGAGCGTTTGACCAGGAAGAATCTTCATGGCACATAATGGCAGCTTTAAGAGAGCGATGCCAGCGTTCAACAAGACCGTTTGACTGTGGGTGATAACTAGTTGTTCTAGACAAGGAAATACCGAATAGTTTAGCTAGTGACTGGAAAAGTTGAGATTCAAATTGTCGTCCTCTGTCCGTAGTAATTTGAAATGGAACGCCAAAGCGCGCAATCCAGGAGAAAACGAGTGCTTTAGCAACAGTTTCAGCAGTTATGTCTTGCAAAGGTGTAGCTTCCGGCCATCTGGTGTACCGATCTATTGCGGTTAAACAGTATCTGAATCCATTCGAGTAGGGAAGAGGACCGATTAAGTCGATGTGAACATGTGCGAAACGGACTGGTGGAACAGTAAAATTACCAAGTGGCGCAGAAATGTGTTTAGAGACCTTGCTTCGCTGACATTGAAGACAGGAACGAGACCAATTCCGACAGTCTTTGTTCATTAATGGCCAAACAAAACGTTGGGAAACTAATCGTCTTGAAGTATTTGCTCCAGGATGACTGAGGCCGTGAATATTATCAAAGACTTGACGTCTGAAGTTAGGCGTCAAGTACGGGCGAGGATGATCACTGCTTGTATCACAATAAAGAGATTCATCGTATCCAGGAATAGGGACTTTAACAAGGCGGAGAGCTGAACCGTGATCTAGAAGGTTTCGGAGTTCCGGGTCAGTTTCTTGACTACGTGCCAGAGCTGAAAAGTTAATTGGAGTTGAAACTGATTCAATGCGTGACAGTGAGTCAGCGACTATGTTGTTCTTTCCAGAAACGTGCCTTACGTCCGTTGTAAACTGGGAAATAAAATCTAAATGGCGAAATTGACGCGGTGAACATTTGTCATTTTTCTGAGCAAAAGCAAACGTAAGAGGCTTATGATCCGTAAATATAGTAAAATGGCGGGCTTCAAGCATGGGTCGGAAATACTTGATAGCTTCATAGATGGCATAAAGTTCTCGGTCATAAGTACTCCATTTCTGTTGGGAAGGATTTAACTTCTTCGAAAAGAAGGCTAACGGCTCCCAAGATTGCTGAGATTGCTGTTGGAGAGACGCGCCAATTGCATACTGGCTAGCATCGACGAAAAGTGCTAAGGATGCTGAAGTATTTGGATGCGTCAGGAGTGTAGCATTGGAAAGTGCTGTCTTGCAATCGTCGAAAGCTGATATTAATTGCGGTGTCCACTGAACAGGAGTTGAGCCTTTCACCTTTTGGCCTGCTAAGATGGCATTAAGCGGTGATTGAATATCAGCGGCATGTGGCACGTGTCGTCGGTAGAAATTGAGCATTCCTAAAAACTGACGAAGTTGTCGGACTGTAGAAGGCTGAGGAAAGGTCTGAATAGCTTTGACTTTATCTGAAGTAGGACAACAGCCAGAAGAAGTGACTACGTATCCGAGAAAAATGACTTCGGACACACCTAGCACACATTTGTTCGGATTAATGACAATTCCGTAGTCAGAGAAACGCTGAAAAACTGTCCTCAGGTGTTCTTTGTGGTCGTTTTCATTACGAGAAAACACCAAGATGTCATCTAAGTAACCGAAACAAAATGGAAGATCGCGTAGAACATTGTCAATAAAGCGTTGCCAGGTTTGGGCTGCGTTTCGAAGGCCAAAAGTCATGAAGTTGAACTCAAATAAACCAAATGGGGTTGTGATAGCGGTCTTTGGAATATCATCAGGAGCGACTGGAATCTGGGTAAACGCTTTTGCACAGTCAATGACGCTGAAAATGGTACAACCATAAAGAGCGTACGAAAAATCGAGAAGATGACGTACTGGGTACCGGTCAGGAATAGTTCGCGCGTTGAGTGCTCTATAGTCACCACAAGGGCGCCAACCATTGTCCTTGTTAGGCACAAGATGGAGAGGAGATGCCCAGGAACTCTCTGACCGACGTGCAATACCATCTCGAACCATCGCCTCAAACTCAGATCGGGCGATTTTTAGACGATCTGGGGCGAGTCGGCGAGCACGGCAGTGGACTGGTTGGCCAGGGGTGGTCCTGATATGATGCAGCGTAGCATGGCGAACATCTCGAATAACTCCCGGTGGACGAATGATGTCCGGGAATTTAGTAAGGACATCATGGTATCGTGAGTTACCACAAATGACCTTAACATGAGGAACGGAAGAATTGACAAAGGTACCTCGAGTAGTCAGTGTCGTGATGTTGTCGATGAGACGTTTGTGTCGAATGTCAACCAGGAGATTGTAGTAAGACAAGAAGTCTACTCCGATAATTGGGTGTAACATCGGCAACCACAAAACGCCATGAAAATCTCTTCGGAGGCCTAGGTCGAGACGGAGCTGGGTCCAACCATAGGTGGGAATAATAGATCCGTTTGCAGCGTATAGCTCATAAGTAGTGCGTTGTCGAGGTCCTTGCAAAGAAGTGCGTGGGACAACACATAAATCGGAACCGGTATCTATTAAAAATTGAAGCTTACTTTTACGATCGGAGACTTGGAGGCGGCTGGGTAGTTGCGGACAGACGCTAGCCGCCATTAGGCGCTGCCCTGTGCGTTTTTCCGAAACAAAGGAGCACGGGGATGTGCATCTTTGGCATGTTCCTTGTATCGGCGGTGATACCAACAAACAGATTCGGTGGACGCATTTCGACGACGAGCACTGGGTGAACGGGTACGCGTGTTGGAACGCTTCATATTCAGAGACGAACGACCAGTTGCTGTAAGGGCTGCTATCTGCTGTGCGAGGTTATCAATACGAGCTGTGAGACTGGCCACCTCATTAGACGGTGAAGTAAGAGCCACGTGAGCCTGCGGTGTTACCTCGTTTACCGTATCGGCGAGTTTTGCTACGTCATCAAGAGGAGTGTTTCTTTGGGTAGCAATAACAGCTTGAATATGGGGAGGTAAACGATTTGACCACAAGGTACGCAAGAAATCCTGTGGAATTGAGGAACCACCAAGATTTGCGAGATGACGCAAAAATTGGGATGGCTTCCTGTCACCGATTTCTTCGTGTGTTAAAAGCTGGCGGACACGTTGCTCTTGTGAAGAAGTTAAGCGTTCGATTAATTCAGTTTTCAGTTTATCAAACTTACCGGTTTCCGGCGGATTGGAAACTATGTCTTTAACTTCTTTAATAACAGGACCGTCGAGTTGTGAAATAGCGTAATAATATTTGGTGGAGTCCTGAGTAATGTTAGCTAAAGCGAATTGAGCTTCGAGCTGTGCAAACCATACCGCGGAATCTTCAGGCCAAAATGGTGGAATTTTGATTCCGACGCGAGAGATGTGCGGAACGTCTTGAAGAAGTGCGTTTTCCATTGTCGAGGTCACCACTGTAGTTAGTGTGTTAAGGGAAAGTAAAATACGAGTACACTAAACTAATACAATTTAAACTGTATATTTATATTACATAAATAAACGTAACAAATGAAACTCAAGACGACGCGATAAGGTACAGACTCGGTACTGTTGGACTCGGTCCGATTGTGGCGCTTTATATAGGTTGTAGAATATTCTCGGGGCGGCGACAGGCGGCGCGTACGAATATTCTAGAACGTTCTACCCGACACGCGACAATAGCTACCTGCCGCGCGGCGCGATCGCTCTAGAATATTCTCGGCACTCGCCACAATTTAAATAATAATAATAATATATTTTGTATTTGTATTAGATGTGGAAAGAGCTTATTATAATTACACTGGAAATATTATCGCAGGAAGCGTTGGTATGTACCGCGTCAAGGGTAATATTAATACTGACACAGCCTACAATAAATATAATAGTTAATTATATGCAATATTGTCATTTTACACTTAAAATTATATTTTTTAAATTTAAATAGTAAAAGAATTTCAAAAGCAACACACAATTTCGTAATGACAATACAAGCCCTTTGAATTATTGTTTATATATGATTTCTCTTTACAATTTGTAGAATACAAATAGATTTTTCCGCAACTTATAACAATCAATATTTGTATGCTTTAACTAAACATATTGCGATTTATTTACCGCAAAGATGCTGTGATTCAATTTATCATTTATTTTACGAACATAGAATTTATTTGATAACGAAATACTTTCAATTAACGATGACTGTTAAAAGACAAATATTTTCGTAAAACAATGTTGCACTATTCTTTAAAAGCATGTCAATTATAATTTATTGAAATAAAGTAGCTCCCATATTTATACAACGCGTAGTTGATCTTTAAAAGTTTTGAATTAATTTTTTTTTTTAAATTTTTATACAGAAAATACTGAAGTGCCAACTCCGGAGCAATTTTGCAACACCAGACCATGATTTTATAACACAGAACCAGATTATAACTTAAGATCAATTTGAACGCATTAAAATCAATTTGTAAAAACTTATTATAATAATGATGCGTAATATATTATTTTACCGTAATATTTTATTTTGTAGTAAAATTAATTACTTTGTTACACTTTAACATGAAAAAAAAAATGCATTTTTAAATTTCAAATATGACTTTAATAGAATTATATAATACTTCGCGAATAATTAATTGCGTGTTTTTTGTGTAATACATATTTTTATTTATTTTTTTTTTTTTTTTTTGTAGTAATAAAATATAATTATATTAAATAAAAATATTATGAGAAAGTGTACGAGTATACATTTTACTGAATTATTATTGTAATAAATTTTCAATAACATAATATATTTCATTCATTACGTTAATTTTATTCCATTGAAATACGTGAAATAATACAAATAATAAATAAAACAAACGCGCATACGATTGATGGCTCGGTCAACGTCAAACTAAACACCCACGTACACCGACATAGCCCGTCAGTCGACCGCTATAAAACAGGAAACGAAAATAGTCACCACATAGCGCTACAACACAACATGGAGGTGGTAGCAGCAAGACGCACATAAATAGCGGTCCGAAACCGATGGAACGCTCAGTGTAAACGCGGCGGGCAAAAGCGAACAACCTTGTTCGCGTTTACCGTGTGTGTGTGTGTAGTTCACGTTGACCGCCGTGCCTACACTGTGGAGTCCAATAGTTTCGAACCGTTATTTATAAGCAACTACTTTCTTTTCCTTTTTGCACATCTGCATTTCGTCTTAATTGATTCTCAATTCTTCTTGATTATTATTCTTTGAAGTGGATTGATTGGCAGAGGGACTTGACTCAATTTTCGTCCCCCTCCCATGAACATCGTATATAATAGCCACTGCTCTGAACTGAACATAGTACTCAAACATTTTGTCTGTTACAGTTCAATTTCCTTCGGTGCGAGCACACGTTTTCAGTACGATTTAGCGTCGGAAACACCGACTGAGAACTTTAAAATATCTTTTTTAAATATTGAATTAAAATTTGAACCGAAAGACTTAAAATTAACTACAACGGTTCTCAATTAACAATTCATAAACCGTG